>OY855903.1:23077254-23257254 GCA_963693305.1 Meandrina meandrites
CCATAACCAACTGTCTGTGGTATCGTGTAATGTATATGAAATGATTCATACATGTACATGAACTGCAGATGTATATGAAAGTGATAAATGATCATCGCAGTGAAATGGGAAAAGGTTACATGTATGTGGTATATTTGGTATATGTATAGGGTATATATGTGGTATATGCTGAAAAAAAAATAGATAAGTCTGAAAGACATTGCCTTTGATCAGTAACAGAGAGCAATCTGGTCCCAAGTCATCACTACTTGTAACTATTTGTGATTAATATATACCACACAAGTGAATAGTGCTTTCCGCGCCACTGATTGGCTAACTCGGAGGTGATTAGCAAAGTACTATTCACCTCCGAGCAGCCGAAGAGAAACAAAATGGCTTCGCGCGTCTCTTCGGGTACCGAGAGTAATGTTTTGGTGCGCTAGTTATTCAACTTGTGTGGTATATACTAAAACAATTATTCACCTCAGTGTTGGTGAAAGTGCTGGATATTTACAAATAGTTGCAAATAGCCAATAGTAGGAATAGTGCGAATAGTCACAACTAGTGACAAGTTAAGTCACGGATACTGCTGAATGGATAACAATTATTCATCGAAGTGGATGTGAATAGTGATGGATATTTACTGTTTAAGTTTAAATAACCTCAAAGACAATTCCTAAGCTTAACTGAGCTTTTGTGCGCCCTGTCAAAGTGATTTCTTCGAGCTGTATATATCATGACATTGTACCTGTGCCAGGGACTGGTGTTCCCATGTTGCTCCCGGTTGTCCCTCGCTGTCTGAATCTTCTTCACTGGGCATTTTAAAAACAAACTTACAAACCTCCCACTTCTTTTGGCATTTACAACATCATGTTGACATTCTCCAAGACAACAACTCTGCCCGCCATTTTCATTTGTCGGTTCGCAAAGGCATGTGGGATATTTCGTACCCAGTTTCTTCAGAAACGATCGCGAGCTACCCGGAAATTGCCTAGCAAAATGGCCAAAATTATTTCTTCTTTATGTAAATTTTTTTTGTTTTCAACGATTACAATACCTGATGTTGAAGTAAACACGCGTCAAATTTATTACCTTACTTCTACATTGTTCCTTATTTTCTTTGCATACACAAACAGTAAGAGGAGATTTTCTTGCGTGTCTCCTCGTAGGATTCTCATTTATATTTTGACTAAAATATACGAAACAAAAATATACACGAGAGATTTTGAATTTCGTTCTAAAAAAGAACGAAATTTGAGGCGATTTCCCCTTAAATCAATTGCTATTTTGCAATTCAGCCTGGCGTAATTTTACTCAGCATTAGAAGCCTTTTTCAGTCAAGTTTCATACTCGCTTACAGGCCTAGAACACTTTCCGCTGTGAATCTTTTAAATTATTAAATTCGACAGACAATGCTTCTTATACGAGTTCGTTTCAAACCTGAAATAACTATAATCACGCAGAAATACATACATTAAAGACAATCATGCAAAGCTTTAATAGGACTATATGATAAATTGCCGTCTGCGAGCAAACACTTTGTCGGCCTCTAAAACTGACATTAGAGTCCGTCTGCAGTGATTATTCATCAAAATATAAAACTAAAGTTATATTTTGAGGAAGATTAACGTTTTGTACACTTTTGTTGGCCTCTGAAAGCGACATGACGATCCATCTATTATCGGAATGAATATTCATCAAACTATACACTGAAATTATTATCGGAAAAGATTACTTTTTGATGTATGTCATAAGAAGCCAGAAGAAAAGAAATATTATGATTTTCAGATAAGGATTATCAATATAGTTTAATACTTACCATTCCGTGTTTATTGTTATATGGTACGCGTTGGAGGGTCCCTGCCGCAAATGAATGACAGAATGAAAATATATACAGTATATACAGTTTAATTTAATTGTGGTAATAAAATATCAAACAGCTCTTTTATTTAAGTAAATAGAAGCAGGTGGTCGTTTTTGACAAAACGTCGCTTTTCAAACAAAAAATTGCACTTTTTCCTTTGCACGAGAAGTTTTATTGAATTCATTTATCCTCACTTTAGCTACTTTAGGCAGGCATGAGACTTTGAAATCGATGAGTAATTTCGAGTTATTGCAATGTACCTTACACTAGTTCGCTAAAATAACTGAAATTATAAACTTCTTCTTTTCTTTCTGCAATGCAATTGGTCCACGTTGCCTATTTAAAGTATCCCTGGTTAAAGTTATGCACAGAGTAATAGTCTAGCTTGTGGAGGAAGTAGGGATTGTACAGAGAAGCCGTCCACAGACATTTCTCTTACGTTGTGGAAGCCGAAGCGAGTATGAAAGCCGGATTTTCAGTCTGGGGGCATGGAGTCTGGGGGCATGTCCCCGCAGGAACCTTTGAAATGTGGAAGCTCTAAAACATTTTTTCCAGCATTTTTCCACGAGGTATTACTTTAAGAAATAGCAATCTCGTTCAACTGGGGATTATTTTGCGACCTGAACGTATTTTTTTTAATTTTGGACTAAAATCTAGACGAGACAAGTGCCTCGTCTTGCCTCTTACGGCCCTGTTCGGTGATTAGTATACGAGACGAATCATGCACGTGTTCCACCAATCATATATAGTACACTGACACTGATGGATGCGAGGCAGTGACAGCATTCAACAGAACTGCATTTTATGCAATAGATTTTGCGTAGATATAAGATACGGCGAGCATTACAAGGCAAGGAAAGGTTCGAAGTTTTCCACAACACGGTGAAAGCAGAACACAGCATATTTTCACTGTAAGTGTATCTAAAAAACTTCATTAATTAACCGATTGGTTGTCGAGCACATAGAAAACTGTTTAGTATGCCTTTGTTGAGTACATTTGAGTTTTCCTTAATTCTCAGCGTAGAAACCCACAGGTGTCTGACTTAAGGGACTCGAGATTTTTTCTGCATTAGAAAATCTCCCAGGTCTAATGTGTTTTCAAGTTGCGCCAAATATCTTTCCTACGGATTTCTTCTCTCTGGCCAGCTTTTCAGAATAGCATCTTGACGCACGCCAACACGTGGTATAGTGATAATAACCCCTTAGTTTGTAATCCCAAACAATGAGTAAACTGGAAGGCTTATATGATCCAATGGCTGTTGAAAACGCTACACAGGAAACTGCACTGTGTCACGCAAACAATTCTGCAGATATGACCAGAACTTGAACGCCCACAGTATTTTAGTTTTTCTTTATGGCATATAATGAGCTGCAACCTCCGGGCTGTAACACACGGAACGAAGACTTGCAACTGCTAAAGTTCTACCAAAGGACTTCCATGTTCATCTGCACATGTACTTATGCAATAGATGTGGTCTCGTTTCTCAAAGTGTGAGCCTCCAAAAGTGCGCACAATCTTATAGTACATTTCAGCGGCTATTTTGCATCTTCTTTCTTCCTTGCTGATTCCCTGGAAAAAATACCAAATGTCCAACACGACGTCCATAATACCGCGCCTACTTCTGCTATGCGCATGCGTATGGCAGGACCGCAGCATGTCGCGAAGCAATGCCTTGTCACAATCCTCTCGCGTCCAGTTATAATGAGTACCCTAAGGAAAAATAACATTCGATAGTGGTTGGTTGAGGTTAGACGATAATAGGGATCTTCGGCCCGTCGGAGTACGAATTCTGGTCGAGTACGACTTTCGAAGTTCAATCCAGAGTTACATTCCCAGAGCCATCACTCCTCCTTGTTGCTGACCAGTTGAAAGGAGGCTGTTGTTACGAGATTGGCGTGAAATGAGATTTTCGAAAGCATAAGCACAAGGTTTGAAAAGTCGTTCTCGTACTCAATCTAGAACAAAAACACTAGAAATGGTTTTGGCTTTGCAAGTTTTCCACAATTTCCTGAGTATAGTAAGGTTTTGGAATAATACCCGAAATAAACCAAAACCATTTCCAGTGTTTTCGTAATCAGTTTGAAATAAAATTAAGCTCATTATTTAATTGATTACTTTTTCTTATTTCAGTAGTAAAGAAATGACAGTTTCCAACCGCTTTTTAGGCCAAGAAAGCATGGCTTTAAAACAAGTGCTGTTTCTTGACAAATCACACAAAAAGGGTTGAATTGGAAAAACATTTTCTTTTGGTAAAGCCACCTGGACTATAAAAAAAAATATTGCATTTTTTTAAAAAAGAGAGACATTTTCCCTCGGTTCATCTAGCCGGGATTGTTATTGTGGCAGTAATCAATAATTTTAGTAACAATAAAAACATCAAATTATTTAATGCAAATAACAGTGCGCAAAAGAGAATGAAGGTTAAGCGAGTACGCCAATGCAGCGCGTTTCGTTCAGCGCAATGTAATTCGCGCAAATTATAACGCAACGCGATAAAGCGACACGAACTTCGACACGCACGCGAGCGACTGAAAACACTACGGTGGTACAACACTTACACATCCATAACATATGTCGTGTTTATCGCAAGCCATTGTAAACTGCCGTTTGAACGGAGCGTTCATTCCCATCGGAGTGCTGCAGCCGTTCGTATTTCGATCCGCGTCACAAACTCTGCACGAACCAAACGCAAATCCCACCACGACCAAGCCAAGGGTTAACACAGGAGCCATGAACGCCATGAATAATCACGGTGATCTGTCGATCTATCGGCTTCTTGACTTCGTGTAAAGCTACCATCTCCCAGAGACACGCTTTTCTTGAGAAAAGCTCAAGGCTCTGCCATCAGCTCAGCAAGGCTTAATTCGTTTCTCCTTAATCTCCTTCAAGTGAAGCCGGTTCTTGTAGAAAAATAAAACGAGCGGATCGGTTTTATCACTGGTCAGTTGTCGTGTTTATAAATAGTTTATGACATCAACCTGTACGTTTTCAAATAGTTCCCGATCTGCTACAGTTGCTATAACAACGATTTCTGGTGGTTTTACTGGTGACCCGACTGCCCAAAACAAACGGGACACGAACTGTAAACAATACAAAGGTAACATGTCCCGACCGTTCGTATTCTCCTAATCTCCAAAAATATTACTTTTACCTCCCTACTGACAACCCTTAAATTCAGTCTAAAGAGTGAACAATATGTAACTTTTCTACGCAATATTTTAAAACAAGAAACACTGGTCAACTTCTCTCATTCTGTAGATCCTCAAAAAATTCAATCTCCAAATTTATTCAGACAATTTAGCTTTTAACTTAAAAGAAACGAAGCAGACATTAGTTAAGAAATTGATGGATTTTACATGGTTCCCTCCTTAAGCAATTTCGGAAGAGAGCATTTCGAATCCAAGGCTATTAATATCGCCAAGTCGTATTGTTTCGTGGTATTATATATCGTGAGTCGCCGGCTGGTACTCAACTGACTCAACGTAAGACAACTACATTAAGAGTCCGAGATACGAGACCTCGAGAGACTGGAGACACATATCATTCAGATCTGTTTTTGTTTTTTTCGGAAAAAGTTAGCAAACCAGAATCGCCGAAATCAAACGAGCATTTTGTTCGACAGTCATATTTACTGATCTTACTGGGACATGCCAGACCCTTCTTGGACAGTAGACGCGAAAATTCCCCTCATCTGTCAATTACGGTTTAATTTTCATGCAGTTCGCACTCCGTTACCAAAAAAAGTTACATAATGAATTAACTGATATTTGTACTGTTTATACCCATTTTCTTCCAATCCCACTTGGCGTGGCTCAAGCTTTATTTAACCCCTAAGAAAGTTACCAGTTTAAGCATATATTTCTGTATCTTCTTCACGTGCAGGCCTAGACGAGATCCTGACGACTAAAACTAATGGCCTTTTGCCCGGAACACCCTAAGCGAAACGAGAACCTGAAGTTTAAAATCCTAAACGAGACGACCAGCATCCCCGTCTCTTTCATATGAGACTCCCAAGCCCCATCGGCCACCACTGGTCTTCTCTACACACACGGTGAACGGCCTTAATCACGAATTTACTTTTTAATTCCATTTTGTATTTACAGCAAACATAACAAAAGTAAAACAGTACACGACTGTACTTCATAAACGTGAAAAGCCTTTCCCAACCTTCTCTCTTCTTCTCTCCCTCCCTCCATTTCCCAATTATTGTCCTCTATTGGACTGTATGTAGCAGGAAGGATGAGATAAGCTACTACGGTGGTCCCGAATTCAACTCCTCCACGCTTTGTATATAGCCAACTGGTCAGCCTCCTGGCAGTTGGGATTTTTAACAAGTTTCTGTTTGATTTACAATATTCGTTTCACTATTTACAGTGTCCTCAATTAGTACAGCCGTGCTAAATACATTGACACTTAAATAAAGTGATTTATTTATTTAAAGTGATTTTATTTTATGGGCAAAATTAAATAACGTTTCTTTCACAGTTTACTACTTTACAGTCTACAGTTTTCCATGTCTATCGACCAATCTGAAGCCTTGATTGTGTTTCTGTATTGTGTTGAATCGGTTTTCCGGCAGTTTCTCGGTGTTTCGGATATTGCGCTCACAAATGACGACAAATAAGCCAGATACAATAGACAATACTCAAACCATAGCACAATACCAAACAAAAAATAGTTTCCCGAACACTAAAATTGACCGTTCTTCCCCGTTAAAGTATTTACCGTGTTACCCCAATACAGTTCTCACTCACATGGCAGAAATCTGGTCTTGTAAAAATAAAATTTTCCTTAAATTTCACAGTATATTAACACACTTTACAGTTGGTTTTAGCTACCAACGGAAAGATTTCCTGTATAAACCTTTCTTATCTTAATTTTAACTTCTCTGTTAAGATAAATTTTGCATCTTTTAATACCTGTACACAATCATAAATACGTCCTATTTCTCTTAGAGGTTTCAACAAGTATATGCGGCAATAAACGTCCTCTTCTCTTCAATCATGTTCCACTTTGTCACTGAGGTTATAGTGAAGCTCAACCACTGTGCTTTGCGCGCTCTAATTATTATCCGAGTCATGGTAGCTTCTAACACATGTGATATCCACAAGAAGCATTACTTCTTACAGTGAAACGAACTCAAACGGGGCCACCAAACGTTTTTAGCCAATCATAAGATCAGCTCAGGACAAAAGAATTGGAGTTCATTCATCAGCAGTTAAATAATCCCCCATACTGTGATTGGTCTGCTGACGAAGGAAGAAAAAACATTGGGTGGCCCCGGTTGAGTTCGTTTCACTGTAATTTTCCCTTTACATAAAAAAATCTGGTTAGTTGCTGTTCTGTAACCATCAGATGAATTCTCATACCCCTTCAAATGGGATAACTTTAAAACAAGAAAATGGCGCAGATAAAATACCCACCCACAAGGCACACTGGTTGATCATTCTAATTGAAGTTAGCACTAGCATTTTTGTTCAGCATGTACATATTCTTACAAAATGTCTGTAAT
Organism: Meandrina meandrites; assembly: GCA_963693305.1. NCBI lineage: Eukaryota > Metazoa > Cnidaria > Anthozoa > Scleractinia > Meandrinidae > Meandrina > Meandrina meandrites. The sequence continues at coordinate 23,084,611 of OY855903.1, forward strand.
AATACACTAAGATTAGTGAATTAATATGTATGAAATTATTCTGCTACAGGCAAATATGTAGCAAGACAGTCAATTCTATTTGACGTCGTGGCTTTTCCTAATATTCCATCGCCAAACGTATCAGAGAAGTGACAAGTCTGGGAAAAGGCTGTGCTCAAGAAGGATAAAACGGACAACATTTCGGTTCTGGAATCAGAACGTTAATCCCATACAGGTCCACCAAGTCCGACAGGAAATGCAAATCGCCCTTTGGATCAAGTCCTATACTCCGTATCATTTCCGGTGTTAAAATTCTGTCCTCGGTAGAAGCTACTTCAAAGAGCATCTGGAAAAGTGTGTTGTTTAAATTCACAAAGAACCTGTAACGTCGAAAGAGTCAAACAAAGAAAAAAGGTATCAGTAATTTGGTTACAATGAATATCGTACCCCTGGGGATGGTACTCGGTCTACGGCGAACAGCTCTAATCTCCAATCTTTTTTCAACTTTGCTTCCTTGATCATGATGTAAATTCTCTTTGAATACAATTTTATGAAGAGAAATTAGCCTCCGAAAAGGTTAAGTTCGCCAATAATCTAACGAAATGGTTTTCTCGCATGTTAGTCTTAGTTACGATTTGACTGACAGCTATAATTGATTTTTTTTGTTATAATACAAGGATAGGGAGATTATTTGATATTACCCTGCGTAGCAAGCGTCCCCGTAAAGTGCGCGCAAAGAGCTGTGTGAGCGAAGATCCTGTTCGCGCGGAAACTGGACGTTTGCTCTCGTCCCAATTTACGCGCGACCAGAATCTTCGCTCGCTCACACAGCCCTTCGCCCGCGCTCTACGGGATTTAGTATCACCCAACTAGTGGACTAATGCAAATCCTGCATTTTGATTGGCTACGCTACTAGAGGACTTTTAGTAATAGTCATCGAGTAGCGAAATTCGCGACGCTTCCTTTCGCTTTCATCCCAAATAAATCTTTCTTCAACTTGCATTTGCTAACTATATTATTGCTTTTTCTGTCCGACTAGTTGGGTGATACTAAAACAATTAAACCCTTCGCCCTCAAGGGCTACGGGTCTAATTGTTAAATGGAACAAGTTGCCAATTTGAACAGCAATACTTCAACACAAATGTGGCAACAGCTTTTACTATTTTAGAACTGGACACAAGAAGGTGAAAAGTTGTAGGTGTTTTTAAGAAGGGGAAAAGAAACATTACTCATTCCCAATCAAAGTGGTAGGAAATCGTTTCGCTTTAGAGTTGAGAATGCTCTTTTGGGAAAAGGATGTACACTTGCTGCAATATGGGTATCCTGCGAAATGGTATCATCTACAAAACATATAACATGAAAGAATTGAATTTCTGTATTAAGGATTAGTTTTCACTCACTTGGTGTACATCTTTTCATCATCTGTGACTTCACCGCCTGTGTATAATTGCTCTCTCCTTGAAAATACAACAATGACAATCATGCTAGTATTTAATCTATTCATTACAAATGATTTATCAAAACCAAATATGATAGAGAAAATTGTAATGTAATATTACACTTCGTTAATTATAATTTAATGTTTCAAATATGCAATAAAAAGGATACGATTAATAATATATAGGGAAAGAATATTTTGCACAGGGGATGAGACGGTTGTACACAACAGCTACATGTCATGTCACCCATAAATTTTTGAGATATCAGCTTTCAAATACTGCAACAACAACAACAACTTTTATTATTAACCCTTATACAGAAAAAAGAAGGAAAGAATTTTGTACAAATAAGAAATTATACAAAGCTAAAAGGGTGTTGGCTTCCTAAAATAACTAAGAAGTTAACAATAATACGGTCGGAAAAACAAAAACACAACACACAACACACAACACAAACATGCACTCATGCCTAACTGAAAAAGGAAGTAAATAAATGTCACTACACTATTCTATAAATTTTATTTATTTTACTTTAATACTGCTACTATTACATTTTGGCTTTCAGTTCTTGCTGCCGGTGTCGCTATAAGCGTTCTATGTACATGTAGTATCAGGCTTGCTTATTTCTGTTATCAAATGCTTTTTTTTTATCAAATGCTTGCTTATTTACATCGTCAACTCTGACTTTATTGTGTTAACAGGACACATTAAGAACGACAACATCATAATAGTACTTCAATTTTAGTCCTCAGCTAAATCTAGTTCATGGGAGAAGATTACAGCTTCAAAATATGTTATTTTGAATTCTCTATGTTAACAAGGTGCTTTTACTGGTAATATAAATTTTCTAGATGTCAGACAGTCATTCTACGGATGGTAAATGCTGAATGAGATTATTCTTTCTTTCAATAATTACAGCCAATTATTAATGACTTTCCAGTGGCTTGGTCAGTTTCCCACGCGAAATTCTAATCCCTTCCATTCAGTTTCATTTTTGCACAAAAACCTTCCTTTAAAATGTATTTTAAAACTAGTCAGCAAGAAGTGTTGGCGAGGTTGAACACAGTGAGAATAACCAAGGTCAATATTTACACTATCAGCTGAAATCCAAAGTTTCATTGCTAATAATGCAAATAGCAGACCTTGATCCTCAATGTTCAAATTTGAAACAAATGAAGCAATATGCACTACAGATTACTACTTCTTCACTAAGAAGACACTCTCAATATGTACTAAACTATTAATTTTTAAGCTTATCTCAGTACTGATAATTCTGATTACCGGTAAATTCAAAATATGCTTTTTCTAATTGTCACGCCTCTCTGGTAAGCTCAGGATCAAATAAACGACCACCATGTTTGTTTTTTTTAATGTATGGGAGGCACACTGGCCTAATGGTTTGTAATAGAATATAATATAATTAAAATGGAATCAAATAACATTAAAATAGAATTAAAATGGAATGGAATAGAATAGAATAAAGATAGAATAGAATTAAATAGAAGGGTTGTAGCAAAGGCTTTCTACAAAGATTTTGTTTGTCTCTCACCTGAAGGTGTCCAATTCATCTAGCCGATCTCTGTCAGCATAATTAAAATGTGCAATCCAACTCAAGTGTGGTTTGCACTTGATATTCTGATTATCGACATAAACATCATACACTTCCAATTTGCTCTCAAATATCTTTTCTGACGTACCTAAAGACAAACAATTTTTTTCAGATAGAGAAGGATTTGAAATGTGCTGATTTAAGCACTTGGTATCTGTGACTGTTTCAAACCCTTGATTTCTTGAGCCCTTCCGATACCTCAAACCAAAAGTTAGCCAGCATGTAGCACTCTTCTATTTCTGCCTGAGAAAATAGCATTTTGTCCCCATATCCCTTTTCACTTCTCTTAGCCGATGGGGCCTTGCACAAGAAAAAAAGGGCTCTGGAGACAAAGGATTTCCAGTACTAGATTCTAGGACTTCCGGTCTTCATGTATGCAGTCGTGATGTTTCTATGTACTGTATGGGAGAGGTATAGTGTATCTTACTTCTACCCAGGATTTCTTTGTTTCAAACAGCCAAACAAAAAATTCCAATTAATTCAAAAAAATATTTATGTCTCCAGAGCCCTTCATTTCTCGTGCCAAGGCCCTGCCAGCTAAGATAAGCTAAAGGCCAATGGGGACAAGAAGAAAAGTCATTTCCCAAGGATTTGTTTTGCTAAGTTGAACACTGAGTTAAGGTTACCCTGGATTTCTCTTATCCACGATTTGGAGGTTCAAGAGATCAGAATTTCACTTTACTTTCAATGTACAATACAAGTCCGGTACTTTGATGTACTCAACAAATTATTAGGTAAATATCTACATTTTAAGACTACAGTAGAACCCCTATTAAGGGCCACCCGAGGGGAAATGGCGATGGGGTACTTAATAGAGGTTAGCTGCTTGATAGGGGTTTGTCCGAAATTAGCATATGACCTTTTAAAAAGGTCGTGTTATTTCTTATCAATACAAAATAACGTGAAAAGAAAGCACAGAATCATATGAAGACACCAGTAAACCTGTGTTTGATTGATTTTATCAGCTGTCACTGTCCGAGCTTCTTAAAAATAAATCAAATTGTTGTACATGTATATATATTACATTCTTGCTGGCCGTTAAATTAAGGGGCAAACACAATAGAAGAACAATCATCGGGATGGCAAAAAGGTGGCTGCAGCTGCTTAATAGAAGTGGCCGCTTATATTAATAGTGGTTTTATTTAGAGTATTATTCTCACTATAATTTTGGAACTTGACTAACTGGCCACTTAATAGGGGGTGGCTGCTTAATGGGTGGCCAGAAAGTAGGGGTTCAACTGTATGCTGATTACTGTGGAGAGGGGGTGGAGAGGGAGTTGAGAAAAGGAATGTAACACTAGTGGGACTTTAATCGATATCAACTTACATGCAATATACTTGTGTTCCTCTTGCAGTGCACTTAAATCACAAACATTGGTAAAAAACAGAGGGTTGCTACCAGTTTCAAAACCAAATGGAATTCCATGACTTGCCAACAAACAAGCACAGTAAACTGCAAAGGAGATTAAACTTGCTTTAGTTTATTTATTTATTTATTTATTTATTTTTTTAACACCCTTTATTTATCATACAAAAAAGAATTACAAAAACAGGTGTTTTTTTTTTAAATTACTCCTTACATATAACAAACACACCTCTAAAACTAAAGCATGAGCTAAACTACACAAAAATAACGAAAAAGACATACAGCCACTTAAAGAAGATAACAAATAAATACAAGCATACTTACATCTATTAGGTGAAAAAAAAAAAAAAACACCGATAAAATGCGGAAACCGAGAAATGGTCTCGTTTTTCTTTTCTTTTTTTTTTTCCTTTTCCCTTGTTCTCTTTTTTTGTTCCCATTCCAATTAGCCTGTTTGTAAGGGAAGGATTCGTTTCCATTTTTGAGAAGTGTTTTTGTAGTTGGTTACGATCTCTTGCTATAAGGTGTTCCATCTCATAAACAGTTTTAATCTTGGCAAGAAAGACTTTAAAGGATGGTTGGTTTCTATTTAACTTGCATCTATAAATAAATTGTTTCGCTAGCAAGACTAAATGATTCAATAAGTGAAAGTCTTTAGAAATATCAAAAAATCCGAAAAGAATGTGAACGACCATAAAATGAACTTCTTCAAAGTTATGAACGTTTAGCCAAGAAAAGAACGTATTCCAAAAAGTTCTCGTTACCTTACACAGGCAAAATAAATGCTCGAGGGATTCAACTTCTTCTTTGCAAAAGGCACAGAGCGCAGAATCTATCATTTTAAATCTAAAGAGTTTGTCATTTGTAAATACAATATTGTTCAGTATTTTATATTGGAATTCTCTTGATTTTGTGTCCAGAGCAACATTAAAAGCTAGAGTATATATTTGTTTCCAGTCCATTGACAACTCAGGGTATTTACTGATCAACTTCTCCTGGGCTGAGGGAGGGGTTTGTCTTTTAATTTTGAAACTTTTATATATCATTTTGGATGTTATTTTCAATAAATTAACGTTAGTGCCGTCTATATTAAGTTCAATAAAGTCGTTCAGGGGAGTAGGGCGTTGCCCATGATTTTGCTTTAAGATTGCTCTCCAGTCACTAGGAATAGCATTAAAAATACCCATCAATTTAAAGTAGTCCACTGGTGAAAGCCTTGTTCCCTGAAATCTGCTATTGTCCAGGAATGTACCTCTGTTGGATAATAAGTTGCCTATTTTAACAAACCCTTGATTTACCAGATGTTGTGAAAAAACAGAGGCTTTTTCTACAAGGATGTTCTTATTGTTCCAGATAATCTGGTTAGCTACTTCGTCATAGGATTTCACTGTACTTGGGTTTAAATCCATCCAAGCTTCAAGGCATTCTTTATAGAATTCGGGGAGATATATTGGGAGGTTCCGAGTGTCAAAATTACAATGCAAAAGAAACTTTCCACCTACTTGCCTTAGATAAACATCGAGGATGGACTTCCAAGTGCTATTATAGTCTTCCATGTACTTTTTTAAACTTATTATACGCTGAGCAGAGATCATAGATTGAATGTCTAACATTTTTAGACCCCCGTCATCTATGTCATTTATAAGGGCTGACCTTTTCACTTTATCTTTACCTTTCCAAATAAATCCATACAAAAGCTTGTTGATTTCTGAAATAAGGTCTTGAATTACAGGAATTAAGGTCGCCTTATACATAAATTTTGGTATGGCGAATGTTTTAACAATTTGGATTCTACCCAGTAACGTAAGGCCCCTCCATTTCCACATGTTCAGTGTTTTTTGGATGGACTTCAGGATCATATCGAAATTTGCTTTCTTCCTGGCTGATTTGTTATAATTGAAATACACCCCCAAGATCTTAATCGATTTCTGTATTTTATGAGAGAAATCCTTTTGAGACAGTTGCTGTAAGCCGATCGCAAAAACTTCAGTTTTTTCATTGTTTACATGGAGACCAGAATGCTCTGAAAAAAGTTTAAGAGCGACAAAAAGCTGTGAATAAGATTGCTTGTCCTTTAAGAAACAAGTCATATCATCTGCAAACACAGTTAACTTTATCTCTTCACCATTGATACTTAAACCTTAAATGTTATTATTTTGTTATTATTTTATTAATGATTTGAAAATGACACTTATTTGAATGGGATGTTACATGTTTGGAGTTAATACCTCACCTACTGCAATACAAAATAAAGTTGCAAAGTTTGTTATAATGTTGTAAATTGAGTATCACAATTGGAATTAATGTTTGCATTCAGTGTAGTTCACAGTGAGCTATGCAGTTATGTACAGTAAACAAGGGGTCATCAAGAAGGAGAAAGAACTGGCAGGCAACTACTGAAGCCTGTCACATTTTATATAATTTCTCCTAACATAACATCATGCCCATACCTCTATAACAAGCCACTCCCACAGGAGGAGGAGAAAAGAATAGAATTCGTTTTTGTAAGAGCACAAATTTCCAAAGAACAAAGATGTGTTCTCCAAAGAACTTGATAAACTGAGGAAAACAACCAGCTGGATGTGTGATCTGTTGACATAATCAAAAATAATTTTAAATATATTTAATAATTCACAGAAAATTCACAGAGATTTTCAGTACTTAAACATGTTAAGAGTATGAATGTTTCTCACTTCCAATTCTTTTAAGGTTACCGTATACCTTCGCGGGTGTCTTTCGCGAAAAAAAATATTTGCGCACTATCTTAAACGCAACCACCACAAACTATATATCAGTACAAAGCTAATGAAATGCACTATTCGGTAAAAATTATTTTTCTTTGATTTTTTCTAATCGTAAGGAGAGTGCGTCCCAAAAGCCCAAAACGACTGACGTCTACTTGAGCGAATTTATCGGGTATTGAATTAGACCGCACAATCAAAACTACTGCATTATATCAATCACAAGGCATCAATCTTGAAAACCGTGTGAGGCTTTGTCAATGTTCCTATTGGTTGCTTCGCAATTTTTCTGTCAATTTTGATGATCAAAAACTTACCGAAGCCTTTTACGACGAAGGCCATTGCGGGAGATCAATAACGAAAAACGGAAATCCCTCACACGGTTTTTCTGTTCGATGTCTTGGGCAACTTCGGGCCAAATTTCAAGGCAATCCGTCAAATTTACGTACCCTATAAATTCGTTTAAAGCGAGCGCACTCGCGTAAAAACGAAATAGGTTTTTTTCGCTTCTAAAGGATTACAAACATTTCACGCCCTTGCTGCGCCATATGTCAACACTTTGGATACTCCCGATGCCGACAGCCAATAGAATGTCAGGACGTCCCACGAGACTACTGGTGTCGACTAGCATCTCGCGGGAAAGTAGTTGGACGCGTGACCACATCTCGTTTGATTTGAATTTGTCGGATTTGTTTCTAAAATGCCGGGCAAGAGAAAAAGTTCAAAGAAAGGAAAAACTGCAACTTCGACGGTGGCGACGTCTGCATCTATCGATCCAAAAGAGCAGCTTCAGGCAGAAATGCGGTCGCTGGGGTATGTCGAAGTATAATATTTCTATCTGGAATATAAACAAAGACGGAGTCACGCAATTCATCGAACAAGCAAATAGCCACCATCCGACTATCAAGTTTACGGCTGAAATATCAGAAACAGAAATAACGTTCCTGCCTTTCGTTACACAATACCGTCCAACGATGCCTAACTTAAAACAAATACTCATGCAAAAGTGGCATTTAATCCAACAACAACCACGACTTAACGAGATATTCAAGGATCCCCCAATTGTTTCGTACAAAATGGGCAGATCCCAAAAAGATACACTCGTTCGAGCCAAACTCTAAACTGGGTATTACACGTGGATAGGAGTTGTGTGAGGCCTGTCACCCCGATTATCACTTTGTCACTATCGGCAAGAGTTTTTTGCCATTCATCATCGAAAACCTTCTTCTTCTTTTTCTTAGGGCCGGTTTTCTTCTTTACTTTAACCAGGGACTTTTTTCTTTCTTTTTTTGTACATATAGGTGAAGTAAAGACCAACACAAGCGAAAACTTGGTGTGAATAAATCGCAAATTGCAAGCGTAAAGAATAGGAAGGGACACCACATGAAATGAAACACCCCGAATCTTTTGCCGCGAAAAACGTCACAGGAAGTCATGACGCTGACACATTTTAATTGGCTTATAACTCTCTGGCGGGTATATTGAGTTTCACTTGAAAAAACATTTTTGTTGATAACTCGCGCGCGTTTCAAGATTTTGAAATAATTTTTTTTAGAAAATGAAGGGAGACTAGTAATGTTTAATTTGGCCGTAAAAAATTTTTTTGAAAAAAATCTACCCTTGAAGGTATACAGTAACCTTAAAGCACTCTTAAAAAGGTATGGAAAATGTAAAGTCTGCGTTTAAGCCAAGCGGGCTATCAGGCTGCAACTTATTCTGGTTTCCAAAGCAACTGAAGACACTAGGAGCATTGCCACTCCTCCCTGAATGGGTTGCTGGTCTACATTAAGCATTAAATTTGCTGTTACCCATTATTAGAGAGGCACTATGAGAATAAAGTGTCTTGCCCAAGAACACAACGCAATGCATCAGTCTGGGATGGAACTCAGCCTGATCAATCCGGATTCCAGCCATTTGGCCACTGCTTCTCCCACAATAAATTAAAATACTTATTGATCCTGATCCAGATTTAAATATTTTAGTACATCGATTACCTTCAGTACTGGTATCTCCTCCAATCCTGGAGCCTTCTCAAGAGTTGGAGAAGGAATGTAATTATTTCTGAGAACACAGTTTTTATAACTGTGGTAATAATTTTCTAGGTCCTCATAATGTCCAGGGTTTTCAAGCTGCCTCCTGCAAAAAAACAAGACTGCTTTACAACTATTGGAAGGTTTCAGATATATGTGTTACAAAAATAATAAATGGTGCTACCAAAAGATTAAAAAGTTGAAAAAGAAGCTACTCAAAATAACAATTCTCCTGCTGACTGTTACACATTAGTTTTCTTAGATCTAAAATGCTAAATATAGCCTTGATACAATGAAATTTAGCTAGCTTAAAACAGGCATCACTCTTTGATAGCTTTCTTCCTCGTTTTCCCCGGGAACCCACTCTCTAAGAAACCCTACTTCCTACAAGTACCTGATTCCTCTCTTGCCAGCCATTCTTACTTTTCCTTATAAAACTCCAAGGTTCCCAACCCTCCTGGCCCCCACCAACTCTATGTAAAAATGTCATTATTAGAAAGGTAGTTGTGTTCTTTTGAAAATCTGTGAATCTGATTGGTTCTTCCATTTTGCTCTTATCACTGATAGAACACGGTCATATATGCATTGGTTCTTTATTTGAAGGGACGTTATTTTCTTGATTTTTTGGCTCAAAGGTACATAAAATCATAGGCGTTGAACTGCAATCCTTTAGAGTTTCTAGTAAAACAATTAGACTTCTTGCTGTTGTTTTTTATATGCAATAGTCAACTCAGCAGTGCCTCATTGACTTTTTGCTCATAGAAAACTTTGGCTTATAGACTGCTACAAATAATTAAGTTTCATAATAAAACATGCCTTCATAAATATTCCAGCTACAGTATGGGAATTTTCATTTATTAATTTACTGTTTAAAACTGCCCTTCTAAATAAATTTCTGGCCAGGAATTTACAAATTCTTGACGTAATTTTCAGAGTTGTTTAAACAAGGTTAAGGTTGTTAGGGACTCAGAAATTCTGTAGCCTTTGTTATTCTACGATTCCACCGATGGGAATCATAGTCTTAGATGCCTGGCCCTGTAATTTGGCCCAAATTGAGTAGGGAACTTAAAGAAGCTAAATAAATTAACAATTTTAAGAAGAAAATAAGAAGGTACTAGACCTGGAACATATAGTCAGAGTGGGTTGTAAAAACTGCCATCTGTGTTTCTAGCTAACATTGAATTTGCTATCTTCATTTCCTTGTTATCCTGCACTTTTTAAATATCACTTACAGTACTATTTTCTTACAGGAGGAACATTTATTTAATTATACTTCGTAAATTTTAAGTTTTTGTATACATGTAGCACGCAGGGGCATAGCCACGATTTCCCAAAGGGGGGGGGGGGGGGGAGGGACGTCACACCATGTCACACCCAGGGTACTTACGGGCACCCTAGGATCTGCCCTTGGCTATGCCCCTGGCACAAAAACAAACTAGGTTTGTAGTAGGTCAGTAAGTGTCCACAATAAAATAAATTTATTAGTCTGCATTTATGTACGCTAGAGAATTAGACACAATAATAAGGGTGAGCTCACCTGACTTCCTCTTCTAGAAAGGACATGTGTTCATGAAGAGATGTGTACTTTGCACAAAGAATTCCCACTGACTTCATTCTAGCACCCCTCTCAGCCACATTATCAACGGCTATTCTTTCATAACAACTAAGTCCATAAAGGCCATCTCTGGTTTTGAAGTATCTGATGGTGGAAAAAACGTGGGCTCTAAAAATTAGAACTGAGTACTCAAATGTGTTTAGTTTATAAAGGTACAGTAAATAATTAACCAGATTATTGATAATATTGCAATGATAAGCTAACATGGCACACTCTTCCATAAAACCAGTTGCCAAGACAATAGAGCACGGAACCTCAATTATCTGGACTCTTGGGGACAGGGCTAAATAGTCTGGATAATCTAGAGTCTGGATAATCAAAAATATAAATATTAATGAGCCAGACAATCTTATGGCTGATTACTAATCTACGAACATTTCACAAACACACTTTATTGTCATCACGTAAAAATCTATGAAAAAACTGTGTAAATGAAGAAATACTAACAACAAATACCAGGAAAACATCAATCGTGAGTCAAAGTTGGTGGAAACGATGTTCATCTTGATTTCTTAACGAAAATCATAAATATTCATGAAAAAATGGTACCAGAGTAGCAAGTCCCCATAATCAAGAAATCCAAATAATTGAGGTCCGGATAATCGAGGTTCCACTGTACAAGGTTTATTATATAACAGAGTCCAAACCTTTCAACTTGGGTTCCAAAAAACTATTCATTAATCCATGCCATGGAAGGTCAATGGAAATTCCAGGAGAGTGGGCATTTCAAAAGCCAAAAATTAATTTTGTAAAGAAAAGTATGAAGCTAAATAATTTGTAATTGCTGGAGGGATGGGGGTTCAAACCAACTAACCTTCCGAGGGGGAAATATGGATATTTTATGGAGCAACAGTTACACAACATAAATTTTTATAAGTTTGAGCAATCGTCTAGCTTGTGAAGATGCAAGAAAAGAAATGAGTGAAAATACTGTCCATACTTACATGAAGTCCTTTGTGATTGTGTGCGAACCACTGGCCAGGGCTTTGAATTCCACACCAGTCAAATCCACAGATTTGGGATGCTTCCACTCTATTTCATTTCCTTTAAAACAAGTGAAAATTTTATAGCTGAGCCTTTTATGCAAATCCTGATATCAGCTAAAAAAAGAGCAGGGTATCTACAGTTGGTTTCAAGACTCAGAATTTGACTCACAATTTTTGGCAGAGGTGGCAGGGGTGGGGGTGGTCTTCACTTAAATACAGCACCAATTGCAAAAATATGATTTCACTGTCTAATCACAGGTAACCAAAGCCTACTATTTGTGCACTCTATAACTTTGTACAGAAATTTTAATTGGAGAAAAAAAACATTTTTTCGTCCTTCAGAAAGTTGTAAATAGGCCATTTCCGAGTTACGCTTTGCCTCTTTTTCAAAATGAGTCAAAGTGTGAAATCATTCATATAAAATGTGTTGCACCTTCACATCCATTTTCATGCAAATCAAACTCATTTTCGTTTGAATGGTTTTGCATGTAGACTCGTTTTGAAATTGAGGCAAAAGACAACTCGGAAATGGCCTTTCTAAAACCTCACCTGCTTGTCTCTTTAAGAGACCCCCTTGGGTTTGACCATCGAGAAGAAAATTGCTTAAAAATCAGACCTCCAGGAGAGTTTCAGAACCAATGAAAACACAGAAAAAAGACAACAGGTGAGGTTTTTATCACCTCCATTTATTTCACATGCAACTTTTGGAATGAAAAGTGCTTGTATAATTTGAATATTTTTCATTTAGATTTTGATATTAGATCAACACTAAAGTCTTACATGTATAAAATAAACTTGGCACAATAGCTTGCTTTGATTACCCATGGTGTTATGTTCATCTGGGAGCTGGATGTATATTATCCTGGTTTTATATCTTTAGCCTGGAGCTCAAATAATTGTCCAGAAAATGAATAATTGCCCAAGTAAATATGAAGTTTTGGGGCTAATCATATTTACAACAAAATTCTCGATTTTGACTGGTTCTGCGAGCACCTATTTGTCACGTAATTGGCGCGCGACCACATGGGTGTCCAATTACAACTTTTTGTAATTGGATACCTGTAATTGGGCACCTATGCCATTTGCACATCAATCATGTGCACTTAAATGAGTCCTTTCTTGTTGTTTTCCTACTGTTTGTAAAATCGATTAAAAATAATGACTTCCTAAAGTCAAATTTTGTAATTGATACAATTAACTAGTAATTTGACCTAGTTTATTACAATTTAGATCTAGTTATTGTGCTCTTAATTTCAAATAGGCCTCGCGCTGCGTGCTAATAATAATAATAATAATAATATTTAATATTTCTAAGGCGCAAATTGACATGTAAATATGATCAAATGCGCCCAACATGTAAGTTTGATCAAGCGCTTGCTCAGCTGATTTGAAATTACTTGCCCAATTACTTCCTGAATTGTACTCCACTCAGTCCAATTACTATTACAAAATAATATATTATGAAATTTTAATGTTATGATGAGTGGAATACTAATTTAAATTTTTATGGTGGGCCACTTGAAAGCATTGCATGGCTACTTAGTGTACAACAAATAAAAGACAGCCATCTTTTAATAAAAGTGGTCTTACATGAAGGCCATACACTCTGTTTGGAAAAATTTCATGTCTGAAACTCATCTGGAACATTGTTTTGGTATTAAAGCGTGGTTTTCACGAACCTTTCTTAAAGGTTCGATTTCTTAATGGTAGCCAATGAAGGGATCCGGATTTCCAAGTAATCTGAGGTTTGAGCTCGCTTTTGAGCAAAAAGGAGAAATAATTTTAACCTATGTGATGTTGGCATAAATTAAGTTAAAGCTGCTGAATGGTGTATTGACCATATTAGACTCATATTGAAGATGAAGACCCTTATGTTCACTCTGTACTAAATCCACTGAAGACCATGGAGTCTTAGATACAGTGGAGGTTTGGTTATCTATCCTTTGCTATCTTTATAAAAGCTTTACCTCTCCTTGTATCGAATTGCACGACATAAACAGCAACTATGAGATCAGGCACAGTTCTTTCCTGTTCAGACGAATTCCCTTTGGTTTCCTGAAGGAACGAAAAATTTCCACCGGACGTTACATGGTCATCTGTTAGTGGCAGGGAAGGAATACCTTGTCTTGGATCGTACGAAGTATCAGGAATTTCTTCAAAATCAACAAGACATGACTCGTCCGCCATTCCTTCCTGATCATGATAGGTGTCTAAATACTTCCTCGGTAGGGTAGGGTGAGAAGACGATGACTCGTCACTTTGACTTATCCGAGAGCCTGGGACGAGGCATGCTATTTAATTCGTGTTGGCTCTCTTATCTTTTTGTACTTTTGTCTTCTTTAACGTTCTTTATTTATATTTCTATTGATCTAACTAACATTTCTTTCTTTTTAACCAATCAGTGCATGTTAGGCTAAAGTTCTACTTCTGTTAAAAATGTTGCTTTGAAAAAATACTCAGTATTTTTAAATAATCTATTGAGTTTAAATAATATTTGTGATGGATCCAAAGTTTGAAGACAGCAACAAAGAAAAAGAGTCTAAAATTTATTTAGACTACAATGCTACCACGCCACTGGAACCATCAGTGCTGACGGCCATCCATGATGCTTTGCGTGATGCCTGGGGAAATCCCAGCAGTTCCTACACTGCGGGAAAGAAAGCAAGTCACGTGATCAAGCAAGCTCGCAGCTCAGTGTCTAAAATGATTGGTGCATTAGACAGTGACATCATTTTCACATCGGGTGGCACAGAAGCAAACAACATGGTCATTCATTCAGCTTTAGAATATTTCCATAAATTTCGTGAGGAAAGCGGAAATTGTAATACTGGTCTCAAACCTCATGTAATTACGTCAAATCTTGAACACGACTCTATCCAGCTTCCACTCCTAAATCTTGAAAAGCGAGGCAAGATTGAGGTGACATTTGTTGCTGCCTCGCAGGACTCTGGTGCGGTAACAGCAGAAGCAATATTGCAGGAAGTTAAGCCAAGTACATGCCTGGTCACCATCATGATGGCCAACAATGAAACAGGAGTCATTCAGGTAACTCTGAAGGTTTTTCTCTATTCCACCAACCTCCCACCGCATCCCTCTTGCTTAAAGGGGCTATAGTCAAGGGGAATTCCAGATTCTTGACCTAGTATTTTGAACTGAATTAGTAGCAGGCAACTCAATCCACAGAAAAAGATTATATTTGAACATCTAAAGGAAGAGTGTGGTGTAGGAAACCTAGAAATAATGGGCCATTTTTATTAACAATATAATTACTATATAAAGCACTGAAACTGTTAATAGACATCGTTAGCTCTGGATGGCTTGGATGGAAGTAGATTACAACTTGAAAAATTAAGGCTAAACTTTTCAAGTTGTTTCCACCCCATCCTCATAAAATTTTCTCCACAAATTGTGGTTACCATAAATTTTGGCTGTTCACACTGTTAAAATCTTTGTCAAAGCCCCTTGAAGTCTCTTTCAATAAGCTCCTCTGGACATTCATTTTTTTTATTCAACCCTACCCCACCCTCTTTTAAACCCCACCCCCTTACAACGATGATAAGGTAAAAGTAAAGGTCTGCATTTGAGCCTAGTGCTGGTCTTTTTTCCCACTTTCAATAGCATAAAGCAGCAAGGGGTATTTCTACTCTCCCTAGATAGGATGCTAGTCCATTACAGGGTTACCCCCCAGCAGTAAATTAACTGGTACCTATTTACACACGTGTATGTTTGGAGAGAGGAATTGTGAGAGTAAACTGTATGGCCCAATAACACAAACCTGGGTGGGGCTCAAACCTAGAATGCTCTATGCCGAGTCCGATGCACTAACCATTAGGTTGGCATGCCTCCCTGACAGGTTATTCTTAAGAACAAAAAAGTCTGTAGTAATTGTTTCTTTTATATACACCATTTACTGATGTGATTTTATGATTTTAAACAAAATATTCTAAGATCAATACTTCATTCATAAGCTACCCTCAGATCTCTCAAGTTGCTTTGCTGGGAAGATTGAGTTTTTCATCAGCATAGCAGTCGATTGTGACGCCATAGTAGGCAGGGAGTCTGGGAGCATGCCCCCCCCCCCCCCCCCCCCCAGAAAATTTTGAAAACTTTAAGTAGCGAAGGCAGGTTTTCCTTTATTCTAAGCAGAATTGTGACCCCTTAAAATAGTCATTAAACTTACTGACTGGTAGTTCGTATAGTGTGATTGTCCAGGGGTAAATGGTTCAAACCATTTACAATGTTATTGACTGGTGTAACACTGGCTCTGCACAACAATTTTACACTGTTGGAAAAAGTTTGAAGTGAGTACAAAGGATAAAGGGACTAATTATATCAAGAAAGATAGTTATTTCATATAGGTACTTACTTAACACCGCAATTGTCTACCTCAAAATCAACTGTTTTAATCAGAAACCTTAAATGCATGAGAAATATTAGTCTTAGCTTGGGGCGTGAGATTGGATTCGTTTGCATAAGTTTCACGCTCAATTCACGACATTTGAGAGCTCTGCACCCTGAACAGTTTTGATATGTTGGTGGAATCCCAATTTCTCAACCCCTCCTGATAACTCAAACAAACATAATTTCCCTTCCCCCAGTCAAACATGCTTTCTTAAACAATTTTTATTGTCCCACAAGATTTTGAGAAATCCAAATTCAACTGTACATATTGTAATCTGTCACGGTTTTTTTTTCATCAGCCAATTGAAACCATCGCCAAAGCCATCAAAAGCCTAAAGAAGAGTCGTTCATCTCAGAAACTCCCCAGGATTCTTGTCCATACAGATGCAGCACAAACCATTGGTAAAATTAAAGTTGATGTGGATGAGCTGGGAGTTGATTACCTCACAGTTGTTGGACACAAATTCTATGGACCTCGAATTGGTAAGATGCCCAAGGGATACCCATGGGAAAATACCAAAGGGACTGAACATGTTTACCCCCACCACCACCACCACCCCTTTTCCCAACCCACTCTGAATCAGTTTTAAGTGGATGTATACAAAACATGCACCCCTTCTCCATCCACAATACACATCTTCACATTCAATAAGTAAGCTACTACAGTTAAGTCTCTCTTAACCGACACATTTATAGGACAGACACCTGATGTTGGTCCCAGTCCTGCCATTTTTAAGTCATTTTACAGTAGTATCTAAACTCCCTATAAGATGGACACCTCAGTTTCTAAAATGGACAGTTGGAGTTGGTACCAACAATGTCCACTTTAGAAAGAGTTGACTCTAACAGTTTATATTATTTTGCATAATAGGAGCCTTGTATGTTAGAGATCCAAGAGCAGATACTCCCCTTCACCCTATGTTTTTTGGGGGAGGTCAAGAGAGAAACTTTAGACCAGGAACAGAAAACACTGGTATGATAGCTGGATTAGGACATGCCTCACAGCTAGTAGTGGACAACTTGGAACAATATCACGAAAACATGAAAATGGTTAGTGACATGCATTAGAGTCTGGGATGGGAGGAGAAGGACTCCCATACAGCTGTACAAAACAGATAAATATGCTTACCGCTTCCCTTTGGGGGTGAAATTTCAGATTTTTGTCTCACTTACAGTAGGGTGTTCAAAGCAAAACAAACAAATTCTTTTAGGCTTCATGGCCTCATCTAGGGTTGCACATGAAGAAATTAAAAGGGCTACCATCACCCATAATGCTTTGCATAATTTCTGAAATACAGAAATTACAGATCTTTTGTGCAAGGAATAACTTTCATCAAAATGCATGTTATGTTTTTAACACTCAATATCTCCAGATTTTAAAAATTGTTTCTTTAGCTGATTTAAATGTCTCATCTTTGATGTGATTTGGCTGATATGTTGCGTACAACATCAAAAACGGGTCGCCCACTACCCTTGGAACGAGTTACTTCATTGGTTCATAAAACAATAGATAACAGGTCATAACAATGCCCCTAGCCCTGAATAACAATAGAGGTAGTGTTTACAGCGGGCGAATGAAAATAGAGGTTCCAGAGAGGTAGTGACTTACTGTCAAAAACGATAACAACAGAAGCGTGCAAAGGACACTGGTTCATGGTGTCCCTTTAATACTCAAAATATAAATTCTATACATCTTTCAGATTAAAAACAATTTTGAGCCATGCCCAGATTAGCTCCTTAGAGCTTTAATTCAAAATGTCTCATGAGCATCCCTGTCTGTTTCATATATATGGGAGTCCCTGCTCTCACCCAGGCACTACAGAAACTTGATAAGTATTGTTGAGTTTCTCTATAAATTATTGATGAGAAGCAGCTCATTTACTGTTAAAATGCTGTAAATTGGATCAAGGTAGTGAAGTTCAGTAAAGCAAGAAACTTAAAAACCTTAAATGCTATTTAATTGTGTTTGTGCTCAACAAACATGGCTAGCCACTTACTGCTACCTACAGGACCATAGTTGCTGTTGAGTTAGTATGGTTAAAAAAACCATTACAAGTGACTTGTGTCATACCACAAAGGCTTTATAATCATTGGACTGTACACAAATGTATCAGCTCAATTTACTAGGTAAAACATTTTCAGATATGTGTCGTATGTGTGGTTTATTTAGTGACAGGATTTCGGAATTAAATTAAAACAAGTGGAGATATCTTAAATTTAATCCATTTTCCTTTTTAGGCAAGGGACCATCTGGAGTTCAGACTGAAGGAGATCTTCCAAGACAAAATACAATTCAATGGAAAATTTGAGAGTAGCGACCGAATACCCAATACTTGCAATGTGTCCTTTATTGGCTCAGGATTAGAAGGTCGGAAGGTCCTGGCCACTGTTGAAAAGTTGCAAGCCAGTGTAGGAGCCGCATGTCACTCTGATGTTGTTTCGCGTCCTTCTCCGATCTTAACTGCCATTGGAATTCCTCATGACATTGCCATGAATGCTCTGCGGCTTAGTGTGGGACGTGACACGTCCAAAGAAGACATTGATGTTGTAGTGGAGGATCTTAGAGCTGCTGTTAAATCACTTATGCAGGAATAAATGATGCTACTTAACAAGATGCGAACAATTTAAAACATGATTATTTGTGGTCTTAATGTATATCAATTAATATCCAAAACTTTACAGAATGCAAATGAAATTTTGGCCCAACAGGATAGTAATAGACTCCATGTTAAAGAAAGGCGGTCCTTTCTTGTCTATTTTATTTTGCTTTTATTGTGTCTTACAGCATTGCCAATTGTCACAACTGAAATAATTACCTTTTTCAGCTTTTGCTTGTTTATCTCCTTTTATTAATAATAAATGTTAAATAAATATTTACAAAGCACCTATCCAGTCCTGCTCTAAGCGCTTTACAAAACTGGCAGTTAGAGAACAATTGGCTACTCTCTCTAGTTTCGCAAATTGCGAGAGTCATTCGAGACCTTACGAAACCACGACGGCGACTACAGCTAGAACGCCTCCAAACAAAAGGCTACTATTATGACCTATACAATGGCAATAACAATGCGCTTACGTATTCAGCTAAAGATAAGTTCTGACGAAAATGAACGCACTAAATAAATTAGGATAGTTGCTAAGATGTTAAGTAAAATATAAATTCATTTTTTAGCCGACGGTGTCAGCAGTGGCGTGATCATTTGGGAGTGTGTAAAGCGGAGAGGACACTTTTTATCCCTATGTGGAAGTCTTCGTATTTTGAGTTCTGTTGTGTAATGATGGTAGACACTGGAATAGTTTTATTCGTGATTGAGTTATCTTTCCGCAATTTAAGCAATTCTTTGGGAGAGGCAAGGGCAAGAATGACCTGTTTGGCGCAAGAGAGTTGTGTTAATTTTTCGCTCTGCGCAGAGAGGGATTTTCTATCAGGTTTTTGCACAGTGGCAGTTGCCCTAAATGTAAGTCAAAACTCATTATGCTTTATATAGATCTCACACCATTTCTCATGTTACAACTTGTCGATTATTAAGTTGTCGACCACCATCTGTATTGATCCTGGGTAGGTGTAACCAAACAACTCAAAATCTTTCTTGTAAATGTCCCAGAGTTGTCTTATCCTAAGCAGTGACATGGTAGAATAGTAACTCTTCATTAAAGCGCTGGTCTTGCCTGGTTGCCATTCTGGAAAGGATACTTTGTCCTCTAGTTTAGTCTTTCTTAACAAAAACAGTGCATCATCTACCAGTGTTTCATAATGGCCGACATAATCGAACTGTATGTGGCATGGATGACATAGCTTGTACTGTTGACGCCAGTGCACTTGAAATAAGCCGCCCTCCCTCCAGCGAAGAACCAAATAAGTCGCAAATTGTTCAAACGTTGTGTTATCAGCCGTAACATCGATATCAAAACCCCCACGTTTGGCCAAAACCTTTCTTATTTCCTTGCGATACCGTTTCCAACCGCCATGGTTTCGCTTGAACTCTCCCCAAAAGCAATTTTGGTATGCCGAAAGTAGTCGCTCAAAAGGCTCCCTTACGAACATGAACTTTTTGTAGGTCTTGAGAATGTTTATGCGATCTTCCGTTGCATAATTACTTAGAAGTTTCAGTTTGTCTTTAATTTCGTCATGAACGTTTTCTGTAATGTCGAAGCCTTCTAAGTTGGCCAGTATTCGCTTCCAAACTGTACAGGCCACCTTAGGAACCACACAGTACACAAGTCTAAACTTCTCCGACACAATAAAATTCGACAAATCGAGGTCTTTTTCCTCTGAATCTTTTCCATATTTAGCACAATACTCGTTCATGTGTTTTGTTCTTTCGTTTTGTTTGGAAGTCATTTCAACTAAGGATGTCTTTTCAAACAGCTACAATAAAACAAAAAAACAAAGATGTATAAGTTACTTGTTTAATTAGAGGAATAA
The DNA here is from genome assembly GCA_963693305.1 of Meandrina meandrites. Taxonomy (NCBI): domain Eukaryota; kingdom Metazoa; phylum Cnidaria; class Anthozoa; order Scleractinia; family Meandrinidae; genus Meandrina; species Meandrina meandrites. The sequence goes on from OY855903.1 coordinate 23,105,200, forward strand.
CTATTTTTCGGCGAGAATCTTGTTTCTAAGAATTGATAAAAATCTCTCAAGGCTTTTCTCGGATCTTCTCGAGGACCTATGAAGACCACTGGGGGTCCTGCCAAACATCTTAAAAGGCCTGGCTAAAAACTTGCCTCTTCTTGTGTCTCGGTTTGGCCATGACTTTCGTGCACTTGCGTTGGCTTGCGTTCACTTTGGTCGAGATCAAATTGGCACGCAAGTTAACGCAAGTTTTTCACCCTAACCTACCCAACACAAGTCTTGTTGTTTACTTCAAGTACTGAATTACAGCGCGCGCAGTAGCATTTATATGGCCGTTTGGCCAGCCAACGCAAGTCTGTACGCAAGTTTAACTTGCGACTACTTGCGTCCAATTGCATTATCGTTTGGCCAGGGCTAAAGGATATCACGATCTTCCAGGCCGGGTCGTGCCAAAATTTCAAGGATCGTAATAATAAGGGTGATGCTAATGTGAACTCAACTCGTCACTAATTCTATGGTAATTATTTTTTCCTTCTACGACACATCTAGTATTTTTTCTCTTCAGTTGAGGCCCCGTTACGCTGGGGGGGTGGAGTATCCCGTATCTCATTAGTTTTAGGCCCAAATATCCCGTACCCTGTTTATTTCGTTTGCTTGAATCTCCAACTTTTATGTTCGTTATACCAGAATCTCTTGTGTAAACATCCCGTATCCCGAAAACCCCTATTTGGACCTCTCAGTTACACGAAACTTTAATAAAACCCCGTCTTTCCAACCTCTATTTGCTTGAAATCTTTTACACGAGTGCGTTGGGAATGATTGTAAAATCTTTCAACTTACCTCATAATAATTAGACCTTTGATCCGTCTTTATTACCCACGCCAGCATGGAAAGTAAAGAAATTAGCAAAAGGGACATTAAACCCAATCGAATGGTGCTTAAACGTCTCATCAGCATCCTAATACTGGGCAATATCTTCAAGTATATAAAACAACGAGATCCAGGATCGATCAGTCTAAGTAAATCTGCCCGGCTTTTCTGGATGGCATTAAAGAAGGAAAATACGGAATGTTAGAATCGTAGTGTCAAGAGAGAAATAGGTCCAAACGCACATAGAGAGATACTGTCTCAGAACCAGAGAGTATAAGAACAGAAAAACACCGCCTGTTTTTGTCACGAGTCTGTAATTTTAAGTGCGGGGATCTTGTATTTATATGTGTACGTAAGCCTCGAACATCTGAAATAATTGTATAATAGAATTAATTAAAATGCTGATTTGCTTTTGAAAAGAGCACTCATTAAAGTTATTTGACAAACGTATCTGATCGTCTATGTTTTGAATTAATCATTTTAAAGGAAGTCGTTGACATTTGATTCGCGCGTTTTCATGCAACAGATGAGAATCACAACGTAGATAAAGAATTCTTTAATCTTTCGATCTAAAACCAACCAACTGGCAATATTTGCTTCATTAGCATAACTGCATAAACGCTTCCGTTGAAACTGTCCGAAGAAGTTTGAGAACAATGTATGAAATATTTGTTGTCTCACACGGGTTTAATACTTAAAGAAAAATGTATGGGTACATTAGGACCATAAGCGCTTTTGCCACCAATTGTCAGCAATTATGCAGGTTTTTAAAGCTAAAGACGCAAGAGTCAATCCCAAGAAACTTAAACCACTGTCAGTCAAACTACTAAGTAAAGAAATTTGCGAAAATCAAAATCAAAACAACAGCCCGGTCTATGAGACAAATAGTCTGTCTGCGATGGGTAATTCGACTAGATATAAATTCGCTGTTTAAACAAATTACTTAACTAAATTCATCTTTGGCTTTGTTCAATGTGTTTGTTTAGCAAATTCTTGACAGGCAAGAGTCTACAATAGAAGGCGACGACTGAAAAAGCCATTCAAACACAAGCTTGTTGTCGTTTTCATGTGATTCCGTGATTCCTTTCCACGCTTTTTCCACTGAAATTATGTGTTGTTTCTAAAAGGCCTTACCCTCATTTCTGACAAACTCCTATTAGAGGCTACTGCCTTTTTGCCGAAGAACTCGAACACGAACTGGCCTTCCATAAACGATATGGCTGCGGCCGCACTAAGAGAGTTAACTGGGTTAACTTTTTCGAAATCCGGTTAACAATTTCCACATATAACTAACGCGTGGTACTATAACTCTGCTCTGCTTTGCTTAAGCCACGACCATGATAAGCGAGAACAACCTCTTTTCCATTCTGGTTCTGAGCAAGAGTGAAGCCAATCCCAGTTGAGCTTGCATCAACAAACAACAAAAACTCTTTCTTAAAATCTGGGTATGCTAGAATTGGAACAGAAACCAAAGCGGCTCGCTTCAACTTGTCAAATGCATCTGCGCAAGATTGTGTCCACTCAAATTTAACTCCTTTCTTAGTGAGAGCATTTAAAGGATTAGCAATATGAGCAAAGCCTTTTACAAAACGCCTATAGTATTTTGCAAGTCCCATAAAAAGCTATAAAAGCTCTCAACTCCTTAAGGTTTTTGGGGACAGGAAAATCACGAACAACACGAACCCTATCTGGATTTGGCTTAACACCATCGGTGTCACAACGTGACCGAGATACTCAACTTTCTGCTTTACAAAAGAACACTTCTTCGGATTGAGTTTTACATTAGCTTCTCTTAACCTCCTAAAAACTTCTTCTAGATGGGCCAAATGCTCTTCTACTGATTTAGAAAAGATAATAATGTCATCGATGTAAATCAATGTAAAATACAACGGAGAGGACCAAGGACTCACTGATTCCTAAATAATTCCTCTCTGAAGAATATCGCTTACTTAGCAATCAATTTCCCGCTTATTCTCAGGAGTTGTTCGATAAGGCCTTTGCTTAATAGGCAAAGCATCACCCGTGTCAATGGTATGCTGTACTAAAGAAGTTATTTTTTTCAAACGTCAATTCGCTTTCTGTCGCCCACAAAAACCTATTTCACTTTTGGAAGACGACACTTCTGTTTTGTTTTTCAAATCCTGAAATCCAATGACTGCAATGAACCAGCATCAGATTGACAACTTGAACATACATTTTGACAACACGATGACCCCCTTTAATGACTCTTCTAACTCAACCAAAACATTAGTTTCCGTATCGGTAATCGTCTGTGTTGTGACATTTGTTGCAGTTTGTTGTGACGGAAGTACTTGAGATACTTTACAATTCGCCAAAACATTTTTCGAAGAATTTTCCGACGACGCATCATCTACGAAACTTGGAACACCGACAGTCGGACTACAACCAAATTTTTGCTTCACAGGAAACTCACCAGAATTGGCAGAATCTGCTTTACTGGCGGCAGATTTATCAGTTCTAAGTGTTCTAGCCAAACGTTCCCGATCACTTTCCAAAAATTTTGATCGTGCCCCCGTCACGCCATTCTTTCGACAAGAGACAGGGGCACCAATCCGTTTCCCTGCTCAGTGTTCCAATGAAAACTATTTTGACTACGACGTGGAGAAAAAGAACTATATTGTATGTTGTACGCTGTAAACCACAAAAATTATATGTGTGGCCTTTTCTTCCGCAGTTGTAACAAGTGGGAATACCCCTATGATATTGATCTTCTCTCGTTTGAAAACCTGGACCAGTGCTGCTCCGAAATAATGAATTAATTTTCCGTGACATACTTTTCATCTACTGCTCGAACTCTGTTCTGATCATGCCTTTGATATCCGGTTCATCGATATCCATAACTTGTCGACATACATCGCCAGTTTGTTTTGCATTAAGCATCGTAGTTTTACTTAACTCTTATACAATTCGATCTGCAATTTCCTTAGCGTCACATGTTGCTGCTTTATCCGGAGACGTGAGAACAGATTCTCTTAATTTAGCAAAATTTTCTGCTGTTTCCAAATCCTTAGGTTGCTGCAAAATCACGTATTCGCAGATTTCGGGTTTAAGACCTAAGACAAAATAATGCATCCATTCACTTCTAGGCAAATTTAATTGAAAACAATAAGAGCGAATGCTGTACAGAAAGTCAGCCACGGGTTCGTTCTCTAGCTGGTGGCGCTGGTTAAGTGCTTGTCTAATTCGCCACATGCTGGCCCCAGAAGCAAAACGCGAAATAAGCGCATGCGCAGCAGACAACTCGTTGAATTTCATACCGTCTGGATTTTCTTAAACCATATACTAGCATGACCCTTAAGATGAAGTGGGAGGCCTAAAGATAACTTATCTTCATATACATTCCAACCGTTCAATTTTCCAGCCCTTGCAAAGTTGCTTATGAACTCACGAACGTCTTCGCACTCATCACCACTAAACACTGGGAAAGTAACCAACATTTTTGAACTCAAGATGTTTGCTTGTGAATCAAGCGATGCACGCATTTCTTCTACTGCATCACGTAAATCACCGATCTGGTGTTCGACTTCAACAGAGCTAAACAGAGCCATGGAAAATTCGCTCTACAATAAAAAGACTAGCAAAACTGAGTCGAACTTAATGCGCTCTTAGACTTATCTAGTAAATTTCGCAATTTGTTCATATCTTGGAAATGCGCTTATAGAACACGAATCAGCAACGCATAACTTATACTGATTGTTAAATTACACAAAAACTAGCTTAAGTACATCAAAGGTATGAAAACTATTACATGATAAACTGAAAATCTAATTAAAGCGAAAGGTAACAAGAGTTAAATATTGAAATGTTTAAATCAAGCTTGCAATGGGGTCTTTTAAACCAAAAGAGTCATTGTTCCACTTACAACTTCTTCAAGGAGCTTGTCCGCCGATAAATGAAAGTCATTATCCAGACATGTCGACTTCTGCAGCAAATTCGTAGAAATCGGTTCTCCACCAACTTTGTTGGAAAGTTCGGGGAATTAGCTGCGAGAGGTAACCGGCGGGACTCTGTGGCAATCTTCTTCTTCTTTTCTTTATTTCGCTTATTTGGTGTCTTGAACGGTGCCAGGTTAACGACTAACTGCAAAACTACCGACTATTACTGACAACCACTAACTGTAACCTTGAAGGTTCATCAACTATATAGCATAATTGTAGACATGTTTTGGTACGAATCTTGGTGACCATGGAAAACTTGAGACAATTCTGAGACATGAAAAACCAACAGAAAAAATAAACGACCAATGACAAACTCGGAAGAACTAAAACTAATTGAACAAGAAACTATAACAGGAACCTTTACGGAGGTCCAAACCAAGGTCAGAAGACCAACCCAAACATGACCACCGATGGAAACTATTGCTCACAGCTGAGCTCCTAAGAAACTGAGACAAACAACTTAAAGCCTCTGTGCGGGCTGTCCAGCACTTAAATCACAAGATTCTCACGGTAGCTACAAAATCATAAACAATTGGCCATGAAGTAAAATTACACTATTCTTAAAATAATATTACGCTTCATAACATGAGTAACCTTCGTATTTAAGAACAAGTAAAAACGGCCGGCCCCGGGCTAATTCTATCACTTGCTCAGTTCGTCTCCTGCTTTTTAGATATATTTCAATGCGTTCTCAACTTTCCCAGGTTTGCTTTCCACTCTTTAGTGGGAAAGTTTAAACCCGTCGATCAGAAGTCTCGAGAAGCCGTATTAAGTCCCGGTATTAAGTCCATGTTCAAGTGCATGATTTGTATTCAAAACGCATCTGAAAGCGCCATGACACCGTGCGTTCGCGGCTGTCCCGATGAATCCTTCATGAGCAAGGTTTTAGGACTCTGTACTCGATGGTTTTTTCGTTTTAGAGCTACTCAAAAATTTATCAGTGTTTCTCCGCTTCATTTTAAGAGGGAATTTTCCTTGTTTAGGATGAAAAACGAAGCCTTGGAAGCCTTTGTCAGCAAGAGCCTTGATGAACCGCTGCACCATGGCTGCACAGCCTCGTCCCCAGGCATCGCTCCCTGGTCGTGCGTGGTGCACTTTGCGTTATGGGATTGATAATTTGCGGATCGGTTGGCATTGTGGGACTCGCTCCCTAACCATCTACCCCCGCGCCCCCTTTTTTCCTGCCTTACCGCGTCAACTGAAAACTGACCGGCGCCTGGGGACGAGACAGATGGCAGGCTCGTCCATTCTTCGTGGCCGCCCCCACGAAAAAGGGAAAAGCCCTGGGGACGAGGTTGGGCAGATGGCTGCATGATCGTCTTTGCTTCAGCCCAAAATTTGCCCTGGTATTCGCAGGACACCCAAGAAACCACACGCAATAAGAAATACGTCCTCGTTCGTCGAACGCAACTTCAACGCAAAAAAAAACAGGCCTCGTTGATTTTGAAAAACATAGTTTTTAATATATTCCATCGAGTGTGTGCCTAGTGGGAGGGTCACGATGGAGCAAAGTGTGTTTGGGTACCGTTCGTATGCAGTTGCGTATGTTTTGTAGGGGAACTATTTACAATATTTACAATCTAAACTATTTACAATACATATCTTTTTTAATCAGGTGTTTATTTTTCATCGAGTGTGTGCCTAGAAGGTGGTTACGAGGGAGCAAAGTGTGTTTGGGTACCGTTCGTATGCATTTGCGTATGTTTTGTAGGGGAACTATTTACAATATTTACAATCTAAACGATTTAAAATACGTACCATTTTAAATCACGTGACTAACAACTTCCGACTGCGTGAAAATTTCAGAACTATTTTGTCCCTACCAGTTAGTGATCAACTGAATAGCTAACGTTATATCAGAGTAATGTCTACTTCGAAACGCCGGTCGGAATGAGGAATATATCAATATATATATATTTATCATGGATATATTATCAAATATAATAACTTTTTCTACTTAAATGTCTTGCTTCATCAGTCACGAGCGGATTCCTTAGGCTAATCAAGTGACCTAAATCTTAACCAATCTATTATTTTTATCTATTGCTAATTAGTACAATAAAATCGGCCCAAAATGTGGACACTGCTTCTGATAAAAGTGATTGAGTCTTCGCTTTTGCTGCGTCATATTGTTAAGTTGCACGAAATGTGGTTAAGAAAAAGAAACTAATTTACCATTAAAGGAGACATTTTTTATCAGGCTAGTGTCTTATCAGTTGTTATCCATTTACGACATTGCATGATCCATTTAAGGCCCGGTAATACAGGCAACATTTTTGTTCAACATGTCTCGAAATATTGTTGCATTGCAAGTTGAACGAGTTGTTGCCGTATTATTGTCGCATGCCCAACTTGTCTAGATAAATTGCCGAAGAAATCGGACCTTGCCTTTTTCATGTTGTTGTCTTCTATTAGTGTTTTATTTTTCGTATTTGATACCTAGTCTTGTATCTAGCAGCTTCCCTGAAACAAATTAACACGGCATCACTAAAAGTAAAGCCTGGGGATTTTCTGAAAACGTTTGATGAAATGCAATGGCATGCAACATCATACGTTATGCGGCTACACAGTCAATACATAGCTGAGGTCAATAACACATAAGTTATTTGTAGATTCATTTCTCCGGTAGAGTGTCCACAGCCTCTCGATTTTTCAACGCAAAAAAGCAAACAAAGCGAGCGCGAGCGCGCGGGGTGGGGGGGGGGGGGGGGGGGGCAGAGGGGGCGGGTGGCGTCCAGTTCTCTCGCCGTTCTCACCGCACGCTCATCGATCGAAAAAACAAAACACGAAAAAATAGAGCGCTGTGAGCAGTCTATTTTTCCGGCGGATGTTAACCCATTGACACCTGTGCCGCCCGTAACCACCTGTTACGAACATTGGCCTTTGTTGCGCCTCTGACGTTATCACCTTTAACCAAAGAAGGCATCACATATACTCAAAATCTGCAGGAGAAACAGACCTTTCTAATGATACCAAAATCAGTGTGACTGCGTAAATGTAGCCTGAAATATGTCCGAAATGTACAGAAATTGGCATGAAAAACTCTATCAATCACCCCTGGGTACTCCATGGAAAAATTTCGCATAAGGCTTTTTCGACAAATCTTGAACTGAAGGCAAGACAATCCACCGTACGCAAAAAGATGGCGACTGGTACATTTACCTATAATGCTTAGCGCGCGAAAACTGCAAAAACGCTCATAAACAGATAAAAGCGCACAGAAAAGCTCTAAAACCTTGAAACCCAGCATGAACAATGTTGTTAGTATGGGGATGAATTTCGCAAAAGCATAGCATTCTGTGTGCCATATGCGCTGTGTTAGGTTCGCAAGGTATTGTGGTCAAATGTACCGCCGCCATCTTTTTTCTTACGGAGGATTAGGAGGCCAACAACTGCAGCAGAAAGATAAGAAAAGGAGAAAAAGGAAATGCCAAAAAAAAGCCTTAAGTGGTATGGCACTTTCTAACGCATGCCTGGGCAAAAATGGTATAATGTGTGATGCTAGTGGAAAGCAAAGCATGCCTTCATGTTGCTAAATGCATATCCCGTTCTGTCAGAGCAGGTTGCAGCTAACCAGAAAATGTCAAAAATGTCCAAAACAGCGATTTTTTCAAAAATCGCAAGATGTCAATGGGTTAAATAGAGATTGTACTTTTTCCCTTGTAGTCTTTGTGTAGCGGGATGGTGATTTGTATCAGATTAAATTACCTGCTTCTCGCCACGCAGGCTACACGCTCCTTCTCTTGAGCCTCGACAAGTTCAGCAAGTTCATGACTACGAGCCTCGTCTGACGAGAAAATGCAAACATCAATGAAGATGGAATGTACAGTACGGAAAATTGTATGTTTCAGTCCACGCGATTAATTCGAATATAAGCATGACCGTAAGGTATGGGAACATTTACCGAAGCTTTTTTGTAGGTAAACATAGTAATCACCACGCCCAGTTGTTCAAAGGGTGGATAACGCTATCCACCGGATAAATCACTATCCAGTGGATAGTGTAGTTTGTTTTGCCAACACTTATCCGCTAGATAGTGATTTATCCGGTGGATAGCGTTATCCATCTTTTGAACAACTGGGGCCAGATTGATAGACCATTGGACGTACTTCTCGCCCCCAGATTTCCCACGGCCATTTGCCCACTGGCGCTCTAGTTTCGCTTCACGCTCAGCGGACTAAGATAAAACAGGAACTGTTCGCATTCAACCATAGGACACCCAAGCGTAATGTAGGGACTGGTGCTGAAAATTGAAATTAATCAAAAGTAGATGTATTTTACTGAATAAAGTTTATTTAACACTGCCTGGTGTCATTTGTTGTCATTCTACAGCGTTTCAGCGAGATTTGAGCGATTTTAGGTTCTTTTTAACCCTACAGCGATGTTATAACGGTAAAATACATCTACTTGTGATTACTTTCAATTTTCAGTACCAGTCCCAACATTACGCTTGGGTCTCCTATGTTCCAACCATCTGCCAAGAAAACAGCTGAGTACATACCATATGTAACGCTCTCTGTAACCTCCTGTTTAAAAGCTTTTGCTTCTTGCAATTTCTGTTAAAAAAAATATATGTGCTCCTGTCAGTGAAGCTCGAATTTCAGACGTAGCAATGCACAGCTTGACATTCCTGGATTATAATGCTCATTTAGATTCATCTTTGATTTCAATTGCATAAAAAGTTCATTAAAGCAAGGAGGCCGTATGCATATGTAACTTTTATCATTTCTCGCCATTCTCTACATTTCAAGAATTAAATAATCATGGAAAAGAAAAGAAGGAGATCACTGTGCAAACTTTTAAAAAAAGAAACAATTCGGTCTGTGGTCTCGTTTTCCAAATCAATCTAACCTGCTGCAGATCACTAATTTCTTGGGGAAGATAATCTTCTCTTCTACTGGCCTGCTGCTCACTGCGCGTCAAACCAGTCTGAAGGTCGCTGAACTAAAACAATTAACAAGAAATTACACTTGTCTTATTCAATTAAATGTAAAACTTATAAAGCTGACAATAAATGCAACCATTATTAGCTACTTTACCCGGGGGGGGGGGGGGGGGGGGGGGTCACTCCCATATATGGGCAATATAGGTATGTGCAGCGGGATAGGGTATAGTTTTTGAGGTTCTCGGTCCTTAAATAGGGTATCATTTTTGCTCCTTTTGGCATTGTGTTCCCGGTGTTATCCTTAGATTGGGTACCTAAATTCTATCAGCTGAAATAAATGCCCAACTAAACGTAACAAAAAAATGGTCTGTTTAAACTATTAGCTATCCGTTCAACTAGTAGAAAAGCGATTTTGTAAAGATTTGTGTTTTGCCGTGTGCGGTTAGCCGTTATTTGGATCGTCACCCAACGCTTCTCCTCTCCTTGAATAGGGTGTCATTTTTCGGGTTTGGACCTTAAAAAGGGTTTCAATTTTCGTTTTCTTTACCCTTAAATAGGGTCAGGTTTTAAGAACCTTCGCGGCACACCCCTCCAAAATTTATGGGAGTACCCCCTCCCCCCCCCCCCCCCCCCGGGCTACTTCATAGGGCATGTCGTCTGACAAAGAAATGAAGGGTCTGGCAAATGTTATGTATTGAACAATTATATTTTTTTAAGGACTGTTTAAGTAGCTATAATTAAGTGATGATATCTGACAATGAATAACATAGCATGTGAGTTACGTTTTGTGTCATCTAAAGTAAAAAAAATTCTTTACCTGGAATTCAAGTTCCTCGATTTCATTTTTAACTTTTACTTCTTCCTTCTGCGTTGCAAGCTGCAGTCCTTCCCTACCAGACATTGGAACACTGACAGCAATTCGCAATTTCTCGGCAGTCATCTCAGCTCTGAGAGCAGCCTTCTGAGAAACAAAGAAAAACAAACATTTCTCACAAATCTAATTCAAACTTCACCATCCAGAGAGTGCGACAGTCATTTGGATCAGCTGATTCAAGATCTGAACATGGGTTATAGACAACTGGCGAATTCATCAGAGCTTGGGATAGCCTCCGAACGCAGACGTATTTCCGGCTGTTGTTTCGCTCAAATACGTCTGCGTTCCGCGCAGGCTAAGCACAGCTCACACTTGCATGAGCTGACCAAGTTCAACATACAAGATGCACGTAGATTCCTTCTTGAATGTGTTGCTAAGCAGTAAAGCGAATATAGCTTACCTGCACACCACCATCCTTAGAGACATTTTCTTTACGCAAGTCCGCCAGTTGTCTGCAAGAAAAATAATCTTAATCATAAACTTTTTGCTGTTTGAAGTGCAGTTGAAATTTGAATGGGATACACATCTATATCAGGTTACCCCACAGCAATTTGTCCGGCAGGGTGTCCCAATAATTTACCACGAGCTTAAAATCTCAATTTGGAGTGTAATGCACTTACCATTAAGCCAGCCATTCTCACAACTTTCACGATAACTTTTTTTAGAAGAAAAATATCCTCAAGAAATAATTCTACGTGCTCATTGGGCAAGCAGTTCGCAGTGAAAAGTTATGCTTGTCTGGCCATGGGGTCGTTGCATGCCTGTCTTAGTGCCCACGTATTGGCCTACATGAAAATTAAAAGCTTCTTGTCTATCAAGACGACCGGACGACACTTGTTTCTTGCCCTGACACTGTAAGAAAGTGTTCGCTCTCTCTAAAACACAGAACTAACTAGCTATATAGCATTAGGTATTGAAGTACTGATGACAAGAGCAAAGGGCAAAGAGTACTTCAAATTTATGCCTGTCCCAAATGTTAACTAGGTTCGATGATAACACGAAAAAATAGCAAAATCACTTACTTGTGTGTATTGTCCAGTGCAGCTTGCATGCTTCTAATCTTCTTTGCTGAATCCTTTAACTCAGACTAAAATTAACAAAGGGAATTTTAGTTCTACTACCTGTGATTATCGAGGGAAGCAAAAGGTTCATCGAGCACTACAAGACGATTTTGAAATTTACGTAGACCTCTTATTATCAGAAAGCTTGGAGGCTATACACGTGTCTTGACTTAGTGTCCGCTGCAGAAATTATCTGCAGCCAGCTTGAAGAAGTGTCCATTAGCAAAGTTTGACTCAGTGTAGAATCCTTACCTTCAGTTTAGTTATTTGTGCTTCTTGTTTCTCGACATAAGCATTCAGTTTTGTAATAGCATCTAAAAACACAGAATTGTCTTAGTTAGACTATAATGAATTGTGAGCACATCTAAGTTAAGTTATCGAGTAAGAAAATTAAAATCTCAGAGGAAAAGAAAGATGACGATGACAAACTTCAAACCGACACTACGCACCTGCTTGTTTCCTCTCTGTCTCTTCCTTCACTTGAAGGATTTCAGTCAACTTTTTATTTTCAGATGTCGCATCCTCCAACAGTTTGCTGTAAAAACAACACGCATTTCAAAATTTATTACAATTTAATAACTAGTTGGAATAAAAGTGAAGTGTAAAAGATACAATAACAAATATTATTATTATTATTATTATTATTATTATTATTATTATTATTATTATATTAAAAACAGGGTTAAAACATGCCTAATGCTTAAAATATATAACAAACTTGCAAGGCGCGAAAAGCAATCTCGTGAACAGTACTTTGCAAGTCACCTCAGAGTTAACCAATCAGAACGTGGGAAAAGTACTATTACTTTGTGTGCTACTGATATACTAATTAAAATGGTTGTTTTTACCTGATTTTCTTTACCAGTGCATCGTTTTCTTTTTCTTTACTTCTCAGTTTCTTTATGACATTATTGCTTTCAAGTTGTTGTTTAGACAACTTTTTACCTGATAAAATCCATGAAATAATTATGATTATGATGGCGGGTTTAAATTTATTTACGGTTTCAATTTTTTTTAATCCTCTGTTCTAATGAGAAAAAAATAAATTTAGTGTACAAATAGTAAATAAGGAGCTGCCAGTGTACAGCTTTCGTACATACAAGGCACAAAACTAATTAAACTAAACTGTGTTCACTTGGTGTATATGTAATTATTCATGAATATGTATACAAAGTTACAACTACCTACGTGAAGGTCATTGCATGTATGTGCGAGTCGGGTCGAACGTACCTTTACCGTAAAAATAGAATAACCATAACAAGAGAGAAAGAGCAATAATATAAGACTCATAGCCACTGGTGTAGATGGAATTTTACTTTACTTTTTTCAGTCCAAATTGTGCCTATTCAAGGGCAGTGCTCTTTGCTCCTACATGCAGTGCTTAAATATGGACGGCACTCAATCAGATAAATAATTATGGTGATTTTGTAGTATAAATTACCTTTTTCTAATAACTGAGCAATTCGATCATGTTCAGTTTCCTTGAGCAATGTTGTAAACTCTTCAGGCTGTCGATCACTTCTTAAAAATAAGGAAAAAAAACGTAATTATCATATCAGTACATGAGATTTTGTGCAATGGAAAAGAATTAATTTTATAATAAGGAACTCAAAAATACTTCTATATTGAACTGTGCACGGCATGGAAGTAATTCCGTTGTTTTCTTTTGTTTAGTTTTGACTACGCACTAATTGCTGCGCCGGGAGCCCAGCGAGCGGAGCAGCAATTCATAATCAAGATTTAAGGTGACTCCATAGTTATTGCGGGCGCATTTACCCATGTGGGACAGCCTGTTAGGTTTAGAAAACAAGTTAAGCATAATACAGGAATCATACTCTTTTGAGCTCTTCAAACTCCATGACTTTCGTGACCAAGTTTTTCATGACCCAAACTTGACTTTTTTAAAAAATGATCTTTATTTTGGGTATGTTTTTAACTGATTTTGTACTTTTTAATTAAATCAATATCATTTTCATGGCCCAAACTAAAATTCCATCGCCTCCCAGGCCTGGAAAATGATGCTCCAAAATTTCATGATTTTCCAGGCTTTCCAGGACCCATATATGAAACCTTCTTATTTTGACTAGGTAAAAGCTTAGAAATTATTTTAGTTACCGGTATAAGAGAAGCAAAAATATAACCAAACACTGCCAACAAAATAAATAGAATTACATTTAGTTTATCACCGTGCAAAGAAGCCATAAATGCACTTTGTGCTAATTGTACACATACATGTACCAACCTGGAACTTAGCGATTCCTCTGTTTCTTCTAAAAGCAACCGATTCCTCCGCTGCAAGGAAAACATATCCATCATATAAACTACTAAAATGATATTTTATGCATTACGTCTGCTTAATTAAGCTGGTACTCGGTATATTTTTGGTTGGGGATGTGCCGCAGGGACTCTGGGACCCTTCCCTATACTGCACTACAAAGTCCACGTTCAGCCGATTTTGCAACCCTATACTAGGCTTAGACACTGAAAATCCCTACCCTATCTCAGACTTGCTCTTGTTAGAACTGCATCACTATTAGTGGTTTTAATCTGTCGACAATGTTGCTACGATGATTTTTATTAACGTTTAGGAAAGCCTCCTTCTCTTCGAGTTTATTTTCCTGTTCTGGACTTAATTCTTCATGTCACTGATCAGTTTTCCGGCCAATGATACCATATTCTAGACCAAAACTCTCTGATTTCTATACTCTATCCCAGACTGAACTGCCTGAAAACGATACCCTTCACAGCGGCACATACCTATATAGCTGATATATTGGAGTCCCCCCCCCCCCCCCCCCCCCCCCGCCGGGTCAATGATGAGCTCTGATTGCAAGGAACAAATACAAATACACTGTAAAGAAGAATATGGGAAATAATCGACTTTGTCTACAAACCTGCTTTAATTCAACTTAATGAAAAGCTAAATTACGTTCAAAGTTAAACCTGCCTCGCAAATTAAAGGTGAGGACAAAAATCGCCATTGACCCTAAGCTTATTAATAGGTATAATACTGAATTTAAATTTAATGTGTAAAATAAAACAAAATAAGCTGTTGACTCAAAACGCAGAGGGGGACCTGAATAATTCATAATAAAATTCGCAATCATATTTCAAAGTTGGTCATTTGAAGAACTTCAGAAATTTCAAACGAACTTTGCAACCATCTGTGAAAAGTTTTGTGAAGTGCACTGTAAGCCTGTAAATAAAGTTCATATAAATTATAAAAGCCAGTCAATCTATAGTTATTCTTTGCTTTGGAATACGATTCACTTCTTGATAAGCCTTTTTGTCTTAATAGCAGGTTTACAAAAATCTATGAACATTATTAATTATTTTAGAATAAACAGCACCTAACTGAGTTTGTAAACTGTAAGAGTGTGAATAATGTCCACACTGTCAAACCTTTGTTTCAGCTTGAAGTTTCTTTCCTCTAGTTGCAACGCCGGTAAATTCTTCACTGACGTGCTCTATTTCTTCATCCTCTGCTTTCAATGCAGCCTCTGCTTGCTCTAGTTGACTGAGGAAAGGTCAGATATAAACAACATCAGTTACCGCAGCTGACTAACCAGCCTCTGTCTGCTTTAGCTGACTGAAGATCAGATATAAACATGATTGTGATGGTTGTACGGGCAGTCCTCCACTTAGGCCTTAATGCGCTAAGGTGCATTAATTAATATCAATTAATTCATTTTATTTTTTAAAGGGGGAAGGGGAGGGGAGTACCAGATTGTATACCTAGTAAAATGTAGTGTCTCTACGTTACTTTTATATGACTAGGGAACAGCTGCCCCCGCTGTTATCCTTTTTTTTCTCAGCATATCCGTTACTACAGTCAATTATTTCGCTTGATATTTTGGCTATTCTATTTTCTTAATTGATTGAAAATCAGTTTTCTGTTTGGAGCAGTCTTGCGATAATTCAGAAGAAAGCACTCATTTTTCTCGTGTTCTGCCCACAATGCATCACTTGTTTCTGGCCTTCTCTTTTTCCAGATCATGAAACGAGGACGTGCCATTTAAAACAAACTTTCACTATGAATTGTTGAGGTCAAGTAGCTAATTAAAGCAAAACCAAATTATGCAAAATTCTGAACAACTACATGTAATAATCACGTAAATTTAATTACACGAACGCGTCCCCAAATTCCTGAGATCATTTTGCGTTTTTTTTGCTGCAATGAATGATTTCAGCGATGATAAACTTTGGTAATAGCCAAACGTTTTAAAACTACCAATTGATACCAGCTGTTTTCAGATTTTTTGTTTCAATATATTAGGGCTGGGAGCTCAAGCAACAATGACCAACTTGACAGCTGAGCTCGAAACGGATGCCAAAAGATTTCTCACCTCTGTCGATGTAAACGCGTGCCGTGAGTTTTGATTATCTTAAGAACTCTTTTGAATTCTCTTTCCTTCGTGACAAGTCTCAGTTACAAATTTTACTTAAATGCCTAAAGACTGATCGAGTCTTTTATCTTTTATTTCTACCACTTGAGTTTTTTTTAATGTTATGATGTTCCAGTTACGAGCAGAAAGCACTGGATCGACAGCTGGCTAGTTATACATGTGTCTCAAGTGAAAATTTTCTCACTTCTCTGCGAATTTCAATGCTCGCGGTATCTTTTAAAAACTTTCCTTCTTTAACTCTTTTTGAACTTATCGCAGCTGGTAACTTTATATCTTGGTTGTGGCCTGAGTCTTTCAAACCCCTCGTGTAAAGTGTGATTTGTGCCGGGGATTTGTGTCTGACAAATCTCGATTTCGGATTTGAGTCTGTCAATCCTGCGAGCGAACGAGAGCTGCTCGCAACGCGATAGCAAGAGAAATTTCTAGACCAATACGTACTATTCTTGGTTTTGATCATATCAGTTACACAAGTTTCGTCTTCTAGACCTTGTGCAATCAAGAAAGCGCGAAGGAAACTGCAGCAACCCAACTGCAATCAACGTATGCAGCGTCGTTTGATGACTTGTTGTCATTTGTGCACGTGCTCACGCTTTGGTTTGTCATTATCACCCAATCATCGTTTATCTTGCGATCATTGACCAATCACCGTACAGGGAAATTTATCACACCTACCGATACTACTTGCGGGCATTTTGTCACACCTACCGATATTACTTGCGGGCCCAGTTTGGGCAAATCGAGATTTTGTCTGGTATACTCTATATATACTGTATATACGCGCGGACTACAATGATGCCTCCTCGGGGCAAAAAAAAACACAGGGCACTTTGCAGTAAACGCACGTGCAGGAGATAAGTCTACATTAAAGTCTTGAACTCTCACGTTAATTAAATTATATTTTGTGGCCTTTCAGTGCTTTGCATGAAGTAATTCCTTATTGTTCATAAACCAAAAACCCTTTCCTTTGATTAGTTGATAAGGTCAGTGTTATTACTGGAACGCAAAGCAACTGCAATCAAACTCGCAATGTTTGTAAAAAAAAGAAAAAAAAACAATCAACAACAGCTTTTCATTACAGAGTTCTCACAGCGCCTTCGTTATTACTTAAAATATGCAAAAACTTGAGCCAGGATTTTTTGAACAAATTTCCTAGCAACCAGGAAACAAATATCCCAGCTGTGGCTGCTGTGCTGTGTTTTGAAGAACCGTCAGAAAGAGATGCTTTTTTTTTATCTGATCAGTGTATTACTTTTCAAAAACGACTTTCATGACAGTTGAATTGAAACTCGTACATTATGTTTAACTCAGTCAAGCAGAAAAACAAGACAAGCTATTATGTATTGCACTGATTAGCCGAAGTATGACAGCTCATAATTAATTAATCGATCAAAAACTTTATTAATGTGTCTAAAAGAGCCTTAGCCAAGGGGACACATCCTTTCTGCTAATTGGGGACACTTAAATTAAACGGGAGGTGGCTTGGGATTTTGAGCCATTCAAAATGTGTGTGTAGGGAACCAAACATTAACCAGTTGAAGTTTGAATTCACAGGACAAGTCACAGGGACCACGTTTTCTGGTTTCTTTGGCACAACAATAGTTCAATAACTAAAATTACGAGTAATAACAAAAAGGTGGGAAAATATGTTCAAAAGAAAAAAACATGCATGTGACTTAGACATACTTTGAAGGGAAAACAAACGTATAATGTTACAGTGTTACTATCGAAAAAGGCTAAGTAAGAGAAGTATCTCCTCTGGCGTTTCAGTGTCTTATTGAAAGTGGAATAAGGTAGCAGACAAAACACATGAATCATCATATTTTTAATCAACCGGCCACTTCACATTCTGTATTATCTTTTGAGTCTCTGAGTGGGGGTGTCTTGCCATAGCATTTTAGCAATAATGTGTTTGCATCTGGAAGGGAAGAAGAAGGGAGAGGGGGGCTACTTCCCTCTGGGCAGGCGTGTTAAAAACACGAAATGGCACAATCATATATATAAGATAAGAACCAGAGTTATGTATGTATGTACTACAACCCGAAACGAAGTGAAAATTGTTTGAAGTTAGCTTTTTCTCCGGTTTTTGCTCGTAGTTAGCTTCTATTTGTTGGTTAGGGCAGTAACCAACAGTATGGCAGTATTTTGCCATTTCCTGTTTTAGACACACCTCCTCTGGGCTCCTCAAGAAATGGCTTGGGCTCCTAACTTTTCATGTTAGGAGCCTTTTCATTAGCCTCGCTAACCAGGTGCAATTTCAACCAGTCACTTCCAGCTTTGATGGCAGGCAACATCTATATTTGCTGTAAAGGTACCACAAATTTGACAATTTTACCATATATTGTACCATTGCAATCTATCTGGATCTGTCAACCAACTGTTGGTAACCTGTTGCTAAACTGTTGGCAAACTGTTGGTAATCTGCAGCTGTTGGGCGACTGTTGGGCTGGTTTATATACAAAAGGAAACTGAATTTACACCAACAGAATGTAAGGTTACTCAGGAATTTACTTGCCTTGTTCTTCTGCTGTCTCCTCCTTCCTCTTCTTGTTCTTCTTCACTGTCTACAATTTATCATCACAACAGTTAAATGATAATAAAAATATATTTGAAAATTATTCGCCGAGATTCACTAGTATAATTTTCTGAGGTGGATATCAAGAACTGAAAAACAACGGAAACAAAAGAAGGGAGAAACACACCCTACTGGCTAGTGCCTGCTTACATAAATTTTCACCATAGTTTAAAACATCGATTCCGCATCAATTAGCCCTGGCGTGTCTCATCAATGAAAATTGATCACCAAAAAGGACAAAAGCTGTTTAAAATCTTTGGAGAGAGTCCACAATATTTGGTAGCTTGGTTGGTGCTTCTGAGAAATTCAGGGCCGGCACAGAGGGAGCCCCGCCTCACCCTTCCTCTCCCCTCCCCCACATTTCTTACAGTAAAAGAAGAAATAATAAGAACTTAAGTAACTAAGCAAGTAAAAAAAACACCACACAAGCCCTTATGCGTATAGAAGTCCATAATTTTCGAAATGTACTTGCTTGCATTAAGAGGGTTGCTTAAACAGCAGAGACATGCTTGGTTGAGAGTTAAGAGGCTTGGACACCACTGCCGGCCAGCTTCTAAGTATTTGCCAACTTTTCTGTGATGAGTCATGCACACGAGAACACAAAAGGAAATTTTCACACATGGCAAGTATAAATTGCCACATGTCAAATAAATTTTCTCATGTACACGAACAAATAAAAATTTTCACATAACAGTTGTCACATGAGGCTTGCAATAATAAGTACTGAAATACGGGAAACTGAATGTCTTTTACTTTTTAAAAAGAAATTGGAACGTATGCCTTAATTGTGTTATATTTTAATTTATTTATATTGTATTTTTTAAGTCTAAGAAGCATTGTCTTGTACAATTAACGTTTCTATTTCTTTAGTTGTGATATTCTCCACAGGGCCGTTCTGAAAACCACTTTATGTGAGATCGCCCCCTGTTTAAATATTATTATTATTATTATTATTATTATTATTATTATTATTATTATTATTATTATTATAAGACCTGCTTATAAGCTTATGGAGTTTTTTATATAGTTTTTTTTGTTTATCCTGAACAAGAACAATTAATCGCGTTACATTAATTTACACAATGAAATCAATAAGAAAACTGAAGTTACAATTGGAAAAAAAGTCTGAGAGCTCATGTAAACCTAGTACACAACTGACAGACGAGGTACATAATATTGGTACAGTTCTCAAATGAAGATTTTGTAAGTTTTTGTTTCCAATTTACAGCTACGAGCACTTACCAAATCAGGAAAGGGAATCGCTAGAAGGAAAATGGCCATCGCAAATTTCCAATCAAGGACCATCAAGGCATGTGGTACCTGGTACATTCTCGTTCCCTCGTGCCTCTAGTCTCATGCCGAAGCGCTTTTGAATATTTTCGCACAGCAATACTGTTTATTTAACTAAATTGTTCCTGTGTACCCATTTTAGTTGGCCAGCTAATGTACATGTACATGCTTTCATTTTTACGACTATTTTGCAAATTGTGCAATAAGGGAGTATAGAAGGTGAACGTATTCACTCGCTCACTGCTTAAGTCATATTTTTTCCAAGGAAATAATTTGCCTCTTTGGATTGGTTGGCTGATAAATATATCACTCAAAGGAAATTACAACCCATAAATATCTGCTGTTTGTGCTGTCAACTCTTGAGTTGAAAAAACGACAACAAAGAGCATTGTGCCTCTTAGAAAAAAAGACTTACTGGCTATTTTACTGACTGGTTTCGGCAAAAGCTAATTTCTCTGTGTGTCCGTCGTTATTTACTGAATATTTATTGCAAAACAGGGACTTTTTGTAGCCCACGAAGAGGCTCCCAAGTGGGACAGCGTGAAAAACAGTCGGTCCCGCCGACAAATGGCGAGCGAAGCAATCCGAGAAGGGCCTTACTTGAACATCACAAAGATAAGCCAATAAAAGTTATTGCTAGGTTTTGTATTTAGAATGGTACATGTACCAAGTAATAATATTCTGTTGAGGTCAATTATGTACGATAATTCATAGCCATGCAACAATTTTGTAGTCATACTTACCAAAATTTCCAATTGTTGCTTTTGGTGCACTGAAGGCTCCCTCATCAATCTTATGGTACCGATAAATGTGGTTACGTGCTGACGAGGCACTTTTAAACAATGTTTCGCAGCACTTCAAATGTTTGTTTCTTTCGTAGGCTTTTTTAAGTAGTCCTCCCCAGGTGTATTCTTTGAGTTCTTTAATTTGAAAGGAACTCCGTCCTCTATTTGCCCCCCGACGTTCGGGCATTCTGTTCAACGCTGTTCTAAAGGCAAATGTTTCAGGCCACTCCGTAATCAACTTCCTGAAATACACACAAAAAATAACATTGGGCCAGATAACTTAACATTAAATTCTGGCAGACAAGATGCCATTGTGCTCTATCTAGTCAACCCTCGTGTTTGCACACAACCTTTGGCCATATAAAAAATGTTAAGAGGTATAAAATGCCAAAAAAGTTATTTAAAACGTTTCGGGCTTAGCCACTTGTTCATGATTTATCCATACAATATTGCTTATTAGTATATACCACACAAGTGAATAGTGTTTTCCGCGCGCGCTGATTGGTTAACTCGGAGATGATTAGCAAAGTACTATTCACCTCCGAGCAGTCGGAGGAAAACAAAACGGCTTCGCGCGTCGCTTTGGGTACCGAAAGTAATGTTTTGGTCCGCTAGTTATTCAACTTGTGTGGTATATACTAAAACAATTATTCACCTCAGTGTCGGTGAAAGTGATGGATATTTACCTCGCCGCTTCGCGGCTCGGTAAATATCCACCACTATTCACCTCCACTTCGGTGAATAATTGTTAATTAGTGAACATGTAATAAAAGATACCCGAAAGCTATGCTGTCCTTAATCTTTGCACAGTTAAAGGTATTCTATTCCTATGGAAGTCCACAATTTTTGAAAATTTCTGTCTTATTGACTTATTAAAAACTAACCATGGTCTACTGCAATTTCTGTGTTTTGATTGGCTTACAGGCCACGGTATATGAGTTCGTAAACCACGGCTCGCAAATATGGCAGTAGTATGCGCCAACGTGAACAGCCGGGGAGCTCAAATACTGCAATCCTTTGGGTGCTTTTAATTAAAACAGTTATTCCACTCGCATTTGTTGCATATGGGATAGGTTCTGTAAGGGGACAGACCACGAACACAATCGTAGCTCCTGTAAATATCTAATTGCCGCGTAATCGTTAAGGTTTATAAGTAGGATGCTACGGTTGCCTGTAAGGGACATCTTGATATTTTTCTTCGCCACATAAAATTGCTTATTTAAATGAACATAGCTTACCTTTTTTTGTCTTTGAGTTATCAGTTCTCGATCGCAACTCATAACTCTCCATCGCAACATACAAGTCTCGATCGCGACTTATAACACGCGATCGCGACTTACAGTTATTTTTCCACGTATGAAAGTGTTCTTTAACCGCCTACTAATATATTTTTTTTGAGGAATACACGTACCGTAAACGATCTAATAAACGCCCACTCTCAAATAAACGCCTCCTACCTAACAAGCGCCTCCCTTGAAGAACAAAGTTTGTAGTAGACGCCCCCTCTAATAAACGCCCTGTGTCTATTAGATGCCCCTCCCTCCCCCTCTCCCAAGAATCGCACAGGCCAACGATACCAATTTCGTTGGCCCCGATGACGAACACATTGGTATCAAACTATGAACGACAAATGCGTAGATTGGATTAGACTCTGCAGTACTCTGCTTACTTTGTTTTCTATCTTACTATTCTACGTTTCTTATTTGTTTTGTTGACGTTAAAGTGAAACAAACGCCTCTCTCTACAAAAAGCCTCATATCTATTTAACGCCCCTCCTAGGACCCCTTAAAGTTAATAGACGCCCCGGACGTTTATTAGATCATTTACGGTATGTGAAAACTTAAACTTTCAATACATAATACTGCTGTTGAGTGTGCAAGAAGAGTGGACAGAGCTATGTTTGAATTTGATTGTATCCGGATGACAGGGCGCCCAGGCTCACGTTATGACAACCTGGTCAAAATGGCGGCGGCAAAATTTCAAATATTTGTATGAAACATTTTAGGTAACATTGAAATCGAAAGAAAATATAATAAACAGCCAGTAAAGTTTAAATATTGTTCCTTTACTGTTCTAGAGTATTCAAACGCATTCTAACCGAAACTTTAGTTTATGTTCACTATTACCTTGGGCCGGAACAGAAAGGGAGGTGGGTCATCAGTTTTTGAGCCCTCCAAAAGGGGTGAGTTAATGGGTAGCCGCTTAATAGGGTTCGACTGTGGGTCGTTAATAAAACGGTAGCGTTTCGTGTTTCAAGGTTGTACTGTACTATATGCAAGCCATTAAACATAGAAGACTGTGAATTAATTTAATTGTCGAACGGCATCGATCAAGTATGAGCGCCATCTTATATTGAATGTTGCATTGCTCAACAGTTTTGAATCAGCGTAAATGACATGGTGTAGACGCTGCACCCGTAGCCAAGAGAACTTTGAGAGCTATGAATAAATTTAGACAGCGTAGTCAGGAAGCGACTTTTCTAATAAACTTCGCAATCTTTGAATAAATTTTCCTAGCCTACATCTAATTATGTTTTCTTTGTAGGGGTCCAAATCTTGATCCAAAGTAAGGTTATATTCGCACCAATGTGTTCCAAATTGGTGTGATCTTTTTTTATGGATTTTCCGGCAAGCAACTTATTTCATTTGCCAAGTAAGATTCATTGCTCCTGAGCTTTGATCGGTGCATAAACGTTTACTAGTGAAAACTCCGAACCTTAAGCAACACAGTGACAACAATGTCAGTCAAGATAAATCGGCCATCCAGTTATTTGTTTCAAAAGATTTGGTTTCACATTCGAGAACCTCTCACACACCAACACGCCGTAGATCGTGATATGTAGGTTAACGAAACATCTTACCTTTCTACAAGGTCTTCCATCTTTCGATCTCTAATTTAAAGTGAAATGATCACTGCGATCAGCATAGATGCACACAACTTGTCAAAATGGGCATGAATTTAAATGATACCCACAACTTACATCAGAACTGAACATACTCATGAACAACATAGAACAAAAGAACTTAAAGACGACAGATAGTTGACTTCTATGCTACCTCCGGCATTTAGAACTATTGTTTGTAATCATTACACTTGTCACCCTGCACGTTTTTTCAATCCTCAACAAAAAAAGGCGACTGTGAATAAATTACAAGGTCCAGCCTATTCCACACGAGCTGCTTGAACAGCAGAGACATGCTTGGTTGCGAGCAAAGAGGCCTGGAAACTACTGTTGGCCAGGTTCTAAGTATTTGAAAAAGTTCTGTGATGAGTAATGCACACGAGAGCACAAAAGGAAATTTTCACACATAATTAACAATTATTCACCAATTATTCACCACTTTCACCGACACTGAGGTGAATAATCAGCACTATTCACTTGTGTGGTATACACTAACAAGTTTTATTTGCCTCATTTGTTATTTATTTGTCATTTAACAATTTTACAATAAAGATCGCATTTTTGTACCAAATTTCTAATGTGTTTATTAAGACCGATGACAGACCACTGTACTTTAGGCGCTAATGCTTTTGTTTTGATGGGTTTGTGATGATAATTTGAAAATCGATTGTGAACATACCGTATTCTGTTTTTATTTTATTTTATTTTATTTTAATAAGGTGTATGTTGTTTCTGCCGTATAGCAAATCAACGGAATTGTCTTAAGTTTTCATGTTACGGTCAAAGCAAAATTGAAAGCGAAGTTAATGTTATCGCCAGCTGACAGAAGATTATCAGTGTCACGGTGTGCGCGACAAAGGTGAAAGATTGTGCAGCCGATTTGGGACCGATGACAGACTACTGTACTTTACGTGCTTATGTTTTTCTTTTGATGGGTATATGAAGATAATTTGAAAATCGATTATGAAAATATTCTGTTTTTATTTTCTCTTAAATCAGGTGTATTTTGTTTCTGCCCCATAGAAAATCAACAGAATCGTCTTAAGCTTGCATGTGACCATCAAAGCAAAATTGAAAGCGAAGTTTATGCAATCGCTAGCTGACAGAAGATTATCAGTGTCACGCCGTGCGCGACGAAGGTGAAATATTATGCACCGATTTGAAAATAAATTTGATGCAACGCTTAAATTAACAACAATCAAAGAAGGCAAGATCAAACTTATCATGCTCATTAAAAAAACTTAGCAGACAAAACAGTTGTGGGCTCAAAGGGCCCCTTTGATTAACCCCTTTACTCCTTTATTTGCATGCGCAAAACAGTCGTAAAAATGACCATGTGACCATGCTAAACGTTCTCTTGTTCCCGGCTTTATTCAACACGCCTAACGTTTAATAGGAAGTGAGAATCTCCTAGTACGGGAGGAAAAGGGAAGGCAGAACTTTTTTCTCTTTTGCAAGGGAATGGGGGGGGGGGGGGGGTAGAAGGACTGGGCATAAGATTTGTTCCATTTGTCCCTCTTCCCTCTGCAGAGGCTCCATCCGTGGAGGGAGGAAAGGCAAAAAAACACGAAGTGTGAACTCTCTTGTTTCCATTTGTTTGGTTGCTGTTTTTTTCACTCGATCCCCCATCCCCGATCCCCATCTCCGATCCCCAGTCCTTGATCTTTGATCCCCGCTCCCCGCTCCCCGATCCCCGATCCCCGATCCCCGATCCCTGATTCCTGTTTTTCATGAAACTCCCTGCTGCCCGTGTTCTGTTTTTTTGTCAAGTTTTTCCCTGTTAGTTTCTTGTTCTGGCGTTCAAGTCGTTCGTGGTGTGTTCATGACTTGTTTTCCTTAATATTCGATCATGTTAAAAAGCACTTAATGACTGGCCCCGAGGGAAAAAGTGAGTTCTCTCTGTTTCCCTCGGGGCCAGTCATTGAGGTTTTTGTTATACCCCCCAACTGAAAATAACGCAAACTACACATGAGTGCAATACGTTGCAATTTAATGGAGAACCAAAGATCGCAAATACACAGCTACAAAAGTCGACCGTGTTACAAGAAGTAAAAAAGTGTAAAAACCTAACTGAATGAATCGTATTTTGCTACAATAAAATATATTGAATCCAGTTCCAAAAATTAATCCTGGTCGCTAAATTGAATTTCATTCACAAATTTCCCGTGGCTGCGAGCGGCGCGTCCTGAAATGACCTGAAATGCAAACAAATATATACATACACTGAACAAAATGCTTACTGATGATAAATTTGGTTACTAAATTCTGGCACACGAGACACTATTTTGCTCTATCAGAAGATCTCCAAAGGGAAGACAGACTTGGGTACCTTGGTTAGTGCTTAAGAGAGGTTTATGCAACCAGCTGTCTAAACTGATATTATTGCCAAAATAGTGTGATACCATGCACAACTTCTACACACACTGGTGCCCTGGTCGATGACGCTCCATTGAAGTGTGCTATTTTTATGTGCTTTCGCGCATTTGATGCGCTTAAATTAGCTTTTACACCAGACGAAGAAATTACCCTGATCATAAGCCTTTTTAAAAGGCCCCCCAAAGTTATTCATTTATTCTTCTTCCGGCCTGATTGCAAGCCTAATCAGGCTTCCTCTGGAGTGCATTCTGGAGGGCTTCTGTCCACCTTCCATTTATTTTAAATGATCTGAATTAAAAAAATATACATTCACTGAACAAATGATTACTGATCATAAATGTGGTTATTAAATTCAGGGACATGAATATTTTGAATATTTTTTTCAGGCACATGAATATTTTGCTCTATCAGCATGTCCTAAACGAGTAGAGGATAGAGGAATATTTAAAATTAATTGAATTGAAAAATGAGGCCGGTATCTGAAAGAGCATCCAAACATTACCAAGTTCACCAAATTTGAGAGTTATTGGTTTTAACGCAAAGGAAGGGTACATTTTTCGAAATCGATAAACTAAGAGAGCTTAGTATGGATTAGAGGGACAGGCGTGTTCACGGAAGTAGCCGATACTTTTTAACGGTACGCACGATCGACGATCGGCTTGGCACTCTGATTCAGCAAGCATTGTGGAGGCTTCTCACGGAAATATGGGTTCGTGGCTTGTTTTTTTTCTTGGAGTGTCAAGCATGTCAAGTACAGAAACTTTCAGTAGAATGTTAAAGTTGAATTTAGATGACCTTAGCATTTTCGTTATTCTGCCCCAACGATTTTCCTGAAACTCGGCTATGGTATGTATTAAGTCAATATAAGTTCATTCCACAAATTTATAATTGCAGCTCTTTCCTAACCATTACTTTTACTCCTATCCATTTCAAAACCCCGAATCCAGCTTCTACTTACTTTGGTGTTGGTTTTGCAGATGTCTTTTCATGTTCCAGGCTCTGTTGAAGCCCTTCCTGCATACAGGACATTGATTGGGCTTTTCTCCTGTATGTGTCATTTTATGTTGTTGTAAAATGATTCGGCGTGGTGAAAACCAGGCCACAATCCTCGCAGTTGAACCCTTTCATCTCCATTTCTTTTAATTTGCATAAAAAGATAAAAGAATAAAATTGTTGAAAAGTGGACTGAATTTTTCTGTGTTATATTTTTTTTAAATAAGATCAAATGTCTCGCAGTAAACACCGATCGCGTCCGCTCATTTCCTGGGATCGGCGATCAAATTCAATGTACGTCAAACACGTCTTTACCAGCATAAAACTATTGCAAACTTTGCATGTAAAGAGACAAACACGTAATGCGCTGTATATTTATTCAATATAATTTGTGTGATGCAAATTATGTTGGGTTTACTGCCCGACACTTGCATCAACACACTAGCGAACACCGTTATTTTGGGGCGAATATTTGGAGGGAGTTCATGCGCAAAGTGTTGTCCATTTCGACCAAAATTTCATCATAGTATTATTTTTATCAGCAATCATATGCTGTCAACAGAATGTCGTTTTTCCTTTTTTAAGGTGAATTTGAGTGAAATTTTTAGAGGTTTAAAGAAGGGATAGAAGAAAGAAAATTATTTTTGAAACACCACCAGACAGTTGACCCCAACGCAAGAGCACCCCAGGTTGTCAGGGGACTGTTTGGGTGTCCATCTACTAATTTTTAACTTCAAATTCCAATTTTAAAATCACATTAAATCTTTAATATTTCTTATTTCTCCAAAGTTTACTAATCCTTTGAGAAAAACTATCTCTTCCCAAACATCCCCAAAAATCACCAAAAAATTTACAAAACACCGCTAAACATAGCTTTGTGGGATGAGCAGAGGGTCTTGGGAATGCTTGAAATGGGAGCGAGATATTTGCATTAAACCCAAGTTAAGCGGTGTAAAAACGGGCTTCAGGTGAACCCCCGCCTTAAACAACCTAGCCATCATGCCATGATTTACATATGGTTACCCATGTTCTCACACTTTTACAAAAAAAGAAGAACATCTGGTTTGCGGCTTTTATCACAAACAGAACAACGCCAATTTACAAATTTCTTTGCATCGAATACTCTAAATGTTCGATTAAAACAATAACTGATAACTGCTGAAATGATTCTATTCTAGCATGTATTGCAGCCGGACGCGTCACAAAATCCTCGGATTATACCGACTCTATACCGGCGGTTTAGAGTGTCTCCGACGCATGTTCGTTTCAAGCTTAATACGACAAATGTTCGGTTAAAAAAAAAACAGCTTTTTATTTCACTTACCTGTAAGTGATAGCCTCGATGGTTTGGCAGGTCTAAAAATAACGAGGAACTACTTTTGGAATAAGTCCTATATGGGGGATTAAGTTTCTTACTTTATACTCTCTTGATGATGACTGACATTGATATATGGAAACACATGCGAGTTGCATGGCTCTGTGACAAGATATTTACAGATAAAACAAAAGATAAATCTTGCCAATGTCCCTTTTGTTTATTTTTTCAGTTAATAGTATTTATTTGTAAACGAAAACACTGAAAATAAAATGTTTTTTTTCACACAATCGTGTTTTATTTGATGGTTCTATTCGTGCGTGCCGCAAATAAAGAAAAAGCTACGGGGGAAAACAAAACGTGTAGCTTACATATTTAGTGGACTTTTGCACCACAGTGGCTCTTGTTAGAGATTTTTGAAAGATATCTAATAGGTTCATAATGTCAAGTTTGCCGTAAATAAGTTTATACACTGTAAGCTTTCAGATAGAAGTACTGTCGTCTGTCATTATGCTATAATTCTGGCGGTTCGGATCTTTCGGCGGACGGGCATGTCTTGCTTTCGGCGGACGGAAGAAAATCACTAATATTTAATTTTCGTTCAGGCCTTGACGTATTCTCACAAAGGAAATTAAGTGCCTTTTCTGATAGTTTTGTTGTTTACTTCTGCATAAGCCATGTGCTTCTTGCTGATTACAAGTGTGAATAATGTGTGCATTTTTTTTTTCACACCTTGGTACCGTAATCGCCGCAGAAGAAACTGAATCAGCATTTTAAGAGCTTTAATCCTACTGGCTTCACATATTCCGGCACAAAGTATTTTAGTTTTTAACTGTCTTCGTTTCCTTCTGCAGCCCGTTGTGCAGCTTGTGCTTCTTGCCGAATCTCGCATCTTGGCGACTTTGAGGTTTTTCCATTCGCACACAAATTTAGCAAATTTAGGCTCGCACAACATTTGATGATATTTTCAGTATTTTTTATTTACTTCGGTGGTTTGTTGTTTTACACTTGTGCAGCAGCTGCCATGTGCTTTTTGCCGGAAAATTCGTGCATTGGATTTTTCACACTTTGGTCTACATCCAAATTACCACAGCACTTTCATAGCCCTTGCCAAACCAGTTGTTAGATGTTGCTTTACGGGTTAAATAAAATCCCTCTACTTGATAATGGAGTCAAGACGTTGAAACGTTGAAGTTTAACCTCTCTCAATTTCCATGCTCAATTGCTTTTGTGTTGATAAACTGTAAGAAAACGTTACTCAAATAACCGTGGGAAGAACTCTGGAGAGTTGTTTCTTACCTGTTTTTAACTTCTTTAGCTAATTAGCTCCTAAACTTTAAAACTTCTTAATTCTAAATACCGCCACGGAATTTGTAGAAGGAGACGAAAGGAGACAGGAAATGTCCCACCACGTGCTTTTGTAACCAGTTCACGCCACTGACCAGTTTCACTCCCCCTGAATTTACAATTTTGAACCCAGAGACCGCGGGCAACTTCTTCTGTTTCGCAAGGGGGTAGGGGGGAGTAGGAGGACTTCGCATGAGATTGGTTCCAGATGCATCGATGCAAGGACGTTGTTGCTAAGAAAGACGTCATCCAAACTTTGTTTTTCTCGGAAATTTAATTCTATTAATACATTCCGATTGATTTCGCTCCGAATATCGTATTTATATGAAAAGAAGTCCATTTTGAAGGAAATTAACTCCCCTCCCCCCATTCCCCGCCGCTTTGCCGCCGCTAATATTAAATGTACGTGCTACTTCCGGCGCGAACACCGCGGGCTCAGTGACTTCTGGAAGCAGTGATTCGAGGACTCGGTTTATCGCGCCATAATTTGGCACTCCTTCCCGCGGCTGGTTCGTCTGAAGGCCACACAAGGTACAACATTCTTCTTATTTCTTTTACATTTTAATTGTAAGAATTGTTTGAAATGGGTCCAGTAATGTCAATTATTCTCTGTTCTCCAGGATAGCGACGTCTTCTTGATATTTAATTTTGGGCTGAAATGTGCAGGTTGTGTTGTCACGTGTTTGGAGGTAAGCTTCGCTGTGCTCGCTCACAAGACCTCGTAAACCTGAACATGATAAACATAGTGCTCTTTATAATGTCCCTCGTTCTGCTATCTCGTTTAAAGCTCGCTCGTAATCTGTATTCTGTCAGGGAAATATCATTCACACAGTCGGTGCTTTCCCGTTTGAATGAAAACTGCAGCCGGACAGGTTTTTCAGTTTACTCCGTACCCGGCAGTCGAATTGACAATCTTTCGCTGACGCTTCTCGAGCTAGAATGCGAGCTAGGATTCGGTCCAAGAGTCTAAAAGCGACTAGCTTGCAGTTAGCTTTACTCCGGTTTGCTTGCGGTTAGCTTTTACTCCGGTTTCCTTGAAAAACCAGTCCGGCTGCTGGACGTACAATATTGTACAGTACATGGCCTTTGGTCCGGACGGCCCTTGTTGTGGAAATTTTTGTTTTGTTTTGTGGAAAATTTACGTTTTGTGTAATTTTGCGATAGGAAACAATGTTTACACCATGTACTAAAAGGCCATAGGTAGCCCAAACATGATATTTGCCAGCGCATATTAGTTTTTGCATGTGATACCACTCTTAACTCAAAACTGTGAGGTCTTTTTGAATTTATATCTACACCAGGTTGAAGATGATCTAGAAAAAAGTCTTTTTGCATGTTTTCCATCCTGCAGTTTCTTTGGCTTTAAAAATTCAGTGTTTTGAATTTCTGAATTTTAACCTTGCGAGACACAAAGTAAGGTAGTGGCTGCTTCAAAGCTTGTTGAAAATAGGTCTTCTCTTATGGTTTTCAGCACTTTAAACATCAAATGTCGTAGGAAATGTGTTAATGTGCATATATGCGAGCTCACGAGCATGAATTTCAGATAGTTTATAATGTTGTGTGGAATGTTTTGGCAAATAACTCAGAAATGGCATACCATAGCGTCCTGAGACTTGGAGAAGTTTTTCCAGTGAAAGTCTGTTATAGCATTTCATTTCCTTGGCCTCTATCACTGAGTTGTTTCTAATTTTTTTTATGGCGTGACAGTGCAAACCAGCAATTAAAAACATAGGCATGCTAAGCGTGCAGGGGTTATTTTTTCAATTGATTGGGTGGCTTGGGGTAGAACTGGGTGTTAGTCCTGTTGGGATGGTTTATTTCATGGGTTGAGCTATTTGTGCATGGTGCATGTGCACGGTCCATCGCGCCGACTAAGAGCTACTTTTTGAAAAATAACTCAAAAACAATTTAAAAAGAAATTGTGCAAATGTTCTAAACATTAGGCCGCTTCCCTTGTAAATATGACTATGGTGTGCAACCGATCGATCGAACCATACGGTTGAAAACCAAAAATACGTCAGTAATTTCTTCAAAAATAAACAGAAAAAATATCTGGTAGTCACTTTTAAGGTTACCTTGATATTTAACTATCCATCCCCTTTCATTCCAATCCGAAAGAAAACCGCTAAGTACATCAGAACATGGATTGAAAATTGTTGACAACATTTACCCTGATTTACCGTAAACATGATCACAAAATCGCAAACACGCCCACTAAGAAAGCCAAATTGACCCAGAAATTGCAAAGGAATGGCCAGATGGAACAAGAACAAAGTATTCTCGGGTTTCTGAAATGGCTACATTATTTTCATCATCAATATAAAACAGAAACCTTTCTGTAAGCAAGAATGAGTTTCTTTCGACAAACCACAGGCAGACCAAGCGATGGCCTGGAATTGTTAATGACATGTTAATGATATGCAACGGTCGTTCTCGGTTGGTTTCAAACGATCGATCGAATAAAATCCCCCATAAATCGATGAATTTTAGATCTTTTGTTCCTAAATTACAATAAACTGTTAGTCAGATAAATAAAGATCACTTACCCAATGTTGTCTGTCCGTTTTTGCGAGCTTTGGTGGGGTTTTTGGACGATTAATTCCTCACTTGCTAGTGACGCCCCCTACTAATACCAAAGAACGAGACAAGGCATGCAGCTTCCAACGCCGCCAAATCAACAAACGCGAGAAACAAACAACTCTAGTAACCAGTACATTTCGGCCAAACCACGTGACAATTTTGATTGGACTGGTACAAATATTAATTTTGCAACCGGAAGCAGAAACATGCCCTAACTTGTGAGCATAACATCCTCAGTGCCGATATTCCCACGGCCGTGCTAAAAATAGCTGTCGATGAAGTTGTGCGACACGCTTGACTGCACACCCAAAAAGCTAGTTTTCTTTTCAGCCGTTGTTTTTTGCGTGACGTTGCCAAACAACGGCTGCAAAGGAGACTACCAAAAAGCTGGCTGTCTTTTTTATTTCTTTCAAGGGAATATTAAATACACTAAAAAGGTATTGCGTCAGCCATTGAATGCGCTGACGTTGAAGCTTTCACTTTCGCAACGTGAAAAACAAGATTATGTTCACTCTGCATGTTTATTTCGCCGGAAGCGACGGTCGTTAATTTGTTTGCAATTTTGCAACTATTTCTTGTCGGTTTAGCCAGTTGAAGTGAATCGTTTGGCTGTTTCATCGAAGCGAGTTCAGAGATCTGAAGAAAATAAATTAGGCCGACGTTAACACTTGCAAGCATTACGTCATTGGTACGGAAATAACCGCATTGCACTGCCGTACTACTAAACATCAACAATCGGAGGCGAAGCTTGAAATGCGAGATTCGCACAACGACTACTATATACTATACCTTCCTACGGCCCTCACTCGCGGCACAAATGATGATTTTCTCTTTCCGTGCCATCCAACTACGTTGTCACAACAGGGGAAATTTAATATTTGCTGAGCAGACAAAACGTGCCCTTGTAACATCATCACATTATGAGCTTTTCAAACGATCGTACAATAAATAACTCATGACCACTCATGTGAAGTCCTACTATTTTTAAGCAGGAAACGTCGAACCTTCTCCGAGCACATTCCAACCTCACGAAAATACCTATTATTTGGCAACTCTCGAACCCAAATAAACCCACATGCCTCAACCTATTACAACTATGTTATTCTTTGGTGGAAAAACCTTGAGAGGTTTATGGTTGCTCGTGTTATTACTTAGACAAAGCTCCTACAATGCTGTACTTTTAACCCAGAGAAAACAGTTTAAACACCGCGCGGTTAGAATCTCAAAGATTTCTCGTTTAATTTCTTTAACACTCGCCCTTACAAACAACCCACAGTGCGTCAGTTTGTTCTCATTTGGGGACCAAAACAAAACGTTGAGCAAACACACAACACTGACATTAAAAATGGAAGTCAC
Source organism: Meandrina meandrites (assembly GCA_963693305.1). Taxonomy (NCBI): domain Eukaryota; kingdom Metazoa; phylum Cnidaria; class Anthozoa; order Scleractinia; family Meandrinidae; genus Meandrina; species Meandrina meandrites. The sequence goes on from OY855903.1 coordinate 23,138,753, forward strand.
AACATTTAATTTATTCTCAATATACATATTTATTCTACTCAAAAACATCATAAATTTTAAATAAAGTGGTCAACAAATACCCATATTCTGTCGTCAACTGAACTAGTTGATTCCGTAAACCAAGAGAATCACCTTCACCACCATGAAATTTCCAAACACTTTTCAGTTTAAGAACCCACACACAATGTTCTCACCCAAAGCTACATAAAAATCAAGAACTGGAATAGAGACTTCAGACCAACACGGCCCAACAAGGTCGAATCTGTAGCAAAACAAAGATGGCCGTACCTTGAACCCAAAACAAATATTCGTAAAAACGATCCATATATACAAGCCGCAATTTGATTGGTCCTTGATAGAATCCCAAATCTGATTGGTCGGGTGAAAACGCAGACTGCAGACTGCAGACTGCAGACCGCAGACCGCAGACCGCAGACTGCAGACTGCAGACCGCAGACCGCAGACCGCAGACTGCAGACCGCAGAATGCAGACGCCGTTCTATTGATTTTGAGCCCGCATTTAATGAAGTCAGCGCTTAACAAATTGAAACTAAAACAAATATGGCGGACGTTCGTTTGCTCGCTTGTAGCAAACTCTTACTTAAAACTGAAGCCCGTGAAAGAAGTGTTCTGTTTGGTTTGTTTGACACATTGAACCTTGTGGCAGTGGCAAAGTGGATAAATGGATTTCAAGGCGTATTTTGAGTGAGTAATCTTAAAATAAGACCGATTTATAACATGGATGATTGATAAAGTTGACAAAAGTAAATGTGTGCACGTACCTGTAGATAAGACACCGATTTTTTTGTTTACGTTAATGGTAAATCAAGTTAAGGAGGTGGCCCTCATTCGCCATCAGTATTTTGTTATACATGTACGGTGTTACAAAGTACAACCTTCTTTTAAGTGCTTTACGTCTGCTAAACTGCCTTGTAATCTTGAAATTCAGTTCTTTTCACTTGAACAATTCTCAAAGGGAAAGGGAAAGGGAAAGGGAAAGGATGTCTCTGGTATATTTTCAAGGAACTAGTCCCAGAGTTTCCTTGCTCCTAAGCACAATACAAGAGTGAGGAAGTTTATATAAAGAAGAAAGTTTAACACTTCACAGATAATTGAGTTCGCCAAAATCTTTTTGTGATTTCGGTTCCCTTCAAAGTCGCTAATCTGTTTTGTTACGATCCCATTTCGACTTTTTCTACTATTGATCAATTTCTAGTAGCTGTTCATTTATCTGTGGGCCGACTTTCTGCTAACAGAAAACCTTAGTTTATTACCTGGTAGAGCAATCTGAGGGCTACAAATTAACGAGGTATAATTGTTTCCAGGTGTATCTTATTAATGAAAAATAATCATTCATCGCCTCAGGCTCAGAGAATACCCCCCCCCCCCATGAATGGAATGTGGCTACTTGTAAAATAGTTAAAATATGAAAGACCATTCTGTGCAAGGAAGTGTAAAGGAGATAAAACGTCAACTTTACTTCAGATTTAACAAACACAAGTGACAAAAACAGGAACTTTTAACAAATAAGCCAAAATGGACGCAACAGAAGAAAACTATTATTTTTGTAACCAAAACCCAAACTGTTTTTACCATAAGGGCGGTGAAATCGCAACGTCTCTTTGTCCAGCAAAAAATCTCCGAACCTTTTTTTTTTCAAAACATAAACAGTGGCAGTCCTTGAAATTAGCTTTTACATCATCTGGAATTTTGAGTCAAACAGTTTAGGAAGTTAGGATGTTCATTCTTGATACAAGCGATCGCAATTATCACTCTGTCTAGCAATTAATGCCCAAACTATTTTTTAAAAATAACTGGTGACAGTCCTTCAAATTAGCTTTGACATCATCCGGAATTTTGAGAGAATCGTTTAGGAATTTGGGATGTCGATTCTTGATACAAGCAAGACTTACATGATAATAGAAATTTTTTTCTGCCCTTGAGAGGCGCATATCCTGAAAATTGCCTTGGTATGGGTAGAAGTACTTCTCCTTGTGTGAAATACATAGGTTGTTGGGAGGAACTTTGTCAAACTCTGCCTTGCAGCTTATGCATTTCTTTTGGTTACAAGTACGAAACATTAAAAAGAAATCCTTCTCGTTTTCCCAGACTTCTGGCTCTCTTACTGCAATACCTGGACGAGCACTATATTCATCACAGTTACGGGTCAAGGGAGTCCCCTTATGGCGCACTCTTTGTTTCTCTCCAGGTTTTTTTCCAGATTTCTTTGGAGCTCCATGAGCTGCCGTTTGAGCAAGATTAATGAATCCAGAGTTGTTGTACCAAGCAAGAACCGTTGCTAGGCTACCATCCCTTTCAGCAACTGCTATAATATGAGAGCAAAGCTTGGTTTCTTTGAACTTTTGGCATTCACAAGTGGCACTACCATCCGTCTTTAGCAAGACAAGGTTTGGTCGTTCTACGCCGGCTGACTGGCTCTCCACGAAAACGGCCTTGTTTCTGTGTCTTCCTGGGGCTGGAGACATGGAATCAGCTTTTGAAACCAGCTGAATAGCTTTTTGCCAGGAGCTCTGATGAACAATTTGCGACAACCCAGAATCTTCAAACGAGACAGATAAGCCCTGGGTGAGATTGCGGTTAGTGCAACTGGGTGTAACACCAAAGTCTTTACCTTTCTTTTGGCGAATGTTCATATTCGCAAACTTTTCCAGATGACTTTGACGCTCTGAAGCAGTCATATTGTAAAACCATACCTCTGGCTTTTTCCCTTCCTTTGCCAGAGTCTTCAGTCGAGTCATAGTACTCTTCTCCTGTCGAATGTGGGGTTTTTTGCCTTTTGAATTTCCATGCGTACTTACTTGAATGGGATGTTCACCATCTTTGAAAGAATACTCCAAGAAAATGTATTTTGTTTCAGTTCCTTGGTGATCTTTCAGTCTCCACAGTCGTCTCCTAAAGTCATTGTAGGTTTGGTGTACCCAGTAAGTTTTCTCCAAAGTAAACATCCCTTCTTCCCAATTTCGTGGTTCATCGATTTCCTCCAACTGGCCACAATTGTCATCACAAAAGAACCATTTTTTTAAACCGTTGTTACGGAATGTCCCCAAGTCATCGGAAACCACATCCTCTTTGTCGCCCAGATAGTTTGTGTTCACTACAAAGGCTGCATTTTCCTGGCATTTCAAAGGTTTTTGCTTGCAAACTCTGCTCAAGTCTGGACTGTACAAAATACTAGCAACTGTCAGTGGAGAACGATCAAATTCTGCCTCCTTTCCAGCTTGGTATATGGGAAGGGTCACATCGCCCCGGAGAAACTTTGGGAGCCTGTGAGATTAAGAAGGTGGTATTTCACAAAATTTGCCTCCATAAGAACCGTGGAATAGTGATCAGCAATGTTATGCGTCAGTGGTCAATTATTCAGTAACTAATTATTCAGCCACCGTGACATAGCTAATGTTTACAAATTAGCTTTTAAGCAAAAGAATATTTTACCGTACCTACTATGTAAAAATAAATTTTCATAAAGTAATAATTATAATAAAATGCTTTTAGTGCTAAACATGATGCAAAATCTTCTATTTGTACATGTGCATGTTATTCACAATGCACTGCTCATGAATTGATTGAAAATGGTTCTTTATGAAGGGTCTCAGAAATTAAGTCAAAGTGTGTACAAACTGTACATAAACATAATTGAATTGAAAGGTTACTCCCTATTCAAAAAATATCACTTTTTCGTAAAAAAAAGGTGTGGTAAAGTGGTACTATTCTTTGTATGGATCATACAAGAGGGTTTAATTTGCTTTTGCTCTCACGTACTTGCTTTGCTCCTCTTCACTTCCACTATCGTCGCTTTCAAAATCAAAGTCGCTGTCCCCTGAAGGAACATGGATAACAGCCTCATCATCATGATCTTCACCATCACTTGTATCAACACTTTCCTGAAATAAAGGAACGAAAAGACAACGTAAATTTCAAGCAACATGACTTAAAGAAGTATAAGTTATCAAAAAACAAACCTTGTATTCTTCTTCAATACCACAGCACTCTCTCATGTGTGCACACCACAATTCCTCGCTGTAAAATTCCTTCGGGCATTCAAGGCAAGCCCATATCTAAAATGAAATGCACAAATCTGAGAAACATGCACTTTGCTTCAAGCTTCAAGCCTGGTGTGGCAAATTTAATCTTTTTCGGTTCACAAGGTCCTATTTCATGTTAGGGATATTTAAAGCATCTTATGGAATTTTTGCACTTTCTCTTACTTAAAGACAGTTACTGCTGTTGTTCCATCTTCCTTGCCTAAAATAAGCCTGTCTGAAAAAGGCTTATCTGTATAAATTATAAGGTACGATGTTAGATTAGCGGTTACAAGACTTACCTCTGTAGTTGGAAATGACTCATTAAGGGCTTGTGGAGGAGATGATTCCTCTAACTGGAAACTGACCAAAAGGATAATAAAACTAGGATGTTGCATGGCAGTGTATACTAACCAATATTAGCAGTTATCATGATTACAGCTGGTGAGCAGTAAGTGTTGAAACAGAAAGGCATTCAAACGAGGGAAAAATCCAATATGATGTTCAATAGTGTTTTGGCCTTTTCAGAAGGTGAAATTCTTGCTATTGGAATGGATGTATGGAAAGAAAGAAAGAATTATCTCTACTGGCCAACTTGCACAATTTTTTGAAGTCAGTTGAAGCTACAGTGGTTTATTTTAAATGTGTTGCTGAAGAAAGGGTAAAGAAAATTCACTGAATTAATCTATTTATCAAAAATGTTAACATTTCTTTGCTTTGGTAGCAACCAAGGAGTAACAAAAAAAATCTCTACACAATGAAGTTAAATGGATAAAGCTTTACACACCTGTTATCACCAAAAAGATTCCTTCCTGCCCATGGCTTTGGCAGAAAACGTTTTGGACATTTTCTTGGTGGACTCTTTGTTTGCGCTGTTTGAGCTGGCTCCTCTAAAAAATCTCTCTGCATAAAGAGGAGAACATGATTTCTATATCAGTAAATTAATGTGCAATTTTTATTAGTGAAATGAATAACAAAACATTTACACTCCTTTATATTGGCATCATTACACTTTCAAACTAAAATGCAACCAAAAATTGACTCAATCAACGATTCGTATGTATGTTTTTTTGGGGTCATCAAAAATCCATTTAATGTTACTTAGTTTTTTTTCAAATTCCTGGTAATTTGCAATACACCCACCTCGTCTACAAGAGGCATTTCTGTTTGCCTAATAAAGAATGGAAAAAATAGTTAAGTATAATTACATATGTGCCTTTCATTTTTGGACAAGGCTTAGTTTATAGCCCTTAAAAATCCAACAGGTGCAATCAACAATAAGAGTAGCTGACAATCTTTGAAGAAATTCTTCTGGCACTTTTAATTTCAATATATTTTGTTCTATACAGCTACTACATTCTAGGAATCCGCCTTAAATTAGACTCTCTAATTACTACTCCCTCTTTCTCTTCCTTTCGATGCTATTCAGCTGCAATTTAGTTCTATGAAAATGAATCCTAACTATGATTCTACAGAAAGGAATACTTTTTATACCCAACATTGCAGATATCAGTAAAATGTACTTCTGTAAGTACTAATTGTATGGCTTCATTGATTGGTCTGTAATAAAAGATCAAGTACTTGAAAAGAAGAGAGAGTTGTGCTTTTCAGTGCTAATTTCCGTGTTCCATGTTCACCAAATAATTATTAATTAACTTGAAATTAGCACTTCTATAGAACAATATCATAAAAAAAACATTTCTTCCCGCACTCACCGGGATCATCACCAGTGTTTCAGATAAAAATAAATGTGTCATAAATACATAAACTTGTTTACCCTCCTGTGCATGGCTCCGGTGACAAAGGAGATAAAGGCGGGGGCAAATCAAAAGGATCCTCATGTTCCTGTTGGGCAAATGTTGTACTGAAGATTATCACCATGTATGCTATACAAAAACTGGAAGTACTAGGAATTAACGTTTGAAATAAAAAATGATATATCACAACATTCAAGACATTAAAACACCAACCTGTATTCCATGTACACTTAATTCCACATCTTTGTTACCAACAGAACTACATAATGAAAAAGAAAACAAAATACATGATCTAAAAACATTAACCTGTACGAATAAAAAACCCTAGTTCAATTTCGCTGGTTTGAAACATGTGAAAAGGAATTCCTAGTTTTAAATGCACATCACAACAAGCGACTGTAACACCGAAATGCTTTCTTGGAGAGTTTGATCTATTGTCCAATTTTCCCAGTTACGGAACAGATCATCTATATTATGGAATCCAAGCAAACCATCGCAGAAGTAGAAAAAGTCTCACGGAATTTCTGGCCAAGAAAAAAAATCGCTTTCTGTACATAGTGCTATCCACTTGGACAAAAACATACATAGATTCAAACTTTTTAATACTCAAAGAAAGCATTTCGACGGTTCAAATATAAACACGAATATATTACCTGCTATTAGGAACTTCCGTAGATCTGTCGACTTCTAGTTATATCGTGATTCATAAGGAAAAAGAAAGACAGTTTTCTTAATGGCAAAAAGTGACAACAAACCGATAAAAAGGGTTGTAAACAACGTCATTCTACTTACCACAATGTTCGTCCATCTTGTTCCCTCGTGCGTGCATCAATGCGCAGAATCTTGCGCAGTGATACTCTAAAAATACCGCTGATCAAAGAAACGGTGGTGATTTGTGCGGGAAAACAAAAAAAGCAAACTTTTTTTACTTTTACATCCATTTTTGCAGTCTGCGGTCTGCGGTCTGCAGTCTGCAGTCTGCAGTCTGCGTTTTTACCCGACCGAAATCTGATTGGTGTGAAATACATACATGAATGATCCACTCAACCATCCACTTAATAGCCAAACACGTCTTCATGCTGACTAAGAGTTATTTTTTTTAAAAAATAACTCAATAATGGCCTTTTTTTACACGTATGAGTTTGTATGTTTTTTAAATGGGGAACTTTTGACCCATAAATATAACTGAAATTACTAAAAAAATTGGTGAAACATAGGATGGCCTTGTATTTTTAATGATAATTGACAATATTGCTTCCAACTGGAATGGAATTTTTAGAAGGATCGGTAAAGCCACTGAGTGAAAAATTGACTGCAAAAAGCTGCCAGGCTAAAATAAACTTACTCTTTAGCGTGAATAATGCAGGATCTCACGGCTTCAAAAATGTGCAGACTTTTGAAGCTTTAAGGTTACACAATACCTTCTGAAGTGAGTTTTTGAAATGCACATGGTGACATCTGATACGCATCTTTTGCGGCTGACTTACCATCGCGTAGTTATGTAAAGATTTACTACTGGCAGTACTTCAGAAAATACAAACCTGTATTTTTATTTTTAGTTATAGTGGTGGAAAGCATAAAAAGCAATGTGAGTGTTAATTTTGTGGAAGGAATTCAGTAGTTTTGCAAGCCGTTTTGTTCTATCTCACGGCACTGTGATTCGCAAATAATTTTATTATCCCCAATTACCGCTTTTGTGCACCAAAATAATACCACTGGTGGTTAAATTGATGCCTTCTGGTAGAGTTTTCTAACTAATTTAGTCATTGTTGAAGCTTGCATTTCTTTAACATTCTTATAAATAATTTTTTTTTTCCAGACATCAGGACAGATGCCAAGTGATGTTGTTTGGGGTTCCCTTCTGCCTGCATAGACTCGTTGGTGCTGAGAAGCTGGTTGAACATCATGTACAGGTACGCTGCCTGGCTTGACTGATGAATATCCTTGGTAGCAGTAGGTTAGTCAAATATTTCTTTTTTTTTTCAAAAAAAACAAAACAAAAAAATTTGCACCAAAGATCTTGGAATTAACCAGGAATCTTGAATGGTCCAATTTTACCAGTATTCCATCAACTAATATCATCTCTCAGAAAACTAGGCAATCATTCAAATTCTAATAAGCCTAAAAGAAATATTACCTTTTCTTTGTGCTTTGTAAAGCTTCTGCGCTGCAAAGCACAGATCCCCAGGGATTTCAATAAAATTTGAACTATGCATTGTCCTGCTCTTTGCTGGGAAACAACTGAATGGTCTATAATTGATTTGGCTTATTTATCTGATCTGTGTGGCCAAGTACATGTATAAAGACACAGTAAATATCAAGGCATTCCTGAGTAATAATACCTTTCAAATATACATATACATAAAAATTTAAACAAGATTCTCAGTCCTGACACAGCACATTTCGACAAAAGTGTGACCTTCACGCATTGAGTTGTTTCAAAGGTTATCCTGTCATGTCTGTTAATTTACTTTTTCTCTGTGCCTCTGCTGTTTTAAAGTTGCCCTTTTATGTGTATCGTTCTTCGAAATAACAGGAATGCACCAAACAAATTCTAAATATTCTGATATTCACTCTGCATGTACTTGCATTTTACGACAGCTGGTGGTGGTACATTCTTGGGGACTGCAAATGTAAACAGAGTTTTTGCTGCAAAACTTTTGTCGAAAGCTTCATTTGTCTATCACACAAAGTATCCTGGAAAACCGTATGTACAATGAATTCGTAAAACGTGATCGATCGCGACATGTCGTCTTCAGATAAAGACCTTAGTGGTAGAAAGATTTCACTTCTGGTGGCGAATTGCTTAAAGGGGCATTTTAATGGGTGGAATTCTTCCGAAATGTTTCCTTATCTGTGTAACAGTGGATAATGTCTATGAATTGGCCTTTCAACTAAAGCCTTTCCATTCTAAAAGTTTCTGCAGCCGTTCATGGTACCATTTTGAACAGCTTGTACACCCATTTCTTATCTGCTCACTTGCCGTGTGTTCAGCGGTTCGAACAGATACTGTAAGGAACATTTTCACGGTGGGGGCCACTATCCAATCAGAATAACGCTTGTAACTACAGTGTCAACACGCACTCAAGGCAAACAATCTGGTAAAAACATGCTCTTCAAATATCAGACAGATAATCATCATCAGGGACACTTTAAACATCATTGAGAATCATTACAAATAGAAATACATGTACTGTATTTAATGACTGCAATGCTTTCAAGTTTGATTAAAGCATAGAAGATCATAGAAGGTCAATTATGCAAGATGGCGGTAGGACGCGTTGTCTCGTGGTCCGCGATTTTTATCTTTCTTGCTATCCTTGAATTCGAATTGAGAACTCGTATTCATGTTGATAGCTCAATTCTATGTACTGCTGTATCTGAAAGTCTCTTAAACAGCAAATCGTGGGGACAAAGTGCGTATTCTCCGACTGTTCACATTTTAAACAGCCGCCATTTTGGATTCATCACTCGCACGGGCTTCTCAAAAGGAAGGACCAAATATTACAGTACTTCTGATGCTACTTTCAATCACGACTACCTCCAACTATGTGGTGACGTTTCTCCTAATCCTGGACCGACTGCAGCTGGTGACTCTAGCGATCCTAGTTGTAATGCGGCAAGGCCAAACCGTATATCTAGACTGTCCTGTCTGTCGCTGAATGCTCGAAGTATTGTCAACAAAGAAAGAGAGCTTCGATCTTGTTTGTCTATAATCGATTACGATTTGATAGCTATTACGGAGACATGGCTCGATCCTACGATTAACAGCAGCGAAATCTTCCCAACATCTTTCGAAGTTTTTCGCAAAGATCGCTCGCGAAACGGCGGTGGAGTCCTTTTAGCATTCAACCGTAAGTTATTATGCACCAGGAGAAATGACTTGGAAACGGATTGTGAACTTCTGTGGTGCGAAGTCATGGTCACCAACCCACTTACAAACTTGCTTGTTGGAGTCTTTTACAGACCACCTTCAACAGATCAAACTTATCTTCAAGAATTGGAAAAGTCGTTAGCATTAGTTGAGCGTAATGGAAGCAATTTGACTACAGTATTACTCGGGGATTTTAATTTTCCCGGGATTGATTGGACATTACCATCACCGTCCTGTAGCGATAGCTTATCGTCCTATTTCTTTGACATTTTTGATGATTATTTTCTTTGCCAAATGGTAAATCAAGCAACCTGTGGAGTCAATATATTGGATCTTGTTTTCATAAACAAACCTGATTTATTGTCTGATCTAACTATTTGCGATGGCTTAGGGAATTCTGATCATAACTCCATTGAGTTTACTCTTAAAGTGAAAATATCAAGACCACGTAACAATCCCCGTCTTGTTTACGATTTCAAGCACGCTGATTGGGATGGTCTAAAGGAAGATTTAGTCAATATTCCTTGGAATTGTATGGACTTGGTTGACGACATTGACGTCATCTGGAACTCATGGAAAAGCCTCTTCTTGGAAGCGGTAGATCGAAACATTCCCTCTAAGTCTATTTCCTCGAAACGCCACGTTCCTTGGCTAAATTCAAGTCTGAGAAAATTAATTCATAAAAAGCGTCGACTATGGAAGAAAGCAACGTCCTCTGGGGATACTAATCATTGGTCTGCATACAAAAGGTTTAACAACAAGGTCAAAGACAGCTTGCGTAAAGCTCATCACAGCTACGTTAACCAATTAACCGAATCTCTAAGTTCCAAGCCTAAGAAGTTCTGGTCGTTTGTTAAGTCACGTACAGGTACATCTAGCGTGCCGAGCTGCATTGAATACAATGGAATCAAGGCTTACTGCCCTGCCGATAAAGCTGAAATCTTTAACAAGTTCTTTCATTCTGTGTTTAATAGACCAGTTGAGGAATTTTCACCACCGTCTAATATGTCTTCCAGCCATGTTATCAGTGACCTAATTTGTACTGAGGATGATGTTGCAAAAGTGTTGGCTGAGCTTAATCCACAAACACATTATGGTCTTTCTCACCGACCAGAGTCTGTTATGCGACAACCAACATGGATTTAGGAAATATCGCTCGTCTCGCGCAGTTGCTCCAATTATTACATCATTGGTTTTCAACGTTGGACAAACATGGAGCAGTTGATGTTATGTTTCTAGACTTTTCAAAGGCATTCGACAAAGTTTCCCACCAACATCTCTTTTTAAAACTGAATACCTATGGAATTAAAGGCCAGTTACTTGGTTGGATTAGAAATTTATTAGTTGGAAGAAAGCAGAGAGTGGTCATTGAAGGTCATGCATCTAATTGGCTAGAAGTTACATCGGGGGTGCCCCAAGGGAGTATTCTGGGACCACTTTTATTCCTGGTTTACATCAATGATATTCCTACTAGTGTTTCCAGCTGTAACGTGGACCTGTTTGCGGACGATAGTGTTCTCCATCGGCAGGTATCGTCTTTTGAGGACTGTCAACTCTTTCAGAATGATCTGGTTTCAGTAAGGCAATGGTGCGATGCTTCACAAATTCAACTCAATGAAAAGAAATGTCGTGTACTTCATGTTACAAGACAAAAACATCCTCTCAATCAAGACTATAGCTTGGATAGTAAGAAGTTAGAAGTTGTCAATTATCACAAGCACCTTGGAGTCACTATCTCTGAAACATTATCATGGGATTACGACATCAACTCCATCTGTGCCAAAGCTAGACGTGTAATGGGATTGATTCGAAGAGCATTTGGATTTAAGTCTCCAGCGGCGGTTGAAGTGGCTTTTAAAACCCTAGTTAGACCATTACTGGAATACTGCTGTCCTGTATGGAATCCTTACCTGGTCAGTCATGTCAAATCAATTGAAGCAATCCAACGAAGAGCGACAAAGCTAATATGCGGATCAGATTTATCTTATGAGCAAAGACTTGATAAACTTAAGTGGCCTACACTTGAACTAAGAAGAAAGTTCCTCTCTTTGGTGCAAGTGTATAAGATAATATTTGGACTTTGTGACATCGATGCTGCTAAGTACTTTGACATAGTACGCGAGTCTCGTACTAGATCCAATCACAAGCATAAATTAAGACCTAAGTATGCCCGTACTAATTACTTTAAGTTTTCCTTTTTTAACAGATATATAAACGACTGGAATTCGTTGCCGAGTGATGTCGTCGAGGCTCAATCATTAAGTTTATTTAAGAAAAAGTTGTTAAACCATCTAATGTTGTAGTAATATGATTATATATATATTAATATTACTTATCTTAGTTTATTAAATTGTAACTAGCTTTGTCTCTTTGTTTATTTTAGCTTTATTTAGGAGAACAGCTTTTATACGGGAATTCAGTTTCCCCCTGCTGTTATCCTCCCATTAGTTTTTATTATCATTATTATTATTATTATTATTATTATATTATTATTTTTTATTATTATTATTTATTTTTCTTATATATCTTATCTTATTAGTTGCAATGTTTGTTGTTTGGGGAACCTTAATAAATAAATAAATAAATAAATAAATAAATAAATAAATAAATAAATAAATAAAATAATGTATTAACAAAAAATATAAATAGCAATAGAAAATTCTCCATCAATGAGACTGCTTGCAAGCCCAAACAAAGACATCATGCTTTAGCATGTGTTGTATTTGTTGACATGTATGGAAGGGCAAATTAAGCAGTTCCTTGTCATTCTTATCCTTATGCAATCTGGAAACAATACACTATTTCTTTTTTAGCCATTTTACTCAAATGCAAAGCACATGGATAACCGGAAGAGAGTACTTCATGTAATCAAGGCATCTTTGTCACCAGTCTTGCCATTCTCTTTGTTAAGCATGGCTGGCAGGGAATGGTGGGAAGTGTTCATAATTCACAGACAAGACTTTTATTGATGATTGCCTTCATTTATCATTTTGAGATAACATTAAAAGCCTTCAAAGTAATAGACAAAAATCAGGAGATGGAAACGCTAAAGTAGGCGGCCCTGATATTGAAAGTAGCTGCTTGAGCCTGCTTCTAATGAAATCCCTGTTCAAACATTAACTCACCTAAGGCAAACTAGTGTTTTGGTGTTGGCTAAATGTGCTTTGTCAATACAATACAGTACTTATTTACCCGCGCAACATTTAATAGCGCAAGTGCTCATTGAAACATGTGCATAAACACAAAATAGTATTAAAAGAAAAAAAAGAATATATAATCTATGTTAATGTGTTAATAAACTATGCCTAAAAAAAGGTTATGTGCAAATATTATATGCATAAAAGAATAATTTTATCTTAAATATTAAAAACATAAAAAGAATTATTTCATTCGAATATAATGTCCACATGTAAATAGCTCCTCCAATGAAACTGGATTTCAATATCAATGCTTTACTGAAGGATCAAGAAACAGGCATCAGCTGTTTTACATAAACTGAAAGAAAACATTCACACATGCCTAATATTATTCCTACATCTATACTTGCACACTGTCTGAGGATTCAATTTCTGCCTTGATGTTTTTCCTTAATTACCTGTTGTTCTGGAGCTTGTATTGTTGATGTAGTGGAAATAACTAGTTAGTGTTTAGATGTTGTGGTGTGGAGTGACAATGCCAGTACAGGCCGTATAACGAACTTGTTGATGCTTGTAAAGAGGCTGGCTGGAATCCAGAGTATTGCCCCCTTGCTGTCGGTTGTCGTGGGTATGTTAGCCGAGAACTGGCAAACTTGATGTGTGGTCGGTTTGGACTTACCACGAGAGAACTGAGAACATTGGTAGCTGCTCTGCAACAAGCGGCAGAGAAAGCCTCATATTTCATCTGGTTGAAGCGTGACTGCAAAGTGTGGCTAGGCTAGTAATATCGGGCCACTTTTGTTTTTTAACTCGTGTCCCAGTTAGCACCATCTCTTTTGAAGCCTCCTTAAGGAAGGGCCTTGCTATGGCAGAAGGTTGTCAAGGTGCAGGGGCCAAAACTGACTGCCATGGTTCCTGCTGATGACTTCTGAGCTGGATCCAGCCTGAGGATTGGAGCTGCTGGCTGGGAAGCACAGGAGTGTTTTGTTACTTCTTAAGTGACTCCTGTCACATGAACCACTTATTCACTATACATAATCACAATAAAATACACAATAACAGCATAAGGTACACATTGGGTTATTTTCCAGTGTTGTGGCTGTTTTAAAAATGTATTTAGGTGTGGAAATGTTGCAGAACATCTTCCTCTTGCTGTTCATAACATGCTGTTTGGGGCAGCGAAAAACTTTTTTTTCCTGATGGATGAAACGCTCTTTTCCTTTGGTTGCTTTCATGCTTCCTGCTTTTTTCTTGTTCACATTCACTGGTCTTCACCATTCTGCTTGGCAGTGGGGCTTTTTAATTTGACAGAAATCACTTTATCTTCTTTACAATTGCTTTAAGTGCAAAGTGGCGTGCTAGGCATTGCAACATAATTTGGGAGAGAACTCAGGGGAGTAAATTTACCAGTAAGCGTAGCGTCTAGGTTCCAGTGATATTTACAATTAACATGCGAGGTGAAAAAAGATGCCACATATAGTAGTTTTATACTTTCTTTATTAATATTATCCTTTAACAACTTGAAACAAACAATTTAAAATGATTTCAATTTTTGAGTTTTTTTTTTTATAAATAACTCCTAGTCAGCATGAAGATGTATTTGGCTATTAAGTGGGTGGATGGATGGATGGTGGTTGGGTGGATCATTCATGTACCGGTATGTATTTCACACCAATCAGATTTGGGATTCTATCAAGGACCAATCAAATTGCGGCTTGTGTATATGGATCGTTTTAATGAATATTTGTTTTGGGTTCAACTGAAGGTACGGCCATTTTTGTTTTGCTATAGATTCGACTGAATCGGGCCGTGTTGGTCTGAAGTCTCTATTCAAAGTCTTTTATGTAGATTTTTATGTACCTTTGGGTGAGAGCATTGTGTGTGGGTTCTGAAACATCGTGGTGAAGGTGATTCTTTTGGTTTATGGAATCAACTGGTTCAGGTGACGACACAATACAGGTATAGTATTTGTTGACCACTTTATATTAAAATGTATGATGTTTTTGAGTAGAATAAATATGTATATACACCGAATGCAAATATGGCGGACCACTCGGTCAGTGCCTGGGATGAGCTGCATGAAAGTGAGGTTAGTCAGGCTTCGTTGTTCTGTTTTGACAATGCTTTCCTACAAAAACTTGCTTATTCGTCGATCTGGTGTGTTTCTTTTCGCTGCTCCTACGAGTTGCTGTGTTTCTGAATGCTACAAGAAGTGATAGAAGTGTTTATAAGAAAATCTATCTTGGTTGTATTGCCAGGAGAAAAACTTATGAGGTGGCTGTACTAATAAGGTGACCGTAAGGAAGGGTTTTACTGTTTTTACATTCATTCATTCATTGATGAAAAAGTCTTGGATGATTTTCCAAGCAGAAGAAAATGGTCTGGCTTGGCTCCATAATGTCTTGATCTTGATCTTAAATTCTTTATCTCTGTCATGTTTGGATATTGCATCCTTATCGTTTTCTCCCCGAAGAAGTGAAGCCAAAGACTGCATTAGAGTAAGGCTGAAATACCTCCAAGTAATTCTACTTTTGTAAAGCATGAACGGACTGGTGCTGAGCTGGGTGAACAGCTTGTTTAGCCTTGCTGGCTGGCTTGACTGATGAGCAACCTTTGATAGCAGTAGGCTATTCAAATATTTCTTCATTTACAATTTGCACCAAAGAATGTGGAATTTGTCAGGAATCTTGGATGGTCAAAATTTAGCAGTATTCCATCATTTTTAAGCGATGACGTCATTTTATGACGTCATCGGTTAATGCTGTAAAGCGAAAAGCGATGGAATTTATGGAATTTTTGGTGTTACGGTGTTACGATTACTCCCTGAATTGAACCGAAGAGCATTGGGAACTAGGTGCATGGTTTGTGTTCTTGTTCTTGTCGTCGTGCTAGTGGACGGGATCTGTTGTCTGCTGCAATCGACCGATCTTTCTAGAACCGAATAGAATTTGGAACTAACTTCAGGGATAAACGTCAGTAGAAAAGAATTCAAGTAAAACTCAACAAGAAATCACGTTGTAGAACTCAAAGCAAAATACTCCCGGGCAGTTAGAAAGGACCGATTCTATGTATAAACGAAAGACACAAATTATATTTGATGTGTTTTATTAGATTTAGTAAACAGAAATCTTTACATTTTTTAAAAGAAAAAGGCTAAACATTTTCAAGACAGCGTTTGACCTTGTATCTTATGTCGTCAGTATCGGATGTCGCGCTACAAGATAACACAGCTTTTGTCAAACAGTCATTCAACACAGAAGTTGTTCCGGAATAAACGTCAGTAGAAAAGAAATCAAGTTTAACTCAACAAGAAAGCACTGCGTAGAACTTAAAGCAAAATACTCCCGGGCAGTTAGAAGGGACTAATTCTAAGTATAAGTGAAAGAGACTAATTATATTTGATGTGTTTTATAAGATTTAGTAAACAGAAATCTTTATTCTTTTTTTAAAAACAAAAGGGCTCAACAATTTCAAGACAGCGTTTGACCTTGTATCATATGTCGTCAGTATCAGATATCTCCCTGCAACATAACGCAACTTTTGTCGAACAATCATTCAACACAGAAGTTGTCAGCTATTTTTATTAACTTTCTTGAAATTTTCTGTCAAATTTCCTGAAAATTCTTAAAGACCCCTTGTGAAACGTCATTGCTTCTGCATGCATTGCGTGCCGTTTATTACATTGGTCATGATATTGAAGCACGTATTCTAACACCCCCACTTGCTCCAATCATCATGGAAACATATTTAAGAGATGTACAAAGAGAGATATACTTAACTATTTGCCCATGATAGAAGGCTTAAACTTTTCTAGTTTAAGCTTAGTTGCTGGCTTTGTGAAAATGTCAGCTACATTTTCTTCAGTTGGAACATATTCTAACTTTACAGTTCCTGCTTGTATTTCCGATCTTATAAAATGGTATTTTATGTCAATGTGCTTTGATCTTTGATGATTAACTGGGTTCTTAGCTAGGTTAATTGTCCCCTGATTGTCTACATGAATTAAAACACCATCTATTGTAATATTCATGTCTTTACATAGTTGCCTTAAAAACTTTGACTCTTGTACAGCACTAGCTAGCGAAATGTATTCTGCTTCACAAGTAGATAAAGCTACAGTTTGCTGTTTACGGCTTTTCCATGAAATTAAAGGACCTTTCTCTGACAATTGAAAATTGTACCCAGTTATACTTTGTCTATCTTGAACAGATGCTCCCCAGTCAGAGTCACAAAATCCCGGTAATTTTAATGGTGACTCGGATTTTTTGAACTTAAGCTATTGTTCCTGTGTGCCTTTTAAATACCTCAACACATACTTGGCCAAATTTAGATGCGACTCAGTGGGTTTGGCCATGTTCTGTGAAAGTTTGGTCATGACATAGCATAAATCAGGTCTTGTGCCTGTCATCACATAAATTAAGCTCCCAACAACTGCCCGATACAACCTGGGGTCACCTAATTCTTGTGAGCTTACATCGCTCTTGTAAATATTGCAATCTATTGGCGCATTAAGGTAAGCAGTTTTCACATCCATCTGACGAGTGATCATGTTATTTTGGACTGCACGTTGCATCAGCATTCGAACAGAACTCTGTGAGCTGTAGGCGCAAGAGTTTCCTGATAGTCCATTTTGGCAATCTGAGTATAGCCCTTAGCGACGTAACACGCTTTATGAGTTTCTTCTCCATTTGGTCCATTTTTGACGGCATACACCCATTTCCCCCCCCCCCCACTATTTGCCTACCTTCCGGTGGCATCACTAGGTTGTGTGTGTAATTGTCATTTAAGGCTGTTATTTCGTCTCCCATGGCCTTTTTCCATTTAGTCGCCTCGAGCGAGTTCACAGCCTCATCATAGGTTGTCGGTATGTTTCCGACCCTGTAACAGTAGTCTACTGTATAATTGACATTGTCGTCTATTTCGTCCTCTAAAACATACTTGTTGAGATGTCTGGGCTTGTTACGAATTCTAGTGGGGTACCTTGTGTTTCCCTCAGGCTTGTTGTCATTATTCTCAGTAATGTTGTCGTTCTCTTGTGGTTGGTCAGCCTGTTCAGTACGTTCAGTATCAACCCTTTGTACTGGGGAAGAAAGAAATTCTTCCCCTACTTAAATTTTTGTTTGGGAAATGGACTGCCCGTGAAATTTCACACATCTCGCTCTCTCGCCTTGTTAAAATCAGGGTACTAAACTAGATACGCTGGGCAGTCCCTGTCGTAACGCATGAAAACACCTCTTTTGCTTCGCGCTTCTAATTTTTTGGCATTTTGCACATAAGCAAAACACGTGGATCCTGTAAGCGCCTCAAACGGTGTCTTACCCAACCTAGGGTTGAAATATATGCAGATGCCATCACTGCGTAAGTCTAAAGTGTTTTTGGTACGTTTGCATCAAGCAGTAAACAATGCGCCATGGCAAAAAGACTTTCATGTGGAACAAAATCAAATTTAGACCTTGGAAACCTGTAATTTCATCCGCCATTCCTCACAGATACATGTGTATGCTCTCTTCCTCAGACCCACGGTCCTTTTTGTCTGTTTTCTTCTCTTAGCATGGAACTTGGGGATGGTCTGCTCTTGAAATGAGAATGTACACAATAGTCAAAGAGAAGCTGATTTGATATGCCTCAGAAAAGCTCAGACAATGACATTTACATTTTACATTACATTTTTGTTATCCTATGTCCTCTTCAGCATAGATAGTGAGGGACTGAATGAACCATAATGCATCAGTCAACATTTGAACCAAGTGACTTGTTGTTTTATCTCCTATGCCTTAGTCCAACTGGTCGGCAAGTAGTAAATTTCAACAAATTGAGTAATAAGACATAATTTACTCTAACATTCTTACTCTCCAGGCACACATTTTTGTTGGTAACCATTTGCAATTGTCAATAGAGGCAATATATGAGAATTTCAATTTGGAAAAGTGTTCACCTCCCTCTGGAGAGATATTGTCACTCCATACTTTCCCTCTGAGCGAAATATCCAGACAGTTATTTATTGCAATGTCCAGAATTAAGTTTCCACTTTATGTTGTCGTCAATTTCATCCAAATGTTACAATCGACTCATAACCACCTACTTTCTCTGAATTACCCTTTCTTTTACAAGTTGACTTGTAAGCCACGCATGTACGCATTGCGGACCTATTTAGTACCTTTCATTATCCGCGAGAGACTGACAGAAGTCGATCAAACTGGCACAAATGCCATGACTCCCACCATCTTTTGTTTTCCAAGCAAAGTACTTTCTATGATATTGTCTTCTGTCCTGCGGATCAGAACATTTCCCCAGTGGGTTAATTAGCCCTGGTGTGTTCCATCAATGAATATTGATCACCAAAAAGAACAAGCTGTTTTTAATCTTTGGAGAGAGTGCACAATATTGGGTAGCTTGGTTGGTGCTTTTGAGAAATTCAGGGCTGGCACAGAGGGACCCATCCCCCCCACATTTTTACAGTAAAAAAAGAAATGATAATTAACTTATTGTAATTAAATAAGCAAGTAAAAAGGAAAGAACTGCACAAGACCTTATGAATATAGTCTATAATTTTGCATTAATTACATTACATTTATTTCCAAAATTAAATTGCCTACAAATAAACTCTAGTTACAAATAAAAAAGAGATCATGTAGAATTAGTACAGAATTGATGGGCGAGGTGTGTAATAAAGATACAGTTCTCAAATGAGAATGTTGAAAGTTGTTTCCATTTTACAGCTAAGAGCATTCCTAATCAAGAAAGGGAATCCCAAGAAGGAAATTAATTAATTTTTACGAATTCTTTGGAAATTCTGCAAATTGTGCTGTTACTATCTATATTAACATTACTTTGTGAAGTGTCCAATTTCGGCTCCTTCCTAACCTTTCCCTTTCAAAACCCTAAATCTAGCTCCAACTTATCTTTGTGTTGTTTTTTGTGGTGCCTGTTTTCATGTTCTGCTCTTGTAAGAACGCTTTCTTACAAACACAAAATTGAATTGGCTTTTCTCCAGTGTGAGTTCTTGAATGTATGGTCAGATGATTGAGTGGGTAAATACCAGGCCACACTTTTCACAGGGATGCTTTTTCTCCATTTCCTTTATTTGTATAAAAAGAAAAAAGAATATATATGCGTATGAGCGGCTCCAGAAAATGTTGAAAAAATTGTATTATCTGAGGCTGCATTTCGTGCGTTTTGAAGACAGTTTGTTAGGAAATAAGCCATATAAAGGTGAAGGTAGCAAGGACAATAATTCTGGTACATTTTTAAATTCAAAACGTTGTTTTAGAAACAGAACCTTGTAAACATAATTTACAATTTATTTAACTAACAATGACGGCAGTTCTTTTAAAGGAAGACTGGAAAAAGATAGATATCTTTATTTCGTTGTCAAGTGGTAATTACATAATCAGCCATAGTCAGTTTGCTGACTATGAACGGCATTAGTTGGAATGACTCTTGTATCATTAAAATTAACCTAGAATCACACAATTTGGTCAAATATGCCACACGAATCTTCAAATGGTGGATCCATTAAATGTAATTATTTCCTAAACTGTGTACCGAAAATAACTTATTTATGCTCTAAACTCTGTAATGATGAAACACACAAGCAAATAGACAATAAATGAATTTATTGTATTGGAGGAATAGGTCGAGCAGTGCCATAATACGACCTGTACAAAACACAACTTACATAATACAGAAGAATAAATGGTAGCAAAATACAAAATGAGTCTAAACTGACTCTTACAAAAACTGAATTAATTAAATTCCAATGTGCAAAGGAACATAAAGACGTGAATCGACCTTATCGCGAACATAGCCGTCTTTAGCTGAATCTGATTTCCACCTTCCGTGAACTTTGAAAAGGCGATCAGGAACATTCAGATTTGCAGCGGAAGTAGCTCCTCCGGACCTGAAGCTGTGATTACTAAACTTAGAGGGGTCTAACCCAATAGCTAACAACTTCTCCTTAAGAATTTCTCCCGCTCTGCTAGCGGTGAGGGGCTTGGAAGACAAAACATTGCACTTCAAGTTCTTGTCGTACCGTAAGGATCTGAAAATGAAATTCTGAGAAAACAAAGGAATCCTTGCAGCTTCTAAGTACTTAATAAGGTAAGTATAAGGACAAGTACAATTACTAGTCTTAGCAATATAAACCCAGGAACCATCTCTGTACTTATCAGTCTTGCTGACTTCAACAAAAATCTTATGATGAAGATCTTCAGTAACGATGTTAGATCTCCTAATGCTTAAAAGCTCGGAAATGCGGAAAAAACCAGCATATGCAAGTAAACACATACAGACAAACCTGATATCAAGTAAATTACTACTCTCCCCATACTGCTGGAAAATTAAGCCAAGGATCTCTGGGGTAATGGGCTCCGCCTTCCTGACAGGTTTACGAGGAAGGCGACTGGAAGCCTCAACAATAGACTTGACAAGAAACTTGTCGCACGGATTGCAATTTTCAAAACCTGCTAACTTATGCACCCAGTTAATAGCATAAAAAACACTGTGAATTGTAGAGCTACCTAGTGAATTCTCAAGTAAATGATGCAAATACAAGGAAACTGTGATTGAAGTAGCTGGGAGAAAAGAAACCTCCCCAGTGCTATGCACGCACCACGCTTTAAACTTACAAAACGATCTACAATAATTAATAACTGTGTTATCAGCTCGAGAATTGAAGGCAGAGAGCCAAAGCTTCTCACAAAGTGGAACGCCAAACGTCCGACTGGCAGCTGCTTTAACATCTGAAGCAAAAAATAGAGAAAATGAAATGACAAAAAATGACCAAACCAAAAATATAACTGAATAAATAAAAACACGCGGTGTCCAAGTGGTCCCAAAAACACAGCAAAATATCGCCACTAAGGGCCCAAGTGGACCCTGCATAATGAAAAAGACCAAGTGGTCCACAAAAAGGGATCCAAGTGCATCCCACGATACTCGGATACCATGTGGTATGAGCGTAAACACTCAACAAACTGCAGAGGAAACCCTCAACAGATGTGAAAGGGGGGGGGGGGGGGGGGGCGTTAACGTAAGGCCTCTCTAGGAAATCCTCAAGAACAGGACCCCTGAACGGAAATTTTGAGATCCAAAAAGGGCATTTTTATAATTACCCAAAACAAAAACATCACTACCCATGGGGATCTCGAGAAAATCAGAGAATATGGGGGACAAACCCTCGTCTGTAAAAATCAATGGCCAAAATGGAGCGGAAGGCCAAGCAGGAACAACAAGTGTAGCGCGACCGCCAAGGGCCACCATGTGATTGAGGACCCTGGGGATGAGAAAAATAGGTGGAACGAGCCAATTATTCTCTCCCGCCCAAGAAACAGAAAAGGCATCAACCGCCTCTGTTCCAGGGCACCAAAACCTGCTATTGAAACGGGGCAACTGAGTATTTTCATGATTCGCGAAGCGGTCCACGGAGTGAGGCCCCCATTTCTCCTCGGCCAAAAGGAAATAATCCCTGTTGACCCGCCAATCATCATAATCCACCACTCTACTCAAAAAATCAGCTCTATCATTAGCCGATCTCGGAATCCATTCAACTTCCAATGTGATACAATTGAGCAAGCACATACTAAAAATGCGCAAAGCTAAACGTTGCAAATCTTTCTTCATGCTTCCCACTTCAACAATTCTAGAAACGCTCTGATTATCAGTATACCACTTAATAGTGTGCCCTTTAACTAAAGGCAAAAAAGATTCTAGACCCAGGGAAATAGCCTTTAGTTCCCTATAAGAGGAGCTCTTCTGAGCCTCTTCAACACTCCACATCTTATGAGAGATGGTGTTATGAAATTCTAACATGTAACTGGCACAACCCGTAGAACTCGCATCGGAATAACATACACGGGTATAAAGAGACTGTACAGACAACAGGCGTCTACCGTTAAGGGAAGGAATATTGTCTTTCCAAAAACATAGTTCATTAAGAGTGGAACCCGATAGGGAAATTTTGCTATCCCATGTAGGACTTCTTAAAATATCGAAATGAGAATACCTTGTCATGATACGAGTAATATTACCAAAAACGAAACCCATTGAGATAATCTTACCAACAAACTGGGCCAATTTTCTAGCAGTGCTAGAAGGATACTGAGAACGAATTGAATCAATAACCTGTACCGCACTGAGAATTCTTTCTGAAGGGATGGAGATAGTTTAAATAGACAAATCAATACAAAAACCCAACCAAACTAAGCAAGAAGTTGGCTGCCAAATTGATTTACTGTCATTGGGAAGGAAACCAGAAAGCTGAAGCGAAGTCTTAACAAATAATGAAGCAGCTACGCAGCGAGCGAAATCACGGGCAGAACCAAGCCCGTCATCAAGGTAAACTGTAATTCTCACAGCATGACTCCTCCAATATCTGACAAGAACACGAACAACCTTAGTAAAAATATACGGAGCTGAGGATAACCCAAAAGGGAGAACTGTAAACACAAAAAACTTCCTTACACCATTAACAATCCAAGAAAGCCCTAGAAAAGTTTGATGTTCCTGCAAAATATCGATATGGTGGTAGCCAGATTTAAGATCAAATTTAAACATGAAGCGATCGAAGGGAAGGTAAACACAAGCGTTCCTTATATCCTCAAACTTAAATTTCTCTTTCCAAATGTGTTTATTGACATGCCTAAGGTCTAAAATCAACCTCTTCTTACCACAACTCTGTATGGAAACAGACAAAGGATTGACAACATGAGGAGGACTAGAAACTTGAACAACTGAGCCTGACAAAAGAAGCTCCTGAATAGCCTCTAAAACAAAATCAGCGTGCATGAGCGCTGAACGGTTATTATCAAAAAATGCATTCTGAGGAACTGTAATAAAAGGTATGGTATACCCCTTGTCAATAACCCGGAGAATGAAATCATTTGCACCTAGAGTAAGCGACCAAAAATTAAATTGAGCTCTGAGCCTACCCTTAACTGATTGAATACGATTGGGAGAATTCTCAAATTCAAAACGCTCCTCGAAAACTAGACCATCGTCTGAAATACCTTCAAGAGTATCATTCACCACTTTCTGGTCAGAAATGGAATTACTGCTGCCCAGAAGAGCCGCTGTCTTTAATTGGCAAACTTTGGAGCTGTTTGTAGGTTGATGGGGCAGAGAAGTATTTGTTGGGGCAATTGACTCTCCAATGACCGGTCTGGCCGCAGGCGAAGCAGATGTCATAACGGCCTTTATCAAAGGCGCCTTTCGACGTTTGAGGACAAAAATTAGTAAAATTTCTTGGCGTAATAGAGGAGACAGTTGATGAAGAACCAGATGACGTGCCTGGACGCTGAACGACCTGTAGAAACGGAAGAAAGGGGAAACTGAGTGACGGTCGATTGAAGGCACTGAAATGACCTAAAGTGAGAGCACAACACGTGGTGAACCTATTTAAAGACATCCCAAACAATAAGCGTGATAAACACGCCTAAATGCGGTACGCATTACGTAACCTCCATTCCGACACATAATACCAACGCACCGAGCATAAATACATATAGACGAAGTAAAGAAATACCATTCCCCTTTATTTATTTATTTATTTTTATACTTTTTTTCACAAGGAGCGGACTTCCAAGGCTTGTGAGGGGTGTGGATGCACCCGTCACCCCCCTGGCTACGGGCCTGCGGTAAACTTTACGAACAATGAAGTACAATTATTCTGACTAGTGTTAATTTTTTATTTAAGGTATCAGATGCTCTTTTTTCATGAAAAAAATGCTATTTTTTATTTTCGCATAATATGAAAGTTCATACGAATCTGCGACATAATCCATTGTAAAAAGTTTTTATCGTTTTGTATTTCTTTTTTTTTCGAAAAATGTAGAACTGCATTGTTATTCGTTTGTCATCAAGGTAATTGATGCATGTCATCAATCAAGCGGCACGCAATATCGAACGCGCGAGTCAAATCATTTTCGATAGAACAGGAACGCGCTGCGGTAGATATTTTCTTTGCTTTATGTTTTGTAATATGTAAGTGTAAGTGGTCGTATATGTAAATAGGTATCAGGAAAGGCGAAAAGCGTTAACAGAACCCTTCGCTTTTTGTTCCGTCGAAAAGCGGAGGGTGAATATGCTTGTAATAAACAATAACCATCTTCAAAGAATTACATTTTGAAAGCTGTTCAACAAGTGTTACATGAAAATGTACGATCTTTCCAAGAAGAATTGACACTGAGATAAAAGAATTTCATTTCTTCAAGAAGCAAGTCTCGAGGAGAAACGACGTTGTTATTGTCCGCATCATTTGTAGCGGCGGCGGTCTTTGCATACATGTATTTTTCCCTGGCACGTTTTGTTCTTTGCTTTCCTGGGATGCTCATTGTTCTATAAAATTAAGGAGAAACTGAGCATCAACTAAAAAACATCAATGCTTTTGGGTTCATTGAAAGTTACCGATAAATAACCGCGTTATTATCAGCACGTGTTGTTTCAACTTTAAGAGTGCACCAGGAGCCCGTGTTGTATCGAATTTCGTGGTTTCCAGTGGACTTGCACAACAAATATGAAAAGGCAACGGTTTCGCTGACAGATTTGCCTAATTAAGCAGACACCTAGCTGCAGGGAGCCCAAAAACTTAAGGGGTAGTTTTCTTGGCAATAAAAATGTGCGATTTACGGCATATTCTCGAAGCTCCAAGTCAGACGGGTTTCAATCAGTTGACTTCAAATTTCGCGTGTTACGAGATTTACACCTTAGCTAAAATAAGGTGTGTGGGAATTTTATTTTTCGGCTTTGTTTTGGAGATATTCGCATTTTCTCACGGATAACCTCCCGAAAACCGATAACCAAACTTTGAAATACAATATTTCCAAAACAAGGAAACCAATCACCAATTGCAGACACCTTTTTAAAGAACAACATCTGCGGTTCACAAAAAATGTCAATAAGTTTAAATTCCATCAAATTCTCGGGGAGTTGGAACTCGTGATATGATCATGGGTCATTTGTTAGAAAATGTCAAAAAACTGGAATCAGACATAAAATTCACAAAAATAGACTCGAAATCAGAAATATACATTTATTAAGTAATAAAGGGATGCAGTTTGAGAGAATCAATTACGATTAGGCGCGCGAATTTCGCGACTTTTCGAGAAGCGCTCTGAAAGGGCATCTGATACCTTAAGTCAGGACTGTTGAAACTAGTTATAGCTAAACCCAATGCTCCTGTACATGTATCAATAAAAAAAATAAAAATAAATATATTATATAAATACATTAATAAAAAATAAAGGATTGTGTAGGTTGGGATTTCAGAATGCAGTAATATTTGCTGTACGTACTGATGGTGTGGTCGCATTGGCAGCGGTTTATAAGAAAATGTATCTTGGTTGTATTGCCAGGTTCAGAAGGGTTCTACTGTTTTTGCATCCATTCACTCAATGTTTAAAAAGTCAGATGATTTCCCAAGCAAAAGAAAATGGTGTGGCTTGACTCTATGGTCTCTTGATCTTTTTCTCAAATTCTTTATCTGTTTTGATATATTTAGTCTTTATCAATTGTCCTCAAAGAGGTGTAGCCAAAGTGCATTGGAGTAAGGCTGAAATGGCTCCAAGTGAATCTATTTTTTAAAGCATGAACGGACTGGTGCTGAGAAGCTGGGTGAACAGCTTGTACAGCCTTGCTGGCTGGCTTGACTGATGAGCAACCTTTTGATAGCAGTAGGCTATTCAAATATTTCTTTATTTGCGATTTACACCAAAGATTGTGGAATTTGTCAGGAATCTTGAATGGTCAAAATTTAGCAGTATTTCATCATTTGCAATTTCAATATTTTCATTATCAGTGTAGTGTAGCTCTCTGGACCTTGTCCGCTTTCTTGGAGAGACCTGACACGATCACTGTACAGGTCTGAAGCATCTTTGTTAAACTGTGTGGGCACTGGCAAAGTACGTTCCATTTCTGCTTTGTCTATTTCAGCCAGTTCTGGGTCGTCTGGTTCTGTTACTTCTGAATTCTGGTCGTCAGCCAAATGTTCTGTATTCTGTTGGTGTTCTGAACTACTTCTTGTGCGCTTTCTGCACGTTGGATTTCTTCCTCCTCGTGTTTACAGGACGGTGCCTCCTTTTGTTACTGCGCACATGTTGTGCACATCACGCAACACATCAATTTTTGACACGGTAAGGGAAATTGCTCGTTTGAAATGATTACAGAAATAGTATCATGTGTTGTCTAATCTTCCTGCATCCTTTGATTCTTTAAGCCTTGCTCTTGTTATTTCCTGTTTCCTAAGTTGTTCATAAATTCCTTGCTGTTGTCATTTTTACTCTGTACAATTTCATGATTTGAACAACAATAATTGTAATAACAATGTAATAATGACTTTGAAGTGCAGTCTCTAGGGCCTCTGTCCACTTTCATTTATTTTAAATGAAGTGAAATACACACAAAAATTATACATTCACTGAAGAAAATGCTTTCAGATCATAAATGTGGTTACTAAATTCTGGCACATGAGATTCTCTTTTGCTCTATCAGAAGTACAACACCTGGCTGTATTTATTCAGCCCTCTTAGACCTGCTAAACCCTGATAAAGAAAAATCTGGAGACACGTGACAAAAATTTTGAAGATTCTACAAAAAGGAGTATCCCCTGCCACTTCCCTTCTTCAAGATTAAACAAACCTTTTTCCGTTGGGAGCACTGAGTCTGTTGCATTTCCCTACCATGCATGAACTTGTAGAGATTATGGAGAAGGAAGTCGGAAAACGTAATGGGCCCTTCCTGGTTACATTCCATCAGGACCTTCTCAAATGCTGTTAAGACTTCCTTTAAAACAATTGAGGTTGTAATTGAGCTTGTCTTCGTTCAGGTTATACGTACCCGCTGGATAAAATTCTAAGCAGAGTCCTAGGCACTTGGAAACATGGTACAAAAAAGACTATACAGTGCAAAATGTTATTTGGAGTGTTCTGCTTTGTTAGTTTATCATTTCTTGGCACTTGTATTCTTGTAACTACATACCTAGGAGGAGGGAAGTCGGATAACGTAATGGGCCCTTCCTGGTTACATTCCATCAGGACCTTCTCAAATGCTGTTAAGGCTTCCTTTAAAACAAATAATATTTATGCAAAATAATTGAGTAAGAACGTGTATTCCAAAGTTTTCGAAAACCATAACCCTAACATTTTTGAAGATAGTTCTTTAAAAGTGTTCTTTGGTCAAAGTAGCAGGATCCTTGATTGTTCAAGCCTGTCCAGCAACTCTCAATAATTATTCTCAACACTACTTCTTGAAGCTAAAGATTTAGTTACCTCTGGTTTGTCTTCATTTTGGGGGGCATGGCTGTGAACAATAAGAATTAATGGATGTAAATAATACTAGAAACATAAAAATGTAAATTTTTCAGATGTTACTCGAGTTTCATGAGTGTGATGATCACTTTATGCGTTAAACTCAAGTAACTGTCTTATCTTACATACATTTTATCTGTAGTTTCAATTTGTATAATACGATATGTGACATAATGTGCATGAAATGACTTATATATGAACTGAATGGAAATTTTATACTTTCTTTATTGATATTATCCTTTAATAACCTGTGTAAACCACAAGACTGAATTAATTGAGTTTAATCGACGAATACTTGATCAAACTTCTAACAGTGACAGAAGTGAATGCGGTAACAACAACACAACGAGTACATAACAAGTTCTATGGCAGTTTTCTCTCTCGAGCAGTGGAGCACGCTTTCAACTCGTACTGTCTCTGCGCATGTGCGCAGAACGCGGTCTAAACTACTAGTCACCAGATTCCACATAACCTGAAACAAACAATTTAGAATGATTTCAATTTTTCTGCTAGCCAGAAGGCTAGTAAATGTTACATTTTACTAGCCTAACTTCATTTTAACTATCCTCGGGCTACTGGACTAGCAGAGATGCAAAGGATGATTGGGATAGGTCCCGGTCAGATTAAAACAGCACCTAAAAAACTTGTAAACAATTATCTGCTGGAAAGTGGACATTGTAGATATGGTTGTGCTGCTGAGAAAAGGATTGACTGGGAAAGGTGGTGAGATTAAAACAGTATCTATAGAACGGACTGGTGCTGAGAAGCTGGGTGAACAGCTTGTACAGCCTGGCTGGCTGGCTTGACTGATAAGCAACCTTTGATAGCAGTACACTATTCAAGTATTTCTTTATTTGCAATTTACACCAAAGATTGTGGAATTTGTCAGGAATCTTGAATGGTCAAAATTTAGCAGTATTCCATCATTTGCAATTTGGACATTTTCTTAATCAGAATGACAACAATTTTTTGATTCCAAAAATAGTAATGTGTGTTGACTAATCTTCCTGTATCCTTATATTATTATATTCTTTACGCCTTGCTCTCTTGTTCTTTAGATAATCAAAGGTCACGGCAGGCGTTTACATTGACAGAGGTGAGAAATCTTTTGGCATCCGTTTCGAGCTCAGCTGTCAAGTTGGTCATTGTTGCTTGAGCTCCCAGCCCTAATATATTGAAACAAAAAAACTGGAAACAGCTTGTCTCAATTGACCTCAATTGGTAGTTTTAAAACGTTTGGCTATTACCAATGTTTATTCTCGCTGAGATCACTCATTACAACAAAAAAAAAAAAAGCAAAGAGGATAACAGCTGGGGCAGATGTACTGTTAACTATGCCTAGTTTTGCTGTTTTTCACCTAAATCCGGCCTGATTTATATCCCTGTTGGCCCCCCTCCCTGAAATACACAAAAAATAACATTAGGTCAGATAACTGAACAATGAATTCTGGTAGAAAATACACTATTGCGCTCTATTTATTCATCCGTTCTCTTTGCCGACACTCTAAATTCCAATTCGATCTTAATGCATGTACACGTCTTAACGAGCCCCTGAGCTCTCCTGTGAAACGTGGGTAAATAAATTACATTTATATTTTCATTTTTACATTTTTTTCTCTTTGCATACAACCTATATCCATACAAAAAATGTATAGTGCAGCATCTTAAACAACTTTAACAAGTCATACTACACTGTAATAATCACTTGCCAAAAGTTACAATTATGGTACTAGGTGCCCTGTTCCCTGATGGTCCATCCATGTGTTTCTTTGATTTGCTTCAGTGCATTTGATGAGCTTTTTACTCCTGAATCTGGCATGCTTTCCAAACCTATTGGCCCCCTAGCTTTGGGTTACCTCTGGAGTGCATTCTGGAGGGTACAGGCTTTATTATGTTGTCAATTGTGGTTTGATGTTATTCCGGGACAGTTGAATCAGACTGGGGGCAGTTTTAAATGCTAAGACCGTTTCAACCTATTTTCATGGTTACAGATGACTGATAATCATATGTAAGTACTACTATCATCATCTTGGCATTTGGGCCTCAGCATTTATGTTGTCTCGCATTTAGAGGTTGAGTCTAAAATGTCACTTGAGACATTTTCTTGGAAAAAACAAACACACACAAGCACACTGATTTGGTTTTCCCTTAACTTTTGTTTGAGGTGACTGGCAG
This sequence comes from Meandrina meandrites, assembly GCA_963693305.1. Taxonomy (NCBI): domain Eukaryota; kingdom Metazoa; phylum Cnidaria; class Anthozoa; order Scleractinia; family Meandrinidae; genus Meandrina; species Meandrina meandrites. The sequence goes on from OY855903.1 coordinate 23,169,035, forward strand.
AATTTGGCCTTCAGTTTAAGATGTTTTTAATCATACTCTTAATAACATTGCATCCCATGTTTACTCCACAGAGCATAGCACATGCACAGAGGCCCCCCTCAACAGCTTGGAGATGTTTAAGGTTTTAATGATACAAATTCTTCCCACGAGAGTTAAGTCTCTGGTCGTCCATTGGTTTAAAATTTTCTTTAGCACAACAAGTTTTTCCTGAAAATTTATTTTGTAGCTAGCACAACACATTACGCTATTACATATTTTTCAGACCGCAAAATATTGAATGGAGAACATTTAACTAGCTAAATGCATACATCCCAGCCGTCCTATATTTCCTATTTTTCCTATCTGTTTTATAGGATCTGCATAATCCCACACTTAATAACATTGCATCCCATGTTTACTCCACTGAGGAAAGCACAAGCACAGAAGCCCCCCTCATGAAAGTGTGAATTACTGGAGTAAATGGCACATGTGCTCATAATTTTGGCATTTAGATGACCTTAACATTTTCGTTATTCTGCCCCTATGATTTTCCTGAAACTTGGCTATGGTATGTATTAAGTCAATGTAACATCATTCCACAATTTTATAATTGCAGCTCTTTCCTGACCAATACTTTTACTTCTATCCCTTTCAAACCTTGGTGTTGGGTTTGCTGATGCCTTTTCATGTTCCATGCTCTGTTGAAACGTTTCTCGGATACTTAACATTGATACAGCTTTTCTCCTGTATGTGTCAATTTATGTTTTTCTAAGTGGTTCGGCCTGGTGAAAACCAGGCCACAATCCTCGCAGTTGAACCCTTTCTTCTCCATTTCTTTTTATTTTCATAAAAAGATAAAAGAATAAAATTGTTGAAAAGTCGACTGAATTTTTTTAAATACGGATCGTATGTTTCGCCGTTGTCACTGATTGTGTCCGCTAATTTCCCGGGCTCCGCGATCAAATTCATGTTTGTCAAACGCAGTCATTGTTGTGTTCAAAACATCACTCAGAAGACAGAGTACAGTACAATGTACTGTTGACCTCAAAGAGTTATTTTCTTGCTTTCTTAGCTGAGCTACAGCTATCACCACTGTAATTTCCTTGCTGCTTCCTCTTGCTGTCTGTCTTTCTTGATTTTTAATCAAAGCTTCCTTGACTATCATTCTTTCTTTTGCAATGCGGTCTCTTGGCAACTTCACAGCTAACGAGTTCCCTTCAAATACATATTGACAGTACATATTTGCATAAACACTGAGGCAAGAGACATGTTTAAGTTTGCTGCATGTACTGCTCCACTGTTCAGAATACAGTTAACCCCCGCATGTATAATACTGCAGACAAAAGAGTTAACTTTTTAAATATATTTTTATTTCGGTTTGTAGGTTATGTTTAAGTTAATAACTTAAAACAAACTTAGAGGTTCAGCATTATTAACTCCGAATTTCTGGTGTCGCGTTGCCGCTACTCCCTATAAGGCAGTCACCTCTAAGATGGACAGTTGGGACAGGTCCCGACGGTGTCTGTCTTAGAGAGAGTTGACTGTATATATTATTCTGACTAGTGTTAATTTTTTAATTAAATTCAGGACTCGTTGAAACTAGTTTTATAGCTAAACCCAATGCTCCTGTATCAATAAGTGAAAAATAAAAATAAATAAATACATTAATAAAAAATAAAGGATTGTGTAGGTTGGGATTTCAGAATGCAGTAATATTTGCTGTATGTACTAATGGGGCGGCAGCATTAACAGCGGTTTATTAGAAAATGAATCTTGGTTGTATTGCCAGGAGAAAAAAGTGACTATTAATGAGGTGGCTGTACTAATAAGTTGACCGTAAGGAAGGGTTTTACTCTTTTTGCATCCATTCATTTATTGTTGAAAAAGTCTTGGATGATTTCCCAAGTAGAAGAAAATGGTCTTCTTTATCTCTGTTGGGATTTATTTTAGCAATACTCAAGTTCAGCCAAAAACTGTTGCCCCCTTTGTCTTTATTTGTCTGTATAATTTTGATTTTGTATGAGGATAACCCAGATAGTATCTTTTTTATCTGCAAGAGACCAAAGTCGATCAAAGTGACATAGATGCCGTGACTTTCCACCATCTTTTTTCTCCATGCAAGGTACTTTCTAGTAATTTTTCTTCTGTCCTGCAGATCAGTTAGCCCTGGCGTGTCCCATCAATGAAAATTGATCACCAGAAAGGACAAAAGCTGTTTAAAATCTTTGGAGAGAGTCCACAATATTCTGTAGCTTGGTTGGTGCTTCTGAGAAATTCAGGGCCGGCACAGAGGGACCCATCCCCCCACATTTTTACAGTAAATTATAGAAATAATAATAACTTAAGTAATTAAATAAGCAAGTAATATGGAAAGAACCGCTAAATACCTTATGCATATAGAGAAGTCTATAATTTTTGCAGTAATTACGTTACATTTATTTCCAAAATTAAATTGCCAAAAACAACAAAACAATAAACTCTACATGTAGTTACAATAAGAAATGCTGCCAGGAAAAATCGACTGCATTCTCTTGCTGCTATATATCTTAAAATTGATAAATGTGCACAACAATGTTTAACACACATAAGCAAATGAATCTGAGAAATTTGGATTTATTTTAGCAAAACTCAATTTCAGCCAAAAATTGTTGCCCCCTTTTGTCTGTATAATTATCATTTTATACGAGGATAACTCGGATAGTATTTTCTGTTATCCGCGAGAGACCGAAGTCGATCAAACTAACACGGATGCTGTGAAGTGAAGTGAAGTGAATACTTTATTTACCCTCCACCATCTTTTTTTGGCCACGCAAGGTACTTTCAAGTAATTTCTGTTCTGTCCTGCAGATCAATTAGCCTTGGCGTGTCCCATCAATAAAAGTTGATCACCAAAAAGGACAAAAGCTATTCAAAATCTTTGAAGAGGGTCCACAATATTGGGTAGCTTGGGTGGTGCTTCTGAGAAATTCAGGGCTGGCAGTGAATTATAGAATTAATGTTAACTTAAGTAATTAAATAAGCAAGTGAAATGGAAAGAACCGCTCAAGACATTATGCATATAGAGAAGTCTGCAATTTTTGTATTAATTATATTACATTTATTTCCAAATTTAATCGCAAACAACAAAAAAATAAACTCTAGCTACAATAAGAAGAAAAGGCCTGAGAGATCATGTAGAATTAGTACAGAACTGATGGGTGAGGTTTGTAATAAAGATACAGTTCTCAAATGAGGATGTTGAAAGTTGTTTCTAATTTACAACTAGGAGCACTTCCTAATCAAGATGATTAGACCCACAAAAGCAAGATGATTAATAATCAAGATATTATTATTATTAATTATTATGATATATTATATCATATTGTCTAATCTAATTAATAATCAAGATGTCAAGACTCACAAAAGCAACAGTCGTCATTGTTGACACAGGCTGGGATGTATTGGTCAGTACATTTGGTGTAGCCAAAGTGATGTGGGTCTGCCCGTCTAAGCCAAAATTTGAAACGTAAATCATGCTTTAGAACAACCTCCCATCTTGTTGCAAGACTAGCATGCTTAGCACATCGTAATCTTACATGCTTAGCTTCTTGGCGTTGCATGCTATTAATGCCTAAACCAACTTTATACTTCTTGTACAAGAACTCAGTGTGGCATGGTACAACATATCCTATTGTCCAAACAGTTGGATTAACACTTTGAAGTAGTGTGGAAACAACATTAAAGAACCTTTGACAATGACCTTTCAATGCCATTAAGTCTTCTCCATCTATGTTTACCCTTGAAAAAAGTGAAACTGCCCCACTCAGCTCTAAAGCACAATTTGCAATTGCACAAAGTCTCATTTTGGTTTCAGGTGGATCATCATCACTCTCCAAAGCTGAAACTAAATACATAAACTTATGGCTAAGTTTCTTGTTTCTGTAAATCTGTGGTCAAAGCTATTTTTTCGACCACTGTTGAACCATTTTGTCACTTTTTTCATTAGCCTTACAGCCTTAACTTTGGTTTTGAGTACTGAAAGGTACTTGGCAAAAGAATTCTCTGGAACATCCATGATGTCTTTGCATGAAGAGGGGATGTTAGATTTTTCAAGACTCAAGCTCAGTATGGTACTGTGGATAAATTGCCATTCATTGTTCGCATTATGAAGGGGCTCAGCAAGTCCAAGATCAACATTATGGACCAATTAAAGGTTTGAATTCCTGCCTTGATTCTTTCCCTCTTATAAAATGAAGAACTTTTGTTCTCTTTGTCGATTCTGCATAAGATGATTGATCAAGCTTTTCCTTGAGCTGTTTCACACCCTCAACCACTTTTAATCTCATTGACCTCATTTAATCTCAGTGACCCATTTGTAATGTGTTTGTTAGTTTCATTTACATTACCAAAAGAAGAAAAGAAGATAGCTGCATTACTGAGTTCTCCAGAATAAGATGCCAAAAATTTCATGTCTGATGGAAACAATTCAAGTGAAAACTTAACACTGAAACTTCTTACATGAAAGGTTTTTTCCTTGATGGATTGAAATTCATGAAACAGTTTTTTTGCAAACCTTTTCATGACAATGCGATTTTCTGAGAAGTTGGCTCCTGCCAACTTTTCTTTTTCACTGGTAATGTGAGTTCCACTGTTAGTAAACGATAGAAGCCACGCTATGGCTTCATCATCCTTACCAAAAGGTGCTCTGTCGGCACCACATGCCACATGAAAATGATACCTCTCCTCACCAAAATGCATGAGGGGTGAATTTTCACCTTACGAATTATCAATAAAAATAAAGAGGTCTGCCAGTTCAAGTAAAAGATCAGTAAGCTCTCTATAAGCCCCATTCACATGCTCACTTTCATCTAAGTCAGTCATAATACAACTCAGATAGATCATGAACTTTGGCTACATTCAGTTACTTTCAATATACTGCTTCATTTTATCGTAAGTCAACAGCTTAGGGATCTGTGCACCTTTAAGTAGTTGAATTGCTTTTATTTGCTTGCCAGTAGTACTACAAGACATGGACAAATTGGACCTCATTGCTTTGTACTTTTATTTACTAAGCAAACCATCACTATAAAGTACTTTTACACCACGTAGGGAGTTATCATTACTGATTTCAAAGCTTTCAACAGAGGATTTAACAACTGATCCTAGCACTTTATTTACAACTTTGCTGGAATTTGCAACATAATCAATAAGCTGTTTAGGTGAGACTTTGTTTACTAAAGTAACCCACATGCCATCCATAGGCAGGTTTTTTGTTATCTGAGGTGCCTCCATGAATCTCTTTATAGCTCTGACCCCCAAGCCAGTGCCATCCATGAGAAATAAAACAGTTTAGGAGGCTTAATAAGCAGTAACAGCTCTTCTTAGTAGATCAAACCCACCACCCAGTTTGGGTTTCGGGTATGCATCTCCCATTCTTCTTTTGAAGGTTGGCGCGTCGTCTCTGTTCCCAAAAGTTAGTTTCTTGCGGCCCACACCTGCTGCAAGCAGGGTTAACTTGTCTGATTTAGTTGGTACTACTTCAACATCTTCGTTCGCGTCCACGTTTCTCAAACCCGATAGTATCCTCCCCCAGATGGCCGGCTTCTTTTCGCTGGAGGAAGTGATTTAGTCTCTGACCTTTTGGGTTAAGTTGACGTACCAGGGTTAGTTGATCGGTAGCCAGCAAAAAGTGACCTGAAATTCTTTATCACGTGGTTTTGATCATGATTTGAACTAGACACAGAGTTAATCACCACTGTTTCAGTCGAAGTTAGAGATCTTCCTACAGTTGAAGAAGTTGTGTCTTGATAACCATCAGCTGTCTCTCGACCTCCTGCAAACAAATTCACCGCATCTCTAAGAAGACTTACAGCCTTATCTGTATTTATCGTTCACAGACATCATCTGGCCACAATTTCCAAAACACGAACAACACACCCACACATTCACGCACTTTCGCGTTATGCTGAGTGACCGCTCCTTTTGCTTTTTAAGGAAAACCACTGAAAAGTATGTTTGAGAGCTCAGTGAGTTGAATTTCGCAAAATTCGAGGGACCAAATTCTATCAAATTTGGCTTCCTGAATTCTGCTCAAATTGAGCACCTAGAATTTTCCAAATGGGGGCATTCTAAATTCGGCATAATCGTATTTGATGGAACTTGATGCGAAATGACAGCTGCTACAATAAAAAGAAAAACACTACTTTAAAATGAAAAAACAATTATGGCGGGGATAACCCCTCATACAATCGCTGGACGAGCAGTTGTTGTACCAGGATCTTTCAACACAAATTTGGTTATGCAAAATCGCCGGTTTAAGAGAGGAATTACTCGCATCGCCACTAGAGGGAGCTTTTACCATTTTTCGGAAGTGCTCTCAGACAGCAAGGACGATGGTGTCAAAAACTGTTTGAGATGATCAAAAAAAGTTTCTGATGATCAAGAGTCTTCCCATTTAACCAAACCCAGCTCGAGGGAACACATTATAATGGAATGATTGCACCGCTGACCACTGATATGTCGATGCTAAGACCATGAGTTGATGGAAATGTTCTAGAAGAGCGGCGAAATGGGTTTTGGTGGCACTTATCTGTACAATGACTAAAAAACCCCGCACAAAACTCAGGCATAGATAATTCATTCTACATCTTTGGCTCACCTGAGGCAAAAATGTGTGGCCAGTGCTGCGGGTGAAGGGTCTTCTGTTCGTGCTTTTAAGTTGCTGAGTGATTTGCTGAGAGTCGACTCAGTGGAATTTGGCGAGGCAATTTGGCTGCCTTAAAGCTGGGCGAGCTGGAGCTGCAATTCTAGTTTCTTAACTTCGAGTTCTTGAGTTTCTTTTTGAAGCTGAAGACCAGCCAGTGAAGGGGTTGGACTCACGGCGAGCTTCACGGCAGGTAAATGGGGTGGTGTAGCGATCATGGTTTGTGCTTTGCAAGGTTTTGGAGTGGCTGCCACTCCTGCTGTTGAAGGAACATTGCTTTTAGTCCGTCTTTTTGGGACTGACAAGTTGTAGGCTTCCCAATGGTGTGAGAGTGTGAATTTCAACATTCACCTTACAAGGTAATCCTTTCGGCAAGGAGAGCAGCTTGGTCAGTTGGCCAGGCTGGTTCTTGAGTTGGTTCAAACAACACTGATGTTCTTCCTTCCAGGGGACCACAGTCAACACGACACGACTGTTTACCCATGTGGCACTGTCACGTTGTTCTTCCCACTTAACACACAAAATCTCTCTACACCTGAACTTTGCATAAGTTCGACCAATGCAGTTACATTCTCTCTCCTCACCTTGCTGAAAGCTGAACTCATAATCTCTCCCAGGAGGTCGGTGCTTTCTCCTCCTATCCACACTGCATACATTAAAGCAACGCATATGAGATCAGTGCACATGAATAAATTATCACTTTGGCTCAACTGCCGTACAGTGCGGGTCATTTTTTTTTCCGTTCCTCATGTTTCCTTTTTTTCTTATTGAATGGCGGCCGTACAAGATCTTATGTTCTACACTGATAAAAAAAATCTGCCAGGAATTGCGTCTTTCTTGATTTTCGCAAGGCGTTCGACACCATTGAATGGCATTACTTAGAAAAGGTCCTTATCCATTTTAATTTTGGCGCCAATTTTTTACAATGGTTTAAAACTCTTCACACAGATATATCAGGTTTACTTTTTGTTACTGGCCTTGAACTCTTTGCTAGAGCTATCAAATGTGATGATCTTATTAAAGGTATCAGAATCAGAGAAAAAGAAATAAAAATCACTATGTATGCAGACGATACCACCGTTTTTGTGAGCGACCTCAACTCAATAGGGCATTTACTAGTTTTGCTAGAGAAATTCGCGTCTATTTCCGGTTTACAGGTCAATACGTCAAAAACCAAAGCTATGTGGTTGGGTTGTTGGAAAGACAGACAGGACACCCCTTTCAATTTTAATTGGCCAGAACAACCTATTTGCGTGCTTGGCGTTTTTCTCGTATGATTCACGCAAAGCCGACAAATTAAACTTTGACGACAAGATACGCAACATGGAAAAAGTTTTGAATGTTTGGAAATGCAGAACACTCACATTAATCGGAAGGATTAACAATGTAAAAACTTTAGCACTGTCAAAACTGATCTTTAACACGTCTAATCTGTACGTACCACCTCATGTTGTTGATGAAACCAATAAGTTGCATGATTTTCAATTTCATTTGGGAAGGTAAACCTCCGAAAATAAAAAGAGCCACAATTATAGGTGAGAAAAGCGATGGTGGTCTTTAGATGATAGATTTTGGTATAATGGCAACCACCCTTAAAATCTCATGGATTCCAAGGATACAACAAAACTCGGATGCTGGCTGGAAAGCCATACCAGAATATTTGCTGAGCCACCACGGTGGCCTTGCCTTTTTATCACACTGCCGCTATGATATAAAGTTAATTCAGTTACCCAACCTACCTCCTTATTATTTACTCGGTTCTGAAGTACTGGCAAGACTACAGATCAGATTTTTCTGATGACAATGCACAGATCCATAATATAATTTGGAACAATAGCAACATAGTAAAGGTAAAGTCTGCATATGAGCCTAGTGGCCCACCAGGCCGGAGCTTATCCCGGTTTCCGTAGCAGGAAGCGACTAGGAGTATTTCTACTCCCCCCTGGACGGGATGCCAGTCCATCGCAGGGTTACCCCCAGCAGTAAATTCGCCGGTACCCATTTATACACCTGGGTGGAGAGAGGCACTATGAGAGTGAAGTATCTTGCCCAAGAACACAACGCAGTGCCCCGGCCAGGGCTCGAACCCGGACCGCCCGATCCTGAGTCCAGCGCACTAACCATTAGGCCACCGCGCCTCCCACTGACAAAACAAATTGACAAATTGACAAAAAAACAATTTTCTTCAAACACTGGTTCCAAAACGGAATCTTAGCCTGCAGGACCTGCTCGATGTTGATTCCAAGCTTTCTATCAATTGACAAATTTCAACAAAAACTTTTGATACATGTTCCCTTCACCACATATTATGGACTGATAAATTCTATCCCCGCTAGTTGGAGTCGTAAACTTAAAGCCACAGACCTCCCTAACCTGAATCGAATAGACGTGTTTGAGCCCCCTGTCAGGAATATCACTACTCACTCTGCTTATGTGGCCATCTTAGACCATTTCTTTCAACCACCTACAGCTGAGACTAAAATTTTATGTTATGGCTTTACTAAAGAAAGCTTAACAAATGTCTATATGATGCCATTCTTAACAATGCAAGAGGTTAAATTACAAATGTTTTAGTACAAAATTACACAAAACACTCTTCCTTCCTGTTTTGTGCGAAGTTGTCCGAGTCCGATCTCTGTCGCACTAGCCAGACCGTGCCAGAAACCCTTCCACACACGCTCTTGCAGTATAATTTAGTCTCTGCGTTTTGGATGCTTTCCAAATTTGGTGGTGTGAAAAAAATTGAGTCGAACTGAATGAACGTAGTGTAATATATGGAAGGTATAACAACACTCAGTTCAAAGATCTCTTAAATTACGTCACACTTGTTGCTAAGTACTTATATTTGCTGCTTTCAAGACGATTCTTCTATAAATTTTGACAGCTTTCCCCCTTTCTTAAGTATCAGGATTGATACCCTCAGGCAAATTGCCATTAAAAATAAACAGCTGGAGGAATTTAATAGAAAGTGGAAGAGTTTCATTTAACTGTTGTCATTTATTTAATTATTATTTACGTTTTGATCTTCTTGATTTTCCTTGTTACTTTTTTCCTTTTTTTTACCCGATACAAATGTAAATCCACAATTACCGCTTATTTTGAACATAAACTTCCTCCTGTATCTTAGATAGTCTACTTGTTTGTTTTTGCTGCCTTTTACTTTGTTAACCGTTACTTAATTATTCTGTATTTTTTTGGAATGTCAATGAAGCAAAAAAAAAAAGTTTCTCCAGAGAAAGCGATGTACATGTTGATCCCTCTCGGGAATTAGGATCCTATGATACATCTTGGAGATGTCTGCCATAACTGCGACTTTCTTCTCTCTGAATCGTAAGACAACTCCAAAAATGCAGTTTAAAAGGTCGGGACCTTTCTTCCAGTAATCATTCAGAGTATGTCCTTGAAATGCAGAAGATGATTTGAAAACAAATCGTGCAGGAGTGCTCTTGTCGGGCCTCAGCACTGTGTGATGAGGAGTGTGGTGAACAGGATCTTGATATGCGTTTTGCTCTTCCTTGGACAGCTTTTGCGCAAATTCCAAGCTTTCCATTTCTTCCATTTGTTTGCAGTAGGCTTCGACTTGTTCAGGATTTCTTTTCAGGCGTTGTTCTGTTGACTCTAGGCGTTTCATTGCCAAATCTCTGTTGTCTGGAAGCAGGGTGGGGTCTTTTCTCCAGGGGTAAGGAATCATCCATTGACTTCCAACTTTGATACATGTTTCCTCTCTTTCTGTTTGAGACAGTTTGTCTACATCGCAGACACAGGGTTTCACGGCCACACCCATAGTCTGTTTTCCAGAAGTCAGTTAAGTCTACTGGTGAAGCGTACTTGATGTGTAATATGCTGGTTATGTCACAGATCTGCTCTGGTTTTCCTCCAAAAACTACCCATCCAAGTGGCGACTTTCGAGCTAGTAGATGGTCCATTTGTGTTGTTTCACCAGCATGCATGTGTGCGTGGTCAAAGAACAATAATTTGAAGCTGGTTCAAAGGAAAAAGGGCATTAAAAAATTTGGCTAAAATCGAATATTGTCTAAACAACTCCAAACTTCCCATGTAGGTTAGTTTACATTCTTCAATAAATGTTTTAGCTGTTTATGCATACTCATCCATGCATTAAGAACCACTTGATGTTTGTTCCCATAATTTTATCTTTGATGTGATTTTTTTTCATCTTCAACATTTTGCCTGTCGGGACCGTATTGGACCCAAAGAACGTTTGAAAAAGATTCAAATCGCTGCCAGTCATTTCCTCTATTTGGGTTAAGTGGAGGAGCATACCCTACCATGCCTTAGCAGGCTCATCATTCTTTCCTCTCCTTCTTTAATGTGATACGTTCATTTTCAATCACTTTCTGCCAAGTAGTGTATCCATATTACATTTGAGGTCGCATCAAATTGCTCCCAGTCATTTCTGTCAATTGAATGTAGAACACATTGTAAATTTAATAAACGGGTGCCACATGATACAATCATATCCTTAACAGAAGGAGGGAAATGTTGCACTGAGCCCATGGAATGTGTCTTATCTTAGTTGTCATGCAAGTGAATATCTAATGTAGAAACCATGTTTCCCTCTATAAGTTGATGCTTAAACACTGGTAATGACAAAACAAAGATCTGGGAAACAAATACCTAGTTGTGAGTTCTTGTGTCCGTGATTTTGTGCCGTTTTAATTTTTAGCCCACAGCTTTTTTCTGTTGGTCGATCTATGGCAGTTGCATTGGGCTTCGTGGCGAGATGTTATTTCATCTTGTAAAACTTCTACCTGAAGAAGGAACAAAGACATGATTGCTGGACTAATTAGGTAGCAGAAGAGCATACTCTTCCATTCATTAAGAACCTCTTGATGTTTGTTTCTATTATTTTATCTGATATTTTTTTCATCTTCAACATTTAGCCTGCCAGGTATTTCACCCAAAAACATTTGAAAGAGCTTCAAATCGCTCCCAGTCATTTCCACTTTTTGGGTAGCGGAGGAGCGTACCCTAACCATGTCTTAGCAGGCTCATCATTCTTTCCTTTCCTTCTTCAAGGTGATACGTTTTCATTTTCAAACACTTATCAGTTAAGAAGTGTATCCATATTACATTTGAGGCAAATCGCTTTCAGTCATTTCCATCAATTGAATGCAGAACACATTGTAAATTTAACAAACCAGTGCCACATGATACAATCATACACTTACATAGAAGGAGTGAAATGCTGCACTGAGTTCACTCAAAGTGTGCTCTCTTAGTAGTCATACAAGTAAATATCAATTGTAGAAACCATATTTCCCTGTATAAGTTGATACATTAAACACTGGTAATGACAAAGCAAAGATCTTGAAACCAAATACCAAGTTGTGAGTTCTTGTGTCTGTGATTTTGTGCCGTTTTAAGTTTTAGCTCACAGCTTTTTTCTGTTGGTCGGTCAATGGCAATTGCATTGGGCTCTGCGACGGGGTGTTATTTCATGTTGTAAAAAAACTTCTACCTGAGGAAGGAATAAAGACATGATCGCTGGACTATTTGGAAAGCAGAAGAGCATACCCGTTGATGCATTAAGAACTCGTAAAGTTTGTTTCCATTATTTTGCCTTTCATGTGATATTTTTTCATCTTTAACATTTTGCCTGCCAGGTATTGCATGGACCCAAAGAACATTGGAAAAAAGGTTTTAATCACTCCCAGTCATTTCCACTATTTGGGTAGCAGAGGAGCATAATTTAGCATGCCTCAAAGGCAGGATTTCCTGGAATGACCTTTGCCCATCGCCTTCAACTGGTATAGTCCAGCGGATGGATAGTGGCAAAAAAGTCATGAACAGTGACTAATAGTTGCCAAAAGTCATGATTTAGGTTCACCACTAAATTATCTTCAATTCTGCTTGATTAAAGTAGAATTTTAGCTCTTGAAGCCTCGTTTTTCAAGCTAATGTTTGTTTTAAGAATATAAAATTATTGCGGGCAGCTGTCGGCCGATAGTTCCTCAAGAACGGTTAAATGATGATGGTGATAATAATAATAATAATAATAATAATAATAATAATAATAATAATAATAATAATAATTTTTGTTTTAAAACTTATAATCTTTATTAACATATTCCAGACAAGTTGCCATTTACAAGGTTAAAATTCCAATATTAAAATATCCAAGGCACAAAAAGTTATTATTATCATCATTATCATCATCGTCATATCATATATGTCATGATATCATGGTTACTACAACTAGTACTAATACTACTATCATCATCATAACATTAATTAACATATTCCATACAAATTGGTATATACAAGGTAAAAGAAAGTAAAAGAAATAAATTATTAAAACCTATTTCAACAGTGTTTACATAATGGCTCCCTCCTGGGTTTCAACGTCAATAACGGTATATACAAGGTAAAAGTAAATAATAATAATAATAATATAATAATAATAATAATAATAATAATAATAATAATAATTATAATTATAAAAACAATATATAATTATAATAAAAACCTTCCCAAAATCCTTTGCAGCTGAAAAATCGTCTATGACAAATACCTTGGTCAGTTTGAAGCCAGCAGGCATACAACGTCTTGTAGAAATAACTCTTAACAATAACAACGTCTTGTATAAGACGTAGGGCGATGACGTCATTAGTCACGTGACATTGCTCTCAAGTTCGTTTTTGCTCACTGTGACGAAGATATTTTGTTACTGAAAAAGCAGTCATTGCAGTTTGAAGCACATTGGTGTGAGGCATTTCAGACTGCCCAGGTACCGAACAAAATATAAATATTAAGGGAGCTATGTACAATTTTCAAAAAGTGGGAGTCTGGGTACAAGTGCGTATCTGGCGTTGCATTAAATGTGAGGAAACAACAAATTACATGTTGGTAGATATATGTTAAGTCCATTTTTATCAATTTTATTGTTATGACGTAATCGGTCACGTGACCAGAGTGGACCGCATTTTTAAATTCGCTTGAAAACTTTACTAGGATCTCCATCTTAGGATTTTTTTAAGCGAAGTTGTAGCTTTTTAAATAGTGTGTCAAAAAATGGCCATGATTACTTTTTCCTAAAAATGTACGGCAGTAAAAAATACAATTGAAAAGTTTGTTGGCTTCCTACTAAGCGATCATTTGCAGTAGGAATAAAAGAAAATTTTGCCGAAGGCAGGAGTGCATGCTCTATATGATGGCGTTGTCATTTTTTTCTCATTTCAATTGCTTTTGGCGAGGATGGATTTAATTTCTTTCAGATGAAAGGAGTGGGCCTGAGGAGAGGTTAAGTAGTCTCCCCAGCGGATTCCCCGTGGTCGGTATTGCGGGCTCACGACAAGAGCATTTTCAAAATGGCGACAAGAAAGGGGAATCGCATGGAGTGATTTTGAGTTATAGTAATATAGGACAGTTTTGTCGATGTTTTCCCTTCTTGACGCGATCAAAACAAACGTAGGGTATACCTGCTTTATTTGTATTCCCGATAAAGAAGAAATTATATGGAATGAGTAGAAACGTGCAAAAACGTGGCTAACAGAAACTTACATGGACCTGAGGTAAGCATTTCTCATTGTACAATGATTTTTTTTAGACTGGTTGAATTATGTCTTCGACATTTATCATGTTTATCAACTTACCTTACTGGAATTAAAGCCGATTTCGGCTTAAAGTAAATAGTGAGAACGAGGAGATATTATTAAAGGGCAGTCATTTCGTCGAGGCATGTAACTGTTATTTATGTTTGTCATCTGAATTTTAAGCTACTGTACTTCAAATTAATAAGAATCGCATCCTTTCATTATTTATACGCGAGGAAATGTTCCTCAAAGTATTGACCAAGTGGCCATTTCAGGCCGCAAAGAAAAATTACGTCAGGCAAATTTGAAATTACTGCAACACCTTTGATGTGATACCTTTGAAATTGGAAGAATAATTAAAGTTAGACTAGAGACTACTTGCAGTCAACCTGGTAGCTAATCTAGACTCCTTAATACATGTTATTGCGTGTTGTTATATTTTGGGGGCCATACGATTAACGCTAATCGTATGCCCCCCAAAATAACACGCATTAACATATGTATTAAGGCGTTTTTTGTAACGTTCGTTTACAGCATATTTTAGTTATTATTCACTTCCATGGGAAGTTGTAGCTAGGCACGCGATTGTGCTATGTATGCTGTTCTTTGCTAGCTGTATTCATTCCCTGAAGAAGTCTCAGTTAGAGACGAAACGCGTTGAAAATAAACGACAAGCTTACAACCACAAGAAGTCTTTCCTTGTGCTGCTCAGTGGTCTTCGTTAAAAAATGAAAAAAAAAATTACTGCCGCCAATCTTCGTAGTGTATGTCTCAGAAAACGAAAAAGATGAGTTCAGAGGTGTTTGATTGATGGCAGCAAAAGCGAACCTCCTTTTTGTGTCAGATTGTAGTTAAAAAAGATCGAAAAAAAATTGTTTGCAGGAAGGTGTTGTTAGAAAAAAATTGTTTGCAGAGGTGCATAGATAAAAAAAAAGTTTGCAGAGAGAGATTTTTCATCCCCCCCCCCTCCAGAAAAATAATGGTCCGTCCCTTAGCAGTTCAATTTCACCAAATTGCCTTCGTAAACTTTCTTTAAAAGTCCACCCCAAGTATACTCTTTTAAAGTTTTCTGTTGAAAACCATGTTTCTTTCTTCGGTTAACTCCCCATCTTTCTGGTGGTAATATCATTGCCTCTCTTAAGGCCTCCGTCGGTGAACAAAGTCGATTGACACAAGTTCAAATGGTGCAGAACTGTAAATGTTTCCATTGGTGCTGTTGGTTCAACGGGTGGTCTTCTTTGCTTTAGACAACTGCATGCATGTGTGACAATGTTTAATGTCTCTTTTCACGTGTGCCAAAAGAATCGTCCCCTATAGGTGGAGCACTCTTTCTACTCCCAGATATCCCATTTCTTCATGTAATTCCCTCAACACTGTCCTATGTAACTTTTTGGGAAGAACAAGTTGCAGATTTGAGCCACTTTTGCGACAGAGGATTCCATCTTCCCCAATGTCTAGTTTCTTCCATTCGTGCAAGAGAGATCTAGTGTCGGGTGGTGCTTTCATCTGGTCTTGAAGTGTTGGCAGTTGGTTACTTTGCTTACATTGCATCACTTTCCCAATGGCACGGTCTTCCCTCTGTACCTGGTGGAGCTCGTTGGGCATAATAGGTTGCACCCGCAATGTAGCCTTATCATTAACAATGCGCTTCATTCCCTTTGGGCTACTGGATGATGCTGTAAGCTAAATTTGTTCTCCTTTGAGTTGAGCCACTTTTTCAAATAACTCTTATTCTCTACCGCCTGGACACGGTTTTAAAATTGCCAGTTTAAATATCAATAGTCTTGCAAAGCATATTGATAAACTTAGCTAAACCACAACAAGGACACAAGTTTGGGATCTGGCAGCCTTTATTACAATATAAACTAACATGTAACATAATACATAATTTCTAAAGATCTTAAGGATCATAAATAATTAACTGATACAAACAATAGCCCAAACCCAAGTGTGATGATGTATATAGTGAGTTAGATGGGGTGTGAATGTGTAAGAATGGATTTGCAAAGCATATTAGCTGAGCGAAGTCTTACAGTGAGTGGCATAGTGAGGTAAATGAGTATCGTGTCAGAACGCCAGTCCCCAAGGGCTTTAATAAGTTCTAGTGGAACCCCTGATTGATATGCAAAGGATGCCCCACCTCGACGAAATGAGTGCCCTGCGTATGACTGAGGGTTGATGCCCATGCGTGTGAGGTGGTCCCGTAGTTTGCAAATGAACATATTATATGTGAAAATGTGAGTTTTGGTGGATAAATGATTGTCAACCCAGGTGAAGGCTTGACTAGTAGCTGCAGTTGAATGAGTGAAATGAAAGGCATGTGTAACAGCTGTGGTAGGGCATAGCTTGCTCCCGGGAATACAGGGGAGGGGGATGTCAACCACCCTTTCTCTGAACTGAATGGTTTTGCTCCACCTAATGGTTATGAGTAAACCCCAGGGGAAAAACTTAAAATCGCTTTTGGTGAGCTGTTTAGATGGGTCGAATTTCTGAGACGACAGGGTAGCAGATGGGATTTACGAAACAAACCGTAAAACGCCACCAGGCATATCGCCCAAAATGAGGAGTCAAAACTTTTTGTAAAATTGAGAGTGGCATGCAGACGCAAGAGCAGAGAGGGGGTAATGGGCAGTTTTTGGTTTGGAGGCGTACCTATGGCGCGCTTAATACCCGTAAGTAATGATTTGAGTGGCCAGTTGTCTAGGAGGGGATTAGGCAAACCAAATTCTTTGTGTAAAATGCCAATGATATTGAGATAACTGCTGATAGATGAGGGCTTGAGGGATCTGGCTAAAAAGGCAGCGTAGTGCAGTAGGTGCGCCGGGTGAACTGGAACTGGAGTGTAACCCATGTAGTAGCAGAAGCGGAGATACGTGTTGCGGTGGGTTCGGTAGGTGGCTTTTGTTGATTCGGCAAAGAGCTGTGACCTGTATTGCTGAATCTCGTGGTTAAGTTGTGCCGCGAGGATCGGGTCTCGAGCATCTGCAAGAAATGAAGTGACGACCGTGAATAGACATATGTCTTGTCAAGTTGACTGTGTCTGCGACGGTTGTCGTAAAATTATCGCAAAGAAAAGAGTAAAAGTTAATTAAACCTTTTGGTTCGTGCATGCGCGAAATAGACTCAGCGAGCAGATTTTTAGCGCCTTGCAAGTAAACCGCAGTAATATGAAAGTTATAAAAAGCCGATAGCCAGAAAAGCGCGCGTAATTCTTGCATAATAATAGCGCTAGCAGTAGTTCCTGTGTTTATTATCTGCACAGCTGCCTGGTTATCACTGTAAATAATCACGCGTTGGTTCGACCATAATCTGCACCACCGTTTAGCCGCTAACACGATTGCCAAGGTTTCTTTGTGGTTAATGTGTAGATTCTGCCAGCTCGGGCTGTCCAGCGCAAAATTGTGGTAAAACCAGTCTCCTCTGAAATAACCTCCGGCTGCTATAGGGCATGCGTCTGTAGCCACATCTATGGTAGGTAAGTCCTCGAGAAACAGGCGTGTGCCGTTAAACTGTAAGGAATTGAACCCACCACTCGATGTCATCGCGAAAGGACTGGTCGAGCCTGTACTTCCCAGATGGGCTGAGCGCATCCATGGTGTCAAGGATTCTCCGCAGAAACGTACGGCCGCCATAAACCACGCGACAAGCCCAATTTAGTTTGCCAGCTAAACGTTGCAGTTGTTTTTTGGTTGCCCGCTGTTTGTTTTGAAACTCGATAACCTGTTCTAGCAGCTCGGCTAACTTGTCATCTGGCAAGGTCATAGTGCAAGCAGTGGTGTCGAGTTGAACGCCAAGAAATGTTAAACGCTGAGTGGGAGTGACGAGTTTATGATCGCTTATGGAGAAACCAAGGTCAAGAAGAAGCTGGAAGTGTGTCATATGCGAGCTGACACTGTTCCCGAGTATCACCAATGATTAAGAAATCGTCGAGGTAAACAATGATGTCGGTGAAACCCCGCCTGGCCATCATACGACGTACGGATTGCGTAAGGCGGTGGAAAATTTCCGGGGACCTTTTTGCCCCGAAAGGTAGGCGAGTATCATAGAAGTAGGTAAAGTGCTTGTCCCCAGAAAATTGCCATTTGCAGCCAGTTGCTTGATAGTTGTCTGGGTGGATCAGAACCGAACGATATGCGTGTCGAAGATCAATTTTGGCCATGTAATAATTAGGTTTGAGTAATTGGACGGCATCATCAAGTGTTTGGAATTTAAACAAATCAGTAGAAATGTAGTCGTTTACAGCCTGTCCGTGAGGCCTGGAGCAATCATGAATGAGGCGAATTTCGGACGAATTTGGCTTAGGAATAGCTCCTAAAGCGCTAATAATACGCGGTTTAACAGCCGATATAACGTAATTGCCCTGCGCAATCTCGTCGCGGATGGTCTGTTCGACCTTTGGTCTGCTGACAGGATTAGTAGCCGACTTGTAATTATCCATGTCAACATCCACAAAGCTAGTGCCAGTTTCAATTAGTTTAAAGCCACTGCATACGCCATTGCAAAGAAAAGCCTTATCCTCATCGTCGTTGAGTTCCGAAAGCCAAAGGTCGCGATTTAGAGGAGTTTTTCCCATAGGGAGTCAAGAACCCGTTTGTGTGGTTTGGGGCCCATCTAATTTTTGGGAATACCCCGGGTGCGCTAAACCACATGCTTTCCCCGCCACTTTCCGATTACACACGTGCGCGAAGTTGCAGTGTTGTAATGTACAGCCCTTTTGCCCGTTGAAGTTACGACAAATAACCCTGCCCTCTGATGTGAATGAGGCAAACACGGTGCGTGTTGAAGGAGCATTAGGTTGCGATGGTTTGTTAGCGAATGAAGCCTTGAATATGGGCTGGAGCATGACTGTATGAAGGTGTGGGGAGTCAAAACTCCAAGGAAAACTATAAATAGCCTGTAACTTACGAAACTCATTGTCGTATAAGAGGACTGAGCGCCACTCGTACTTAGATGATAACTCCATTATCTTAACCATGTAGGCCAGGTAATTCTGGATATCTACTTGACTAACTAATTTGCCTTGTGATAGCAAAGTATAAAAAATACGAGTATTTCCTACTACCCATTGTTGCAGAGTAATACTTTCTAATTTGGGCTTTTTGGGCCCATAAGTCACTACAATTTTAGCATTTCCTTGATTGCCAAGAGTTTCTTCCTCATCTTGAGGCACAATGTTATTCACAAAGTCTACAATTAGTAAAGGTTTCTCACCCTTTTCCATCCTTCCTGGTTTCAAGAACATTTCTGTGTTGGTTTGCGGTGCTTGCCATGGCTGGGGGATAGTTTGCCAAGCTTGAATGCCGTGAAAACCTTGCGGGGCGCGATTGAGAGGTGGTTGTGATCCCCACGCGGCGCCATCCACACGCTGATCCTGCACCGAGTCCATGGACTTCAGCAGTTCATCCAGTGGCGTTTGTTGCCCTACTGCACCATCGAGTTCAAGTTTAGAAAGTTCTCTTGTAGTGAGGTTCCCCGGGTTGTGACCGATGGGATGGTCTTGTGGTAATTTCTGCTGTTTGAGTTCTTCAACGATCTTTCTTTTTTCCGCAATTTTGGTGCGGAGTATCGCTTCGTTTTGATGTCGTCGAAGGGCTTGTTCCTCCACGTCTAGGGCCTTCAATTCTTCTGCCAGTGAGGCTAGTGCGGATTCATCCTCGCCAGGAGACGCGCCGTTAGCGTCTTTTCTCGGGGAGCTCTTCTCGAAGCCATCACAGAACTTCGAAGCGATGCCCCAGTGGTGTTCCTCAAGGGGTGATTTGCACCCAGGACACTTCGCTATTCGTTTGGATTTTGTATCCAAATCCTCAACAGAACCGCGATTGCTCATGATTGAATTAAAACTTAAGCCTAAATGACTGAAGCTAATAAATTGCTAAATAAAGTTGCCGTAGGCTATATACTGCTTACTAAAGCTACATAGAATTGGAATACCGGGTAACCTTGCCTAATAATATATAATTGACACGGTGGCAAGCCCATGATATGATTGGCCTAAAGTTATCTTGTGACTCTCAGGAGCATACTTAAATACTTAGGTCATAGGCATGTGACCCTCATGCACAACATTGTGTAATAGCATGGTGTAGATTGACTAAAGGCCCACCAGATCCATTACCCTGTCGACAGGTTGTAGTCTAGACTTATATTAATAACAAGTTATCAATATCCACAATTATTCTTGATGATAACTCTATTGATATTCTCTCGCTTAACGAAACCAAACTTGATGAATCTATCAAAAGTTGTGAGCTCCATATTCCAGGCTGTGAATTAATTCATCGTGATAGAGATAGAAATGGCGGAGGTGTGTGCTTCTACTTAAAAACTTCGATTAATTTTGTGGTTCGTTCTGATTTGAATGTAGTTAACCTTGAAAATTTATGTCTAGAAATTCGTAAACCCAATTCAAAGCCATTTTTTGTAATCACTTAGTACAGGCCTCCTTGTTCCTCGATAGAGTTACTTTCGTATTATGAATCACTTATTGGTAAATTAGATTCCCTTGGCTTTGAATATTACTTAGTAGGTGATATTAACTGCAATTTGGCCTCTTCCCATTATGATACGAATACTCGTTGTTTATGTGAAATATCTGATGTGTACGGGCTCCAACAACTCATCACTGAACCGACCCGTATAATTCTGATGATCCAAATATTTTGTGGGTTAACTGGAAAGCAAAATTTCTGAACGTTGTCAACATACATGCTCCATTTAGAACTAAACGTATAAGATCGCATAAGGCACCCTGGATCAACTCGGACTTGTGCAATTTGAGGGCAACTCTAAGAAAACTTGGCAAACGATTAATGAACTTACATCTCGCCGTAAAAGCAATGAGACTGTGAAAGAACTAAAAGTAAATGACGTAATCAATAATTCTAGTGAAATTTCAGATACTTTTAATGACCATTTGTCAACAATCGGGCCCAGACTTGCCAATGAAATACCTCCAATAGGTCAAAACGATGATTCGAGCTACACTAACTTTATCAATTGTAACAACAAAACATTCCATTTCTGTCCAACTAGCAGTAATATTGTTTTTTCTCATCTAAACAAATTATCTAGATCTAAAGCAACGGGTCTTGATAACATTTCTGCTAGATTAATCTGTGAATATGCTGATCTTATTTCGGTCTCTTTATCTGACCTCTTTAACAAGTCTTTGGCTTCTGGTATATTTCCTGACGATTAGAAATGTGCTAGAGTTACTCCGTTGTTTAAGCAGGGTGAGCGATCTGATCTAAATAATTATCGACCAATTTCAGTCATTCCAGTAATTGCTAAGGTATTCGAGAGGATCGTGTATGACCAGCTATATAGCTTTCTAACGAAAGAGGACGTAATTTCTAAACAACAGTCGGGCTTTCGTTCATTGCATTCAACTGTTACTGCTCTATTAGAAGCTACCGATAGTTGGGCGTTTAATATCGATCGCGGAAATGTTAATGCTGTAGTTTTTCTCGATTTAAAAAAAGCGTTCCACACTGTCGATCATGAAATTCTTTTAACTAAAATGAACCTTTACGGAGTTCAAGGAGTAGCTCTTGACTGGTTCAACTCATATTTGTCTAGCCGTACACAACGATGTCTAGTTAATGGTTCTCTTTCTCAAACCTGTTCGCTAAAATGTGGGGTACCTGAAGGAACAATCCTAGGTCCCCTATTCTTATTTACATTAACGACTTGCCCAACTGCCTATCAACATGTCATCCTAGGATGTATGCTGATGACACCCACATCACATATGCGGGAGCGGATCTGAGCTCTATACAGTCTAATCTAAATCACGATCTAAGTAATTTAAACAATTGGCTTACTTCTAATAAACTTACTTTAAACGTGACTAAAACTGAATTTATGTTGATTGGTTCCAGACAAAGATTAAGTACCCTTCCAGATACACTTGAGCTCTCGATTAATAATGTTCCAATAAATCGTGTCTCCTCAGTCAAATCGCTTCGTGTGTTGATCGACGAAAACCTAACTTGGCAAACCCATATTAATAAATTGTCTAAAAAGATTGCATCTGGGATTGGTGCCATAAAACGAGTTAGGCCTTTTGTTCCACCAGCTACATTGCTTTATATATACAGTGCTCTAATTCAACCTCATTTTGACTATTGCAATCTTGTCTGGGGTAATTGCGGTAAAACTTTGTTGGACAGGCTACAAAAGCTTCAGAACCGCGCTGCTCGCGTGTTAACTTTCTCTAGTTATGATACTGATGCCAAAGGTCTAATACGACAACTAGGTTGGAAAGATTTGTGTACCCAACGTCAAATTCAGAAAGCCTTAATGGCATATAGATGTTTAAATGGTTTGGTTCCTGAATACCTATTGTCTAAATTTCTAAAATGTAGTGGAATCCGCTATTCTTTAAGGGATTCTGAAAACAAACTGGTTGTACCACATCCACAAACTAACTATATGAAAAATAGCTTTAGTTACAGTGGTGCAACTCTCTGGAACAGCCTACCCTGCAATCTCAGGATGATAAAATCCTATAATCAATTTAAAAGCAAAGTTAGACACGGCATTCATGGAAAACAGGATTAGTTTAATATTTAAATTAGTATTTACTACATGTATTTCAATTTTTATTAATTAGTATTTAGCATGGATTGTTTATTAGTAGTTTATTAGTATTAATTTTTATAATTTATAATTTTAAATAATAGTATATTACCTGATGATTTTTAACCGTGTATAAAGAAATGTTAAATAAATAAATAAATAAATAAATAAATAAATGGTGAAGTTAAAATCAGAAAGTTCTACTACTTAGCGGTGACCTGTAGCATTGAGCCCGGCAGAGTTAAGTACGTAGGTTAACAGATTGTTATCTGTGTAAACTGTTATCTGTGTAAACTTTTCCAACGTTTCAAGCAATCTGAAAACTCTAGGCTCATAACATGAATGTGTTGTGGAAAAAATTTTGGGGTGAATTTCTCTCACAAAATTAGTAAAATTTAGAGAAATAAGAAATACTGAAGAATTAAGTTACTTTTGAAATTATAATTTGAAGTAAAAAATTAGTAGATTGGGACCAAAACAGTCCGCTGCAAGCCTATGGTACTCTTGCGAAATTTATGCCTTCTTCAAACCTCTTAAAATTTCATTGAATTAACTCGCGCAAATCCCGCCTTTAAAGTATACCCTGTGGGGAAATGTGTTTTGACTTATCTTCTTCGTACCTTTTGCTCTTGAAGGCTTTGTCTTCCTTGTCTCCTTCTTCAACTCCATTTTCTTGCTTTTCTTCTACTTCTTGTTCAACTTCATAATTGGAACAACAACAGTTAAACATTTTTTATCTTTTTTCTTTCATTTTAATTTTTGTACACAACTCCACAAGTTTGTAGCTTTTATATTTCATCGTGTGTAAATAAAGGTTGTGTGTGTGTGATGGTGATAATAATGATAATCATAACAATAACTAACTATAATAATAGTACTGATATTAATATTAATAAAAATTGTTGTCATAATAGTTGCTTTAAAAATTGTTAGAACAAGGCTTACCGTAATGATTCGATTTAGCGCCCGGGGCGCTTATTTACTTTTGGCACCCTTAGGGAGGGCGCTTATTCGAGACAGGGCGCTTATTCGGGACAGGGCGCTTATTTAATTTTTCGAGAAACAACCAAATGTTCAAAACAAAACTTTAATACAGGTAACAATAACGGAAACTGTAACAGTAAGAAAATCTTTGAAAGGTCAGTTCCTTTTAAACGAAATGTTCATTTTAGCAGTGAATATACCGTATACAAAAGTTTATCTATTCGATGTCGATGACTTCGGTGTCACTTGTGTCAATTAACATGTTAGTTGGGGCCGCATCCTCGACGTCGGATTCCGTGATCCCGTCGAAAGGATCCTTGTCGCGTGAATTGCTCATAGCTTGTTGAACAAGCTTGAGCCGCTCCAGCCCTGCACGGCAAGGCTGGTTT
Source organism: Meandrina meandrites (assembly GCA_963693305.1). Lineage (NCBI taxonomy): Eukaryota > Metazoa > Cnidaria > Anthozoa > Scleractinia > Meandrinidae > Meandrina > Meandrina meandrites. The sequence goes on from OY855903.1 coordinate 23,193,202, forward strand.
TCCTTGAAGCAGTGAATGTGTTCGTCCTCTGAACCATCCACTGCAATGGTCAGCGCACAGCTCTTGAATGAATTGATAATCATTGTTTTGTCCAAGCCATCCCACGCTGCAAGGATCCACTTAACTATCTCTCTCCGGGGTGGAGCACGCATGTTTCCCGCTGCAGTGAAAGAGTGGGCTTCACCAGCCATCCATTCATCATATTTCTCTGTGACATTTGCTTTAAAAGGCTTATTCCAAACCACGTCGGGTGCTTGAATGTATTTCGTACAACCCCCTGGGATGATTAAAGGGTCTATCTTTGACGTGCGAAGTTCTTGTTTGACTGTTTCCATGACGTGGCACTTGAATGAATCCCACGCCAAAATTCGTCGGGTGAATGAAAACTTCCCCAGAACACTTCTTACCCAGTCAAGGGTCAGCTCTTCGTTCATCCACCCATTAGAAGATGATGCTACAACACATTTAGCCTTGAATTCTTCATTGAGTAATTTGGTTTCTCTCTTAGCACCAGGAAAGACGATAAAAGGCTTCAATTTCGTTCCATCTGCTTTCGCTGTTAAGCAAACTGAAACCTTCGTCTTCTCGTGACCAGTTGTTTTCATGGCTATCGTGTTGTGGCCGATAGAATCAACAGTTGTATTGGAAAGCATGTCTTGCCAAACGGCTGTTTCGTCCATTGCTATTATGTCACTGTCATTGCAGGAGAACTTTACACGTAGCCGTCTTGCTTGTAGCACATATGAGATCAGTTTGTCAATTAGTTTTTCGGGATCCTTTTGGGATTCTGTTGTCTTGCGTCGTATACATAACCCATGTCTGGACATGAACTTCTGTACCCATCCAATGCTTGCCGTGAATGTTGGAGGAATTTCCTTTTCCTTGCACTTCTCCTCGTGGAGAAACCTTGCTTTGCTTCTGATCATTTTCCTTGATACACGAAAACCATTAGAACGTCGTTCATGGACCCATTCCAATAAGACTTCTTCAATATCCAGGTCAAAAGGCTTTCTTCCGGCCCCGTCGAGTCGCTTTCGCTTGCAACTAGCAGATTCTAATTTACTCTGGTTTGCTCGCCACTCTCGTATTCTCTTCCGGTCTACGTTGAACTTTTTCGCTGCTTTATAGTTACTATTGCATTCCACGGCAAACCGTACGGCTTCTAGTTTAAATTCTGTTGAATAAGAATTGATCTTTTTACCAGCATGAGACTGAGAAGCATCAGAGTCTCTGACATGCAGGAAAGATGACCGTAAAGAAGCTAAAGAACACGATGAATACGCAGTTGGAACTTACCTTGAAGCTGAAAACATTACCATGAAGTATCCACTATTTCCGTTGCAGAAGAGCAAACTTTTCATGCCTCAGTAGGCTCTTAAACCTTTGCTTGAACTCTTCTTCTTCTTGTGGGTACTTGTTTGCTTTCAGCAACTTGTCAATCAGATAATGGATCCACAATACATTAGTTGTGGGATTAAATTGCTGCCAGTCATTTCTGTCAATTAAATGGAAAACACATTGTACATTTAACAAACTGGTGCCACATGATACTACCATACCCTTAAATAGAACGAGTGAAATGTTGCTTTTGGTTTATGTAGAGTGTCTTCTCTTAGTTGTCATACAAGTGAATATCTCCTGTAGAAACAATATTTCACAGTATTAATAGGTACATTAAACACTGGTAATGAGAAAACAAAGATCTTGAAAACAAATACCAAGTTGTGAGTTCTAAATCCGCAAAGCGATGTGATTTTAAGTTTTAAAGATACTTTCACATGAAGCAGAAACTTGATCCTGCTTTAGCATTTTCAGGGAATTATTTATTCATGGAAAGTAAGAAGAAAAATGAAGATATTATGAGGTATTTCCAGTTGGTTGCCCATCCACATTTTAAACCCTGCCCAACAGGGCTGAACTCGCGTGATTGGATGTGAGCCAATGCTTTAATACAAAAAGTAAAAGTCATGAAACTGGATAAATGCAATTTCTGGTTTCAATGGATCTTTCAAACAATTTAACACAACTGATGTATGTCCTGTCTGTTACAAGAAGACCATTGACTGAGAAATTAAGACAAAGTGAGCAGGGTTATCGAATTGCAAGGTCGAAGAACAATAATTTGAATCTTGGTCAGTGAGGACTCGCACATCAAGTTTTTGGAGTAGTAAAGCCCGTTACCCTAGTCCGCACTTAATATTCAAAATGGCCGCCCAAGCCCTAGGACGCACTGAATATTCAAAATGGCCACTCGAACCCAAGGACGCACTAAATATTCAAAATGGTCTCTCGAACCCTAGGGAGCACTGAATATTCAAAATGGCCACTCGAACCATAAGGTGCACTGAATAGTTCAAATGGCAGCCGATAAAATAATATTTAAAAGGGGGTTGAGAATGTACAAATGAAACGCGAAAATAAAACATCAAAGACTACACAGAAGGTTAGTTTAACCAATGTTTATTACATACTCAAATAACAAATGAATGATAACAGATTATATTATGATTTAGTCAAACACACTATGACAAGGACCTTCTGGAATTTCTATGCCTTGTTTCTTTCTCTCTCGTCGTTCAATACCTAAGACAAAGTCTATATCTTCATCCTCAAGCCCTTTGACTTCATAAACGTATCATGTTCATTTAACACATGTTTGTTTTCTTGCAATGAGACTTGTTTACTTCTTGACTCGTCTTCTTCTTTTGTTAGCCATTTCTATCAATGTAGCCAGTGGAATTCTTGAGAATGTTGTTGCCAGGGTGGTGTTCATAGCAAGACTACGAATGCTTTCCTTCTTTGCGCGCTTCCTTTTTTTTCATCTTGAGAGTTGATTGTTTCTTTTGTAAAACACCCTTTCCAGTGTTCAACTTGTGGTTTCTTTTTGTCTTTGCCAAAGTAGTCCTATTCGTCTGTATGCCTTTTTCCTCAATAAGTACACCGTTTTCGCTTGGCATGCTTTCAATCACACTTTCTCTTCCTTCTTCGTCACTTTTGCCCGAGTAGAGAATATCGGGTGAGGATACAGATGAAGATTCGTTTTCCATCTTTACTGTTTCCATCGCTGGGTGCAAGTGATGTGATCTTTCAATGCTAGGTTTATTTTATTGTTAAACTTATTTTACAATTAAGTGTGAGCAACTAAGTAAGAACAGTTTACTCAAAATGAGTGACTCATATCTAAGTAGGCGAGCAACAAAATATCGTGCTCATTACAAGACAGACGAGTATCGAGTGAACATCTACTAGCGTATGGGTCATTTTTGTCAATTTTGTCAAAGACCATTTAGCCAAAGTTACAACAGAGACCATCACGAAAGGCAAGGTTGCTCTAAACGTTTAGAGGAAAACACCCATCAGAACACAATGTGCAAGATTCGCCAGACGTTTTTGATGATGTGGAAACAGAGGAAGAAGAATATAATCATGAAGAAGACGAGCAAGAAGATGGTGATGAAGATGTAGGAGAGGACGATGAATACAGCTCTGATGCTAGTGATTCGGAAAACGGCGAGAGACCTTGGAAAAAGCTGCGTTTCGAGGTTATTGATGATCTGAGCTCAAATTATGATGAACAAGTAGAACGGCTCCAGCAAAAAGTCTGTAGCGGTTGCAAAACCGTGCTGCCCGTATCATTCTCAAGCGTGACTCTTCTAGAGATACTTTTAATGTTTTAGGGTGGACTGACTTAGAAACAAACCGTAACATACACAAATGTGTTTTAGTTTTTAAATGTTTGCATAACTTAGTTCCTCAGTATTTAAGTAACTATTTCATTAGGAACTACAATGTACATGGTTACAACACTCGAAGGAAGGCTGACCTCCACCTACCCAAACCCAAACTTAGCCTTGGCAAACGTACTTTTAGATTTTCTGGCACAGCCCTTTTTAATTCACTACCTTGTAAAATCCAAGAAGCTGTATCACTCTCCTCTTTAAAAAATCTTGTCAAAGCCCATTTTATTTATAGCACCTAATTTATGATATCTATTTTTTTCCCTACCAGTTCATGCTTGTAACTCGTTTCCATTTTTTAAACTCTTTTTATATAACTATTTCAACTACTAGACATTATTTTTTTTAAAACTCTATTTTTATAACTATTTTAAACTATTAGACATTTTATATTTTTAGAAATTGTATTTAGCAGGGCCCCTCTGGATACCAGCCACTGTGCTCAATGGGCCACCCTGCATAAATAAAGTTTTACCTACCTACCTACCTACCAGGACGAGGGTGCGTCTAAAGAGGTGGCTGAGGCTAAGACCTCCAATTACTTATTACCCACATATAGAAAAAAGTTGCAAGGCTTGTATTTGCATTATCTAAAGTGGATTCGTAATCTCAAAAATCTGATCATATACACAAAGAAATCATGGCAACGCTTCGTCGCTATATGGACGACAATGACATGGATTTCGAAGAAGCAGCGGAAGCAGCCGTCGATAAATGCAAGTTTTTATTGAACAGAGTTTTTGAGCCAACAGAAGTACCGGACGAATCGTCCAACGAAGAGGCAGACGACAATAGGCATCATCCACTTGTGACAATGAAATGGTAGTCGTTTTACCATGAACTGAACCCTCTGATATTTGCGTAAAGTTTGCAAGATAAATAAAGCAAGTTATAAGAAAATGCCATTAGCTAGAGTGGAACAAGTGAAATGTGTTACTGTGAAAATGAATAAAATAATGTTGATACTATGTTGCTGGTGTATCACCTGTTTACCAAAATTTACTCTTTATGATTGCTCTGAGTTGCTCCGAGCTTGCTCTGAGTTACTCTCAAGTTGCTCCGAGTTACTCTCAAGTTGCTCCGAGTTACTCACAACTTGCTCAGAGTTACTCTCAAGTTGCTCTGAGTTACTCACAACTTGCTCCGAGTTACTCGGAACTTGCTCCGAGTTACTCTGAGCTTGCTCTGAGTCACTCCCAGCTTGCTCCGAGTCACTCACAAATTGCTCCGAGTTACTCCCAGCTTGCTCCGAGTTACTCACAACTTGCTCTGAGTCACTCACAACTTGCTCCGAGTTACTCAGAGCTTGCTCCGAGTTACTCACTACTTGCTCCGAGTTGCTCTGAGTCACTCTCAAGTTGCTCCAAGTTACTCGGAGCTTGCTCTGAGTCACTCTCAAGTTGCTCCGAGTTACTCTGATCTTGCTCTGAGTCACTCTCAACTTACCCTGAGTTACTCTGTACTTGTTCTGAGTTACTTTCAGATTGCGTCTGTCGTTGAGAATCGGCTGGTTCCAACATCTCACGTCCTTGTACCCAGTCCAGTATGCGTATGCTTAACGGTTAAATTAGTGCAAATGAAACGCAACGCTACTTTGCTAAACTCATTCCCAATCCTTGATGAAACCCCACATCACGTTTATTCATGGAATCAAACACTATTTTGACGTCACGTGTGGCCCACGCATGTCACCCAAAGGTGAGCCTGCTCGCAGGCTAAATGATTCTTGATTCGTTGTATTAAATTATCTACAAACACTTTTTTCCCACAGTCCAGGCTACCCACAACAAAAATGCTACAAAAATGCTATGAAATCTAAATGGCTTCACGAATGACAGACAACTATTTATTTATTTATTTATTTATTTTTGCCGTTATCTCTTTTATTTATATATCCAAGAGACTTGTATGTCTCTCAACACTTCTTAAAACACCTTGCTGGTTTTTATCTTGACCTAACTTAAATAAATCACTTGTTACAAGCTTTTTCAGTTTTTCACCTATTTTGTGATCATTGTTCACATGTTGTTTATCGAATGGTGCTAAAAAATCTTGCAAGGTCTTTCCTCTAGCTCTTTCGGATAAGTAAAACAAAGCATAATGTCAGTAAGTATTGGAATCCGTGGCTTGTAATTGTCCTTTATTGGAGCTAACATCCTCGTTATGTGTTAATACCCATTTTACAAAATCGGAAGGTTTATACAATTTGATTGGCAATCCATAACTATCAAAGACTTCACATTGACTCCTTCGAAGATAGGTTCCAGATAGGGATGCTGTTTAGCCAAATAATCTGACTGTCTTGTAGTTTGTGCAACAATCTCCATGATTTTTTTTTTACTTATCGTAAATCAAAGCTCCGTTTGGGTCAATTTCTAGGGTGGTTTAAAATTCACCGTAGACAAGGATGGTTACAATGTGCCCTGGAGCTGCACCAAACGTAAATGTTTCATCTAAAACCAAGAAAAAAAATTAAGTTCATATTTAGCCTTTGTATTTGTGTCCCAAAAATGTTTAATCTTAAAATCACCGCTCTTTCACGAGATTACATTTAAAAGAGAATCAATCAATGAAAATGAAAACAATTGATAAACGCTAGGGTCATACAACTCTTTCTAAACAATCCAAAGACCAAACTAAAATAGCGAGTAAATAACAGTAAATATCTGAAGTAATTAATAAGTAACAATAAACCAAGCAAAGTTGAGCCTTTATTTACGTACTTATTTCGATCAAAGAAAACACTCAATAAAAGGGAAAAGATTAAGTCACGTTTGTAATTATATTTGAATATAATGAAAAGAGAGTTCAAATTAATCAACTGTCAATGTCACACTACTTTGATGGCAGAACATTACAGTTAAATTTTACGGGAGAAAACGGAGCGATGACGGCAAAGTTGAGCCTTTATTTTCGTACTAATTTCGATCAAAGAAAACACTCATTAAGAGGGAGACGATTAAGTTGCGTTTAAGATTATTTTTTAATATACTAATTTACATGTGCAAATGCAAGCGAGAGTATGAATAAATCGACTAACTTCCTTCAATATTAAACTATTCTGATGGTAGAATAATACAGTTAAATTTTATTAAAAAACGGACCGATGGCAGCCAACTATATACAAAACGAAAAAACTGTCAATTTCTAGCAATCACAATCACTATGTCACCTACTGAGATTGGGCTCTCCTTGTTTTGTTTCTTGCATCTCTCGTTGGCTCGTTCTCGTAGACTCGGAAGATACTCATGCTGCCATCGCTTTGTGAACTACTATAGCAATCGTTGATGATGCTTCGCTCTTTTTGTCAAGGTCTGATTAACACTAACAATTTCAAAATGTTGGTTACTTAAAGCATGATCTCGGGGAAAAAAAAACGAAGAATATCAGAAACTTGATAATTAATAACCAGACTAAAGCAACGCTTGTTTGCGGTGGACCCTTCTTATAAAAGAGACAAAGCTAAACTAGTGTGCGATGCTAGATTACTTCCCGGTGCACTTGACGGGAAAATTCCTCCCATGCAAACCAACGACCCATGGCAATTAAAAATTATCCTTGCAAAATATAATAATAAATATGCATGAAGATGAAAATACAAAAATGTTAACGGCTCCGTGGGTGGAGTGATCAACACTTCAACTAGTTGAATCTAAGGTTGTACTATTGCCTGTCATTTCACTGGCAGATGGATACTTGTTCCTGGATTTGGCAAGGGAATCATCATTGGCAAAGCATTGAGTAGCAAAATGTCTGTCCCTCGGGCAGTTCAAACAAAGTCCTGTGCTTTGAACAAAACCCTCATTCAGTTATTTATGATGGGCTGAAATGTGAAACTTCAATTCAGGCTTTAAGTCTAATAAAATAATTCCATGTTTGAATTTGAATATGAATAATTTGGACAGTACCTTTCTTTATCTGTGAGAGACCAAAGTCAATTAAGCTTACACGGACCCCATGTGACTCTACAATCTTTTTTTGTCCATCTAAAGTACTTTCTAATAAAACTTCCTCTGTCCTACGGATCAGGACATTTCCCCAGTGGAGATGCTCAAATTCAAGTGCATTCTCGGCCATGGCCAGTCCAAGTACTGACTGGTGTAGGATGCTCCAGGCCTCCGACAGATCCTTGATTTTAAAACTCTTCAAATCTTCTCCACCATTTTCAAATTCGAAAATTATAAAATGTGACCTTTCACGCGAAAACGTACACTAACGGTTTTCCGTTAAACGGCTGAAACGAACGGCTATCGAACGGTCTACGAACGGTTTCCCAAGCCGTTCGAAACGGTTTCATCGAACGGCTGAACGGGTTATTAAGTATTCCGAACGGGCAAGCTAACCGTTCGAACGGTTCATGAAATTTCTTGAACGGTTTGCCAAAACGTTCGAACATAGTTTTATTTCAGCAATTTGTTATTGTTTTAAGCAGCCACACAATCAAAGTATTCAGTTTTTAAAAAACATGCAAACACGCACGTCGCGTAGATCTTGCCAAATTTGCATAAGTTTTGACAGCTCTGTAACGCAACACCATTCAATCTGATTTGATCACGTGGGAAAAAGAGTTTGTTGTCTTGACAACAACACTAAAACCCACTGGAAGAAAGCTCTCAATAATTCTAGTGAAAAAGTTTCATCATGGCAGATTGTGAGCTACTTGACCTTGATGATGTGCTTGAAAGCGAGGAAATCCTATCTAAAGTAGAAATCTTTCTTCAAAATGGCTGCGGGTGCTCTTATGGTGCAAAAGGCGGCCAATGTTCCCAGCAATTTTCGAAGGAAGCTGTGCTCTTCAACGTAAACCACTGCCTTGAGCTCTCACATGGAGAACTCAATCTTGCCATCCTGGCAAACATCCAAGCGTCTACTAACTTTGAAACCACCGGCGAAAAAAGGAAACGAAGTCCACGTTGTAGTTTCCTTTACCTTAACCGTCCCGTCTGCAAAGATATGTTTTTACATCTGTACGGCATTAGCTACTCGCTTTTTCGCCGATTAAAAGAGCACTATGAAGAACACGGTCTTTCTCCAAGAGTTCATGGAAATCACAAGAGACTTCCGCACAACACATTACCACAAGCTGTAACGGAGGACGTCAAGAACTTTCTTATGAATTACGTTGACGAAAATGCTATTTTGCTTCCTGGCAGAATACCAGGATACAAAAACAATGACATTCGCCTGCTTTCATCGTACGAGACTAAAATGAATGTATGGCGTGGATATAAAAAAGTATGCGAACAAACGGGGAAACAGGCTGTTAGCTAAATTTTGCGAACGGTTCATTAAACCGTTTGAACGGCCTGAGAAATTTAGCGAACGGTTAACAAAACCGTTCGAACGGATTGAGAAATTTAGCGAACGGTTTCCCAAACCGTTCGAACGGATTGAGACATTTAGCTAAAATACTAAAATGAATGTATGGCGTGGATATAAAAAAGTATGCGAACAAACGGGGAAACGGGCTGTTAGCTAAATTTTGCGAACGGTTCATTAAACCGTTTGAACGGCCTGAGAAATTTAGCGAACGGTTAACAAAACCGTTCGAACGGATTGAGAAATTTAGCGAACGGTTTCCCAAACCGTTCGAACGGATTGAGACATTTAGCAAACGGTTTCCTAAACCGTTCGAACGGATTGACGATTTTAGCAAACGGTTTTTAAACCGTTTGAACGGTGCAAATTTTTTGGAACGGTATAGCCAAGCCGTTCGAACGGATGCAAATTTATTTCGAACGGCTTCCGAACAGTCTGGAAACAGAAAACCGTTCGGAAACGGAAAACCGTTAGTGTACATTTTCGCGTGAAAGGTCACAAATATTGATTGCTTGGAAATACATCTGAGGAGAAAACAAATTCCAAGTTAAATAGAAACACTTTAAAGCCATTGCAACAACATAAAATATAAAATAGAGGAACAGAAAACAATGCCACAGTTTAAGTTTATTAGGGCAATTTTCAATCGGATATGTGTTAAAACCATAATAAACCAAAATAATCACTTTTGCCAAACCAAAACAACACAGACAATAATTTAATGAACCAACCAAAATCTTCATGCAACATGAAGCGCGGTTAACTTTCAAGAGAGAGCCATTAATGGTCTTGGCTAATTTTAATTTGATTTGGTGAAGGTAGCGTCTATTTTTTTTAAAATTAATCGCCAAGTGTAGTGAAGGAAAATCAAAGAACTGTCTGGTTCATGTTTGACACACAATTGTTCTCTGATGTTACGTTTTTCCCTATTTTCTCATACTGTGAAACTCTGAAATGAAACAGACGAACTATTGTCATTGAATACCTTAAATATAACCAAGTTTGGTCAGCTGCCTCTATTAATCGGGCATAGCCACCTTTTTGCCATCCCAAATGTTATCTATTGTAAAATTAATGTTTACAAGGCTAAAAAGTTATAAAATTTAAAAAGAAACCGAACGTTTTCGACTTGTTGTCATCATCAGGGTTAAAAGCCGTCCGTGATTTACATCGTTTTTATACTCAAGTTATTCCCGAAGGGAACAACTGCGCAACATAGCAATTGACTTGTTTGTTCAAAGTTGGGCTCCTTTGTTGGATAATTAGTCCCTCAATGATCTTTCTTTTAAAGTATGATCTTGCAGAACAAAGGACTCTCCACTGGAATGAGTGGCTTGGGTTTTTCCGAAAGGTGGCGTGGTGGTTCCAAGGTGTGGCAGATGTTAGAATGTTCAGTTATTCGCACTTCAAGATTTCGCATTGTTTCACCTACATAGTTTTCTCCGCATGAACATTCTCCTAGGTAGATAACGTGGGACTTGTGAAGGTTTTTGTCCTTGAGACTAAAAAGGCTTTTGATTTGTCAAGTTTGCCACAGAATTATGAAAATATACTTGAAATTGGTGAAGGAGTTCAGTTTTGAAATAAACTTTTTGCTTGTGATTTCATTCTTCTTGCAGTAGGGAAGTTTGATGCAAATCTTTTTCCGTTCTTCGAAAAGAAAATCGGGAATCAAGGGCTCATCTATTGTGTTTGCTCCTATTAAGCGGCCAGCAGGAATGTTATATGAAATGTTAAGCTTTGTTTTCAGCAAGCTGGGACAGACCAAAAATGAAACTGACAACTGATAAAATCATTCATGTAAAGTATTCAATTGAATTCCATTGAGAAACTCAACTCTAGGCTTGACAGCTCTATACAACAACTTTCAAGATGGCGGTTCCAAACACACACTAAAGCGAGGCTCGCATAATTAACGAAGCGTGCCAAATGATGTGCATACATTACATCTCCCTTCTTACAAAATGAATCAAATAACAGCTGAACGGATCATGGTAACTAGTCCGTAAGCCACACAAAAGAGTGTCACACATAATAAAGTGTCAAAGATTAATAAAAGAAATTGAGTGATAGTTAACTCCTCCACTATTTCTGTAGCAGAGGAGCATAGTGAGAGGTGCCTCAATAGGCTCTTCAATCTTTGTTCAAATACTTGTTTTCTTCTTTTTGTTTTCCACAACTTGTCGATCGTGGTACAAACTTAAAAATCCGTTCGCTCACATGGCGAGAGAGAAATGCGCCTGCATATTCTTAGTCAGCGGTAATGACTACTTCATATAGCGAATACGAAATGGAACTTGAAACTTACAGTTTCTGTGAATTAAATGCAAAACACATTGTAAATTTAACAAACTGGTGCCACATGATACTATCATACCCTTATATAGAAGGAGTGTATAAGGTGTAATTATGCTGCTCTGAGGTGGCTGTAGTAATAAGGTAACTGTAAGGCAGGATTCTACTGCTTTTACATCCATTCATTCATTGTTGTTAAAAAGTCTTTGACAATTTCCCAAGGAGACGATAATGGTCTGGCTTGACTCCATAATCTTTTGGTCTTTATCTCCAATTCTTTATCTCTGTTGGGATATTTTGTCTTTATCATTGGTGTAGCGGCCGCCTTTCTGGGTAGAACGGGCGCGAGAAACATAGGTACCATCCAGACGTCTAAACAGTTCTACTCCGGTTTAATTTTCCACGACGTTTACACTGCGTTTACAGCATTACAGCTTGAATGTTCAAGTTTATAAAAGTAAGGGACGACAGGATTTCCTTACCACACTTTCCGGATAAGATTGTCAAAGACTGTGGAGGATAGTACGTGCGTACGGCTTCAGGCGAAGCTAAGTAAACAGGTAGCCAAAACATAAAAACATAGGCTAAATCCTTACGTTGCGAAAACGTTCTGAATCGCACGAGGCCCTATCGTCAAGTCCCGTATAAGAGGCCGGCATGACGCAACACTTAAGACTGAGAAGGTGTTACATGGCTCCTCTCATACATTGTAAGAATGTATGAAGTTACAATAACAAATGTCAAACAGAATAAGCTCTATCAAAGTCAATCATTCCTATATGAAGGAACAGTTCAGGCTCCCCGACGGGGTCGTACTCCGGTAATTATCAGCATACGGAATCAGACGTCACTTTCATCTTCACTTGGACGGTAAATCAGGATCAACTTGCGGATAGGTCTTTCAAAGAACTTCTTTGTGCCAGAAGTAGTGACGAGGAGGCGGACCTTGCGTACAAGCCCATCTTCACTGGGAAAGACCTCGGTCACTCTGGCAAGTGGCCACTGGTTGCTAGGGCAGGAATCATCACGAATAAGGACAATATCACCAACTTGGCTGTTAGGACTGACATCATTCCATTTCTGGCGTTTCTGTTGTAGCAAGCAGTATTCTCGTTGCCAGCGGCGCCAAAACTGATCTGACAGGTATTGAACCCTTCTCCATCTCCGTCTCGAGTAGAGATCTGGTTGCGAGAAATTACCCGGAGGGGGCAATACTACTTTTGCCTTGAGAGTAAGCAGGTGATTTGGTGTGATTGGCTCAGGTGCCTCTGGATCTGATAAATTGTCTACAGTGAGCGGGCGGCTGTTCACGATGTTTTCTGCTTCAGTAAACAGAGTTCGAAGGGTCTCATCATCAAGCTGTTGGGCGTGGTCATCTAGGAGACCGGCCAGGACTGAGCGCACAGTACGAATAAGTCGCTCCCATATGCCGCCCATATGGGATGCGTATGGCACGTTCATCTTGAACTCGATGAGGTCGCAATCTTGGGTTAGGAGGAAGTTCTTAACAGAATCGACGTTTACTTCTTTCAGGGCAGCTTCGAGCTCATTTTTCGCTCCTATGAAGTTTGATCCTTGATCGCACCTCAATTCACGGACTTTGCCTCTTCGGTTGATGAATCGTCTGAGTGCATTAATGAATGCATCAGTTTCCATTGAGTTTAAGGTTTCCAGATGTATTGCCCGGGAACTAAGGCAAGTGAAGATTAGTCCCCAGCGCTTTAGCTCTTTTCGGCCCTCTTTAATGTACCAAGGACCAAAAACGTCCATACCAGAGTATGTGAAAGGCGCAGCTGGAGTAACACGTTCTTCAGGAAGGTTCGCCATCTTTTGGACTTGGGCGGGTGCACGGAGCTTGCTACAGATGGTGCACTTTCGCAGCTGCTGTGAAACGGAGGAACGTCCGTTTATAATCCAATAACCGGCTTGTCTAAGTGCATTGTGCGTCATACCACAGCCTTGATGATGTTGTTCTTGACTGTGGTACTGCCTGATCAGAAGTTCGGTTATGTGACTCTTCTTGGGCACAACAATGGGATGTTTAACTTCATACGCTAAGGTAGCTTTCTGGAGTTGGCCCCCTACTCTGAGCATTCCTTTTTCATCAAGAAAGGGGTCAAGCCTAAAGAGAGGTGGTTTGCTTCAACTTTTCATTTCTGGTGTGAGCATTCTGGTGGTTCTGGAACATGGGATCTTTGCCGCTAAGGTTTTGGAGTACTTGAATCTCCTTGCCAAAGTACCAAAACTGTACTGACTTGAAGATTACTTCTTCTGCTACACGCATTTCTTCCACGGTTGGAGGACCAGAAACAGGCCTTGAATTCTACTGTTTGTTGGGACGATTCTTTTCAATCCTTCTCTGGATGTGAACAATGCTTCTTTTCAGGCGACTGAGGGATGATGAATGGGTGAAGCGTTCCAACTCTAAAACTTCTGGAAAGGCTTTCTCTTCTTTGTTTTTGGGCCTGACTTGGTATGAGATAAGGACAGCTGATTTGACTTTCTTTACTTCTGCATCTTCAGGGCTCAGATCAGGGACTGGATCCGAGTTCACGACAATCACATCTGTCTCCCACAAACAACTTGGGCCTTTGATCCACAACTCATGTTCTGCAAGTTGCTTGGCGGTTGTGCCTCGTGAGGCAACGTCAGCTGGGTTGTTAGTGCTGGTTACATAGTGCCACTGTTCTGGTTTAGATCTTTCATGGATGTGATGTACACGGTTCCCAACATACGTATGGAAACGCTTCGCTTCGTTACGGATGTAACCCAAAACGACGGAGGAGTCCGTGTAAAATACTTCTACCGGATGTTTGTAATTGAGCTCTCTCTTGAGCATGGAGGCCACGTTGACTGAAATTACTGCAGCAGTAAGTTCACGCCGTGGAGTTGACATTGGCTTTAGTGGTGCAACTCGAGCCTTCCCCATTAGGAAACTGATGTGTACTTGGTTCGAGCCGTTTACAAGTCGGAGGTAAGTTACTTGGCCAAGTCCTACATCACTGGCATCGGAGAAGCTGTGTAACTCAAAGACGACTGGTTCACCAAAACCGGGGGGTTTGACACATCTTGGAATCATAATTTTCTCCAGGAGAGGGAGTTCTGACCTCCATTTTTCCCACCGCGAGTGGACATGACTTGGTACGGGATCATCCCAGTCGATGCCGTCATGGCACAGTTCTTGAAGTAACTGTTTTCCCACTAAGATGACTGGTGCCACTATGCCTAGTGGATCGTACACCGAACTCACGGTTGAAAGAATTCCCCTGCGGGTGAGAGGTTTATCTTTAAGTTCTATGCAGAATCCAATCGTATCAGATTCAATGCACCAGTAGGTACCCAGTGAACGCTGGACAGGTAAGACGTCACGACGAAGATCAAGATCCTTCAGGTCTTTGGAACGATCTTCAGCAGACATGGCTTCCAGGACGGTCTTACTGTTACTAGCAAATTTGTGTAAGCGTAAGTTAGCGGCTGCACACATGGCTTTCGTGTTCCTGATGACATCGATCGCATTTTCAGGTGTAACAAAGGACTTTAATCCATCATCAACGTAGAAGTCTTGTTGAAGAAAGTCTGCAGCTGTCTGGCCAAATTGCTCTCGACCGGCTTCAGCTGTGGCTCTTAGACCAAAATTGGCCACGCCTGGTGAAGAGATGGCTCCGAAGAGATGGGCATTCATCCGATATTCACAAATTTGGCCATTCAGATCATTATCTTTAAACCATAGAAATCTCAGAAAGTCTCTGTGTTCTGGGTTGACATGAAAACTGTGGAACATCTGTTCTATGTCGCATGTTACTGCTGTTTCTTCTTTTCGAAACCTCGAGAGTACACCAACGAGACCATTCATCATGTCTGGTCCTTGTAAGAGATGTCTATTGAGCGACTGATCTTGGAAGACAGCACTGCAATCGAAGACTATTCGAATTTGATTTGGTTTCTTGGGGTGGTAGATGTCAAAATGTGGGAGGTACCAGACTTTCCCAGCAGTGGTCTCCAGTTCCTCTGGTGGGACGAGACTGGCGTGGTTCTTGTCAAAGATCTTCTGCATGAACTCAGTGTAATGTTTTAGTGTCTTGCCATTTTTAAGGAGTTTCCTCTTGATGCCAAGTAGCCTTTTCAGACATTGCTCACGATTGTTTGGCAAAGTAACATCATCTGTTTTGAATGGTAAAGGCATTTCCCAATTACCCATTTCATTTTTGTGGATGTTAGTAGTAAGAATGTCACAGAAATGTTTGTCCTCCACGGACTCACTCCTTTCGGTACCAGGGATGTTTCGGGTGTGGTCCAGTTCACTGTAGTCCAATTGCATCATTTCTCTGATTTGCTGGGGTGAGGTAACATCTTTAATGTAGTGTCTTATGGCAAAGGAGATCACGGAATCTTCTTTGGAACTGTTGCTTGTTGGCACATTGAAGTGGTTTTGAGGGATTTCTCGTTGTATCGTAATGCGATTAACCATCGCACAGTTCGCACTGTGTTCTCTCTTGTGTAGACACACAGGACCGATGATTGTCCAACCGAACTTATACTCTTCAGCCCAAGGCTCATCTTCTCCACCATAGATGATACTTAATGGCTGGAAAGCAGATGGAATGTTACGGCCAATTAATATTCCAATCTCTGTATCAGGATGATGACGTATGCGATGAGCCACTTCTTCTAAATGCTTCCAAGACCTGGCTATTTCCGTTGTTGCAATGTCTTCTTGACTGGCTGGAATTGTATCTTGAGAGTAAGCATATGGAACCTTAATAGGCTTGTGTAGATTATCAATGTCCTGGATGTGTAATCCATTCACTTTCTGAGTGCAGACACTGTTAACTCCCGTAATCGTGTTTATTTCAAGGTTCACATCTTGGCCCTTTACTCCTAGCTGTTCGAGAAGGGTATCTGTAACGAAAACATCTGTTGACTGGTCATCCAGTACTGCATAGGTGGGTACCTTCACTGAGGGATTGTCTTGATGGAAGACTTCAAGAAGAACTACTCGTGCGCAAGAGCGTGCTGGCTGGTTTTGTCCACAAACTTGCGAACAGGCAGAATTAGCTTGGCTAATGTCTTTCTTTTCATGTCTGGTCGGATCGTGAAGTACAGTGGCATGTTTCTGTTGGCAGATCTTGCACTGTAGCTTGTCTCTGTTGCAGTCTTTGGAGATATGCTTGTTAGAGCTGACACACTTAAGACAGATCCTGTTCTTCATCAAGAAGTCTTTGCGCTCTTCATAGCTAAGCCTTTGGAACTGCTCACAGTCATTCATTGCATGGGACTTCATCCTGTGATAGAAGCAGTATGTACCAGAGTCAGGTGGAGTGGTGTGGCCTGGTTGCTGAGGGGTTGGTAAGTTGCTTGGTGGAGTGGTTTTCAGGATTGGTTGCTGAGCTTGGATTGCTGCAACTTGTGATTCTTTGTCAACGAGGTTCAGTTCACTGTCGGTGCCTGAAGGTGATGCGAATGTCAAAGCAACATTTGAATTTCTATTACGACGAAATTGGCGACCTGCAGGCTTGCCTCGGTTAGGGGGTGTGGAGGTAGTTGTTCCTGGACTTTGCAGAATCTGAGGAATGTTTGTCCTTTCTGCATGGTAACGCACTTCTTCAGCAAACTCTTCAAAGAATGGGAAGGCATCTTTTCCTTTCTTTCTCTGAAGCTTTAACACTTTATCTGACCACTTTGCCTTAAACCACCCGGGTAGCTTTTCAACTAGGGCTTGAATTTGTGAAGGGTAACTGAGAACTTTGAGACTTTCGATATGCTTGCTTGCGATTTTCACTTGTTGCAAGAAATCACTGAACTCTTCCAGACCAGTTGCATCGTTTGGTCCGACTTTAGGCCAAGTTGTTAGTTTCTTTTCAAAGTCTGTGCTGATAATGGCCGGGTTGCCATAACAATCCTTTAGGATTTTACGTGCTTCTTGGTATGCACTTTCAGGGTCTTGTACTAGGTATTGTAATTGTTCCACGACCTTCTTGGCTTTACCGCCCAAGTATTGGTACAAGAGATGTAACTTCTGTCTAGCTGTAACTGGTGCAGAATCAATTAGACTTTCAAATGCATTTTCCCACAAGAAGAATTTAGTCTTGTCCAAGTCGTTACCTTCAAAAACATCGGGTGTCGCCTGTGGTAGTCGCTGTAACTGGGTAATCTTCGCAAGGGTATCTGTAAATTGGGCTGTGTAGCTTTGCGATACTGGAAGAGATGGGTGGCGGAAAGAAGGCTGGAGGATTTCCACAGAAGCCCTTTGGTGTAGAAGGATAGTACTCCGACTGTGCAGTGGAGGTTGCTGGAATAATCGGGGGGCGCTGACCTCCAATGCTGAAGCTGGTGGTGGTGTAAACAGGTGAAAATGGATACAAGGTTCTCCTGGGTTCTTGAACTGATGGTACCGGTGGTACTTGGGGCAGTGTGCTGTGTGAGGTTAAAGGCTCTGATTGAGGGTGTGGCACGTGAACTGGAGAAGGTGATGAAGATGTGACCGATACATTGTTTGCTGCTGGCGTTACTTGGGTAGAAGAAGTTAAGATGGGAGCTTCTGGTGTGGATGTCTGCCCGGCTTCCTCGTTGTAGTTCAGAAAGGTATCAATAGGGTCGTGCCGAGTAGTGGGCAGCAAAGTGTGTGGTTCATCATGATCATCTGGTTGATTCTCTTCGTCAATCGCTCTTTGGTAGACAGCTTCTTGGGCTGCGATTTCTTCAAGTTCCTTTTGTATCTTTAACTGTTCTAATTTACTCTCTTGTTCTGCGATGACTGGTGAAAACTTAAGTTTCTCTTTTAGAGCAGCCTTTTTGGCCTGGCAGGCAATAAGTGTCTCTCTGGATAAACTTTTGCTGGACCCTGATTTAGTGGAGGTTCGCGATCGGCCTGACTTTTGTGAATAAACAGATTTAATATCTTCTTCAAGCCTTTTAGTTTCTTGCACGGCAGTAGTGTGTGCGATTTTCCAGGTGTCATATACGTACGACTGTTTATTTGCGGCACGCTGAGATTCACTAGTGTCATCTGACAAATCAATCCAATCATCAAAGGCTTGTTGGAATTCGTCTACCTCTCTAGCTATATGTGGAATTTCTCTTCTGATTTCATCAGAGTTTTTACAATCTCGCACAAAATCTTCAAAACTTCTCAACTTTGCTCGAAACTCACGATCACAGGCCACCGCAGCCCTTTTCTTTAATTCACATTGATATTCTCTTCCCTTGGACGTGAGGGTCCTGGATCTAGTTTTGCTAGCATCCTGTTCGAAAATGTCTGTATCACCTGGCACAATTTCGACTTCATTTGAATCAAACGAAGGTTCTTTGAACGAAGTAATAGGAAAAGGACTAACCTTTGTTCCTGTCGGGGCGATAGGCTCTTTTGGTGTTGATGTGGGAGTTTCTAACTCCTTGCCTTGTTCGGTGACATCTTGTTTTGAAGCGAAGGTTAACCCAATGCCGGTGTCTTCGTGTTTATCTTCTTTCTGTTCTTCCGATTGCATGATGATTATGAAGTTCTTTCGAGTGTTCACTAGTCTTTGACTGTAGCGGCCGCCTTTCTGGGTAGAACGGGCGCGAGAAACATAGGTACCATCCAGACGTCTAAACAGTTCTACTCCGGTTTAATTTTCCACGACGTTTACACTGCGTTTACAGCATTACAGCTTGAATGTTCAAGTTTATAAAAGTAAGGGACGACAGGATTTCCTTACCACACTTTCCGGATAAGATTGTCAAAGACTGTGGAGGATAGTACGTGCGTACGGCTTCGGGCGAAGCTTAGTAAACAGGTAGCCAAAACATAAAAACATAGGCTAAATCCTTACGTTGCGAAAACGTTCTGAATCGCACGAGGCCCTATCGTCAAGTCCCGTATAAAAGGCCGGCAGGGGACGATGGGACGCGTAACGCAACACTTAAGACTGAGAAGGCGTTACAATTGGTCCGTGAAGAAGTGTACCCAATGTGTATTGGAGTAAGGGTGAAATTGGTCCAAGTCATTCTATATTTGTAAAACATATTTAAAGTTACATAAAATTATATAATTATAAATTATAATATAAATTGTATAAAAAATAAAAAATGTTTGAATTTTGTAGTTAAAAAACTCGTCCACTATTTCAGTTGCAGAAGAGCAAACTTTGACAATTGCCTCAGTAGGCTCTTTAACCTTTGCTTGAACTCTTCTTCTTGTGGGTACTTTTTTGCTTTCAGCAACTTGTCGATGAGATAATGTATCTACAATACATTGGATGTAGCATTAAATCGCTGCCAGCAGTCATTTCACCCCTTCAGCAACTTGTCGATGAGATAATGTATCCATAATGTATTGGATGTAGCATTAAATCGCTGCCAGTCATTTCTGTCAATTAAATGCAAAACAGATTGTAAATTTAACAAACCAGTGCCACATGATACTATCATGCCCTTAAATAGAAGGAGTGTATAAAGTGTAATTGGAAGTGGTGTACATCAAATCGCTTCCAGTCATTTCTTTCAATTAAATGCAAAAGTCATTGTTAATTTAACAAACCGGTGTCGCATCATACTATCTTACCCTGAAATAGAAGGAGTGTGTATAGTGAAATCATGCTATACTGTTGTGGCTGCATTAATAAGGTGACCATTACGCAGGGTTCTACTGTTTTTATATCCATTTATTCATTGTTGTAAAAGTTTTCGACAATTTCCCAAGAAGACGATAATGGTCTGGCTTGGCTCCATAATCTGTTGGTCTTTATCTCAAATTCTTTATCTCTGTTGGGATATTTCGTCTTTATCATTTGTCCCCGAAGAAGTGTAGCCAATGTGTAATGAAGTAAGGCTGAAATTGCTCCAAGTCATTCCATTTTTGTAAAGCATATATAAAATTATATAATTATAAATTATAATATAAATAATATAAAAAAGTTAATTTTATTTTTTTGTTAAACTCCATTATTTCTGTAGCAGAGGAGCATAGTAAGAGGTGCCTCGATAGGCTCTTCAATCTTTGTTCAAATACTTGTTTTCTTTTTTTTGTTTTCCACAACTTGTCGATTAAATAATGGATCCACAGTACATGTACATTGGAAGCGGTGTCAAATCGCTCCGAGTCGTTTCTGTGAATTAAATGCAAAACACATTGTAAATTTAACAAACCGGTGCCACATGATACTATCATACCCTTATATACAAGGAGTGTATAAGGTGTAATTATGCTGCTCTGAGGTGGCTGTATTAATAAGGTGACTGTAAGGCAGGATTCTGCTGCTTTTACATCAATTCATTCATTGTTGTTAAAGTCTTTGACAATTTCCCAAGAAGACTCCATAATCTTTTGGTCTTTATCTCAAATTCTTTATCTCTGTTGGGATATTTTGTCTTTATCATTTGTCCGTGAAGAAGTGTACCCAATGTGTACGTATATATTGGAGTAAGGCTGAAATTGGTCCAAGTCATTCTAAATTTGTAAAACATTGAAATTATATAATTATAAATTATAATATAAATTGTATAAAAAATAAAATTTTTTTGAATTTTGTAGTTAAAAAACTCGTCCACTATCTCAGTTGCAGAAGAGCAAACTTTCACATGCCTCAGTAGGCTCTTTAATCTTGGTTTAAATTCTTCTTCTTCTTCTTGATATTTTTTTGTTTTGAGCAACTTGTCGATGAGATAATGTATCCACAATACATTGGATGTAGCATTAAATCGCTGCCAGTCATTTCACTCCTTCAGCAACTTGTCGATGAGATAATGTATCCACAATACATTGGATGTAGCGTTAAATCGCTGCCAGTCATTTCTGTCAATTAAATGCAAAACAAATTGTTAATTTAACAAACCGGTGTCGCATCATGCTATCTTACCCTGAAATAGAAGAAGTGTGTATAGTGAAATCATGCTATACTGTTGTGGCTGCATTAATAAGGTGACCATTAGGCAGGGTTCTACTGTTTTTATATCCATTTATTCATTGTTGTAAAAGTTTTTGACAATTTCCCAAGAAGACGATAATGGTCTGGCTTGGCTCCATAATCTGTTGGTCTTTATCTCAAATTCTTTATCTCTGTTGGGATATTTCGTCTTTATCATTTGTCCCCGAAGAAGTGTAGCCAATATGTAATGAAGTAAGGCTGAAATTGCTCCAAGTCATTCTATTTTTGTAAAGCATATATATAAAATTATATAATTATAAATTATACTAAAAAAGTTCATTTTTTTTATTTTTTTGTTAAATAACTCCTCCATTATTTAAGTAGCAGAGGAGAGCATACTTTGTTTTTCTTCTTGATATTTTTTTGTTTTCCACAACTTGTCGGTTACATAATGTGTCCACAGTACATTGGAAGTGGTGTCAAATCGCCCCAGGCGGTACTGTCAATTAAATGCAAAACACATTGTAAATTTAACAAACTGGAGCTACATGATACCTTCATACCCTTAAATAGAAGGAGTGTATAAAGTGAAATTATGCTATGCCAAGGTGGCTGTATTAATAAGGTGACTGTAAGGCAGGATTCTACTGTTTTTACATTCATTTATTCATTGTTGAAAAAGTCTTTGACGATTTCCCAAGAAGATGATAATGGTCTGGCTTGGCTCCATAATCTCTTGGTCTTTATCTCAAATTCTTTATCTTTGTTGGGATATTTTGTCTTTATCATTTGTCCCCAAGGAAGTGTAGCCAATGTGTATTGAAGTAAGGCTGAAAGTGCTCCAAGTCAAACTATTTTTGTAAAGCGTATTTAAAATTATGAAGAAATATTTAACTATAGATTATATAAAAAAATTTAATTTTTTTTTAATTTTTGTGTTTTGATGTGCTTCAATAGGCTTTTCAATCTTTGTTGAAATCCTATTTTTTCTTCTTGATATCTTTTTGTTTTCCTCAACTTGTCAATTAAATAATGAATCCACAATACATTGTTTGTGGCGTACGTCAAATCGTCTCCAGTCATTTCTGTCAATTAAATGCAAAACACATTTTTAATTTAACAAACCGGTGTCACATCATACTATCATACCCTGAAATAGAAGGAGTGTATATAGTGAAATCATGCTATACTGAGGTGGCTGTATTAATTAGGTGACCATAAGGCAGGATTCTACTGGTTTTACATTCATTCACTCATTCATTGTTGAAAAAGTCTTTGATGATTTCCCAAGGAGACTATAATGGTCTGGCTTGGCTCCATAATCTCTTGGTGTTTATCTCAAATTCTTTATCTCTGTTGGGATATTTTGTATAACTATAAATTATATAAAAAAAATTTTTTTTTTTAATTTTTGTGTTTGATGTACCTCAATAGGCGTTTCAATCTTTGTTGAAATCTTTGTTTTTCTTCTTGATATCTTTTTGTTTTCCTCAACTTGTTGATTAAATAATGAATCCACAATACATTGTTAGTGGTGTACGTCAAATCGCTTCCAGTCATTTCTGTCAATTAAATGCAAAACACATTTTTAATTTAACAAACCGGTGTCACATCATACTATCATACCCTGAAATAGAAGGAGTGTATATAGTGAAATCATGCTATACTGAGGTGGCTGTATTAATTAGGTGACCATAAGGCAGGATTCTACTGGTTTTACATTCATTCACTCATTCATTGTTGAAAAAGTCTTTGATGATTTCCCAAGGAGACGATAATCGTCTGGCTTGGCTCCATAATCTCTTGGTCTTTATCTCAAATTCTTTATCTCTGTTGGGATATTTTGTATAACTATAAATTATATAAAAAAATTTAATTTTTTTTTTTAATTTTTGTGTTTGATGTGCCTCAATAGGCGTTTCAATCTTTGTTGAAATCTTTGTTTTTCTTCTTGATATCTTTTTGTTTTCCTCAACTTGTTGATTAAATAATGAATCCACAATACATTGTTAGTGGTGTACGTCAAATCGCTTCCAGTCATTTCTGTCAATTAAATGCAAAACACATTTTTAATTTAACAAACCAGTGTCACATCATACTATCATACCCTGAAATAGAAGGAGTGTATATAGTGAAATCATGCTATACTCAGGTGGCTGTATTAATAAGGTGACCATAAGGAAGGATTCTACTGGTTTTACATTCATTCACTCATTCATTGTTGAAAAAGTCTTTGATGATTTCCCAAGGAGACGATAATGGTCTGGCTTGGCTCCATAATCTCTTGGTCTTTATCTCCAATTCTTTATCTCTGTTGGGATATTTCGTCTTTATCATTTGTCCCCGAAGAAGTGTAGCCAATGTGTATTGGAGTAAGGCTGACATTTCTCCAAGTCATTCCATTTTTGTAAGGCATATATAAAATTTTATAATTATAAATTATAATATAAATTATATTAAAAAAGTTAAATTTTTTCAATTTTTTTGTTAAAAAACTCCTCTACTATTTGTGTAGCAGAGGAGCATAGTAAGAGGTGCCTCAATAGGCTCTTCAATCTTTGTTCAAATACTTGTTTTCTTCTTGATATATTTTTTTGTTTTCACAACTTGTCAATTAAATAATGTATCCACTGTACATTGGAAGTGGTGTCAAATCGCTCCCAGTCATTTCTGTCAATTAAATGCAAAACACATTGTCTTGATAACAGCAGACACGTAAAGATTTTAAGGAAAACGACCAATTTTTTAAGTTTATAAAACAGGTTTCCACAGAGCTTCTGTCGTCTTCAGATGAATGATTTACAAAGCATGGAAAGTTGAATAATAAGTCGACGGAAATGCTAATCAAGACAAATAGTAACAACAGAACGAAATATAATTATAAATTATAATAATTATAAATTATAATATAAATTAATAATAATAATAATAATAAAATATTTATATAGCGCCAATATCCTAAAAGTTCAAAAGCGCTTTACAGTCAGAAGTATTAAAAACACTTGAAAAATATTACAAATTGTAAAATAGTTATAAAAATGCCTTAAGACTAATAAAATAAAAATAAAAAAATGTCGCTAAAAAGTTATAAAAATGCTTTTTTAAAAAGGAACGTTTTTAGTTTATGTTTAAAAAGGGACACTGAGGAGCTGTCCTTGATGTCAGACGGAAGAGTGTTCCAGAGTGTAGGAGCTGCTACAGAGAAAGATCTTGCGCCATCTGTTTTCAAATTGAAGTGCGGAATGGAAAGAAGTTCTTTAGAAGATGAACGTAGCTGACGAGACGGAGTGTAAGGAGTGAGAAGATCGCGAACGTATGGAGGTGCCAGATCGTTTAGGGCCTTGTACGTGATGAGTAGAATTTTAAAGATGATGCGATAGTTAACAGGAAGCCAGTGGAGATTAAACAAAATAGGTGTGATGTGTTCGTGTTTTCTAGATAGGGTGATGAGACGAGCAGCGGCATTCTGGATGTGCTGTAACTTTTTTAAAAGACAGTCTGGTAAGCCATAGAGTAGAGAATTACAGTTATCCAATTTTGAAGAAACAAACGCATGAACAAGTATTTCAGTGGTGGTCGATGACAGGTACTTCCTTATATTGCTGATATTACGGAGATGATAAAAAGATGATTTGCAAATACTTGCAATATGTTCATTAAAACGAAAATGATGGTCAAAAATGACACCGATGTTTCTTCCTTTCTGTGACGAGCAGATGGTTTCATTGACGACAGAGATTTCTTGAAGGGTTGGTCTCGGTAGATGTTTTGCGGAGATCACTAGAAGTTCAGTCTTATCCTTGTTAAGTTAAAGATGATTAATCAACATCCAGTGATCAATCTCATGTACACAGCGCTCGATGTTGGACACAGCTAAATCCCTATCACTGGGTATAGTTGGCTGAAAGGACAGATAAAGTTGTGAATCGTCAGCATAAAAATGATAACTCATATTGTATTTTTTTAACAATGTCTGAAAGGGGTGAAGTGTAAAGGACGTACAAAATGGGTCCCAACACTGATCCTTGTGGAACACCACATTGAAGAGCATGATCCGAGGAAGCTGCACCATCAACAGAGACATACTGCATGCGATTGGACAGATAAGATTTAAACCATAGTAACGGCTTGCCAGTAACCCCAAAGTGCTGTTGTAGACAGAAAAGGAGAATATCATGGTCAACAGTATCAAAAGCAGCGGAGAGGTCCAAAAGTATCAAAAATTAAAAAACTTTTGAATTTTGTAGTTAAAAAACTCGTCCACTATTTCAGTTTCAGAAGAGCACAACTTTCACATGCCTCAGTAGGCTCTTTAATCTTTGTTTAAATTCTTCTTCTTCTTCTTCTTGATATTTTTTTGCTTTGAGCAACTTGTCGATGAGATAATGTATCCACAATACATTGGATGTAGCTTCGTAGCTCAGTTGGTTGCACCAATATCGCGCAGGTCATATTCAAATCCCGTTGCAACCTTCAAATTTTTCTAGGCTAAACAATTTAATTGCTTAAAATGTTTTGATATTGATATTTTTCCGGAACTACCACTACTGCGGGATTATGAGTGATATGCCAGAAATGTAAAAATTCGCTGTGGAGATAAGATGTCCGAACGTCTCAAAAATCGGGCTTCTTTAACAAATTTCAATACAGTTAGCAAACAAAACACTGGTAAGTGATTTTTATTTAAGTTTTAGGACACTAAATTAGAAAACAAATGTGTTGTTTACAAATGTAGAGGAGTTGAGTCACCAAAAACAAATCCTCTAGTTGCATGGAGGAGGATTTAGACAAGGCACGTCTGACAGGTTTACCATCCTGGAAGGAGACCACGCTCGTCCCCAACAGTGTCTGTTAGTCGAAAATTATTACAAATAAATCCCTGAAATGCAATTTCTCTGCCAAATGTTGTTTGCGGATTAATTAAACAAATTGATTCAGTGCAGAAAACCAAGTTGAGCTGCAAGATGGTGTCCCGTTGGCAGAAAAATTGCAATTCTCAAGCCTCTTGCATCGTTTCTCTTTTTAGAGTCTGTAGAGATTTGGAAAGAAAGTTGTCTATAAAAAAATGAGCAGATGCCCACGACCAGCGATGTTAACACAATGGCTGCTGGGCCTAAATGTGTTTAGATTTTTTGGCAAAATGTTTAGCTACATGTCCTACATATAAGTTCAATGAAATATACGACACTTTTTAGTTTAATTCAGTGTGAGAATGAATTTGAATATTTAGGTTAATGTACTGACAGAGCTTAAACAATAGGTGTTACAAGGAATAGCATGAATAACTTAAATAAAATACATCGATTGACACCAAGAATATGTACAGAGAAACAAACTAAAAAGATAGGAAAAAACTGACGTGATGAAGTTGTTGGTTTAAAGCGACTGAGTACTCGTGTTTACAAAATCATTCACCATTCTGGACTCCACCACCACCAAATTCCAAATTAAAATCAAGGAAGCTTTACATATCAACTGGAACAAGCCCGCTCTAAACCAACAACTACTTCATTGCGTCAATTTGTCGCTTTGGTTTTAGTTTGTTTCTTTGCATGTGTCCTTGTGGTGTCAATAAATTTTATTTAATTTATTCATGCTATTTCTAATACACCTATCGTTCAAAACTTGTATTTACCTATTGTTTAAATCTTGCATATAAATTAAATATTGAAAGTCACTTTCACACTGACTGAACCTTTTTTGCTGTGGGTGCAGATATGCGAGATTTCTAAGGGTAGATAAACTTGTAGACCTTGGTTGGTGCTTCTGAGAGTTTAATGAAACCAGCTGTTTCAGATATTATAAATCACTTATGTACAATAATCTGGCCCCATCTTCCACCCAGAGCAAGGGACAAAGCTGTGTATACAATAATACAAAACCATGCAAAATACTGTAGCTTTACAAGTCACATTACATTTCTCTTCCCAGCAAAGCATTTGGTCCCTGGTACGTATTCATGCCCTCCTGCCTGTGGGCTCTTTATATGTGGTCCTGGGTAGATGACGCACTTTCGTAAATCTTCCCACAGCAGTTCAATTTCACCAAATTGCCTTCGTAAACTTTCTTTAAAAGTCCACCCCAAGTATACTCTTTTAAATTTTTCTGTTGAAAACCATGTTTCTTTCCTCGGTTAACTCCCCGTCTTTCTGGTGGTAATATCAGTGCCTCTCCGTTGGTGAACAAAGTCGATTGACGCAAGTTCACATGGTGCAGAACTGTAAATGTTTCCATTGGTGCTGTTGATTCAACGTGTGGTCTTCTTTGCTTTAGACAACTGCATGCACGTGTGACATAATGTTCAATGTCTCTTTTCATGTGTGGCCAAAAGAATTGGCCCTTAGCTAGTGGAGCACTCTTTCTACTCCCAGATGTCTCATTTCTTCATGTAATTCCCTCAACACTGTCCTATGAAAGTAATTTTTGGGAAGAAGAAGTTGCAGATTTGTGCCACTTCTGGTACAGAGGATTCCATCTTCCCCAATGTCTAGTTTCCATTCACGCAAGAGAGATCTAGTGTCGGGTGGTGCTTTCATCTGGTCTTGAAGTGTTGGCAGCTGGTTACTTTGCTTACATTGCTTACATTGCATCACTTTCCCAATGGTACAGTCTTCCCTCTGTGCCTGGTGGAGTTCCTTGGGCATAATAGGTTGCACCCGCAATGTAGCCTTATCATCCATAGTGTGCTTCATCCCCTTTGGTCTACTGGATAATACTGTAGGCCAAATTGCTTCTACTTTGAGTTGAGCATTAATATTCATGGCGTCCACTGTAGCGTTGAGGCTCACCCTCTTCCTTGTATTCCCTAATATATTGCTCAATGGGCATCCTGGACAAGGCATCTGCATGTTTGTTCACATGCAGTTCCTGGTTCAATAACGTCTTTGAAAATTTCCGTCGTAGGTGAACATTGTCTGGAGTGTCTGAGAAACCTCTTGAGCTTGTCATTTGTCGCTTGTTTTTCCTTTGCTATTTTCTGCACAAGGTAATGTAACCATAGAACGTTCAATTTCGTAGGAAAGGTCTCCCAGTTGTCTCTGTCAATTAAATACAAATATAACTTATATATTAACAAATCAGTGCGACATGATGCAATCATGCCCTTTCATAAGTAAGTAAGTCAGTCAGTACTTTATTTAATGTGGGTAGCAATAAAATATTATAAAAATACTAACAAACTAGTGCCCCTCTAAAAATTATTTACAATACAGATGTTAAAACTATGGCTCAACTGTGAGATAATATAACAAATAATAAGAGATACTAGATAAAATCAATTAAGAGGAAGTTTCCAGAAAAATTCAACAAGGTGCAGCAAGGCTAAAAAAAAAAGTCCGCTCATCTTCTGCATATAGGCAGCCCTAAGTAAAACTAAAAACGTCATGTTGTTTTTTCCTTCAAATATTTTTAATTTTCTGAGAAAAACGAAATTTTCGATTTCACGTCTAGACGCGATTCAGAGGGTCCAAATCGGGCTGAAAATCGACCATTTTTATTCGATTCGTATCTCAAAACGATCAAGCGCAGAAAAAAAATAAATACAACCGGTTTATTGCATGACTCTTCCTTGTCCAAAGAAGAATAGTTTCAAGAGTTTTGGTTTAATCTAATTATTTAACAGTAAACAAAACCAGACTATTCTCACGCGCCATGAAAGTCGGTCGGTCAAAAGAATTGTCATTTTCACCACGTGCCATATCTCGGATATCCTTGAGATATAGGTATTTATATTGTAGAAGGATGATACTTTCAAAATATGTAAAGTTTGGTTTGGGCCAATGATTAAGCACTTGTCAAAAAATTATTCAAAATCGTACAAAAACGGCACAAAATCACGCCAGCCTTCGAATGCATGGCCAAAAGTATTACCACCATATTTGTTCTTTAAATCGATTTAATCGCAATACAAGCAATATTTAGGCATAAATCAAAATAAATATGTTCACCTTTGCTCGATTATGATGTCCTGACCGCTGCAATACGTTTCTTTCCCGTCATTTCTTCAATGGCTTCCCGTTCAGTTCGCGTCTAGCTTTTTTGTTGCTGCAGCCAGCTCTTTTTCTGTCGATGCTCGCTCTTTGGTTGCTTTAGCCAGCGCTTCTTTTAGGGTCGCCAATTCCAACTGCTGTTTCTGCATCGTCGCTTTAAGTTCCAGAGCATCGTTACTGATTTTCTTGTTTTCGAGCAGGATGTTGTTTACTGTGATTTGAATGTCAACAAGCATTTCTCTGAGTTCGCGGCGGCTCGGTTCTTCTGAAATCTCTGTTGGTTCTTTCGGCGGCGCACCTTCGCCTTCTTCAACAGTCGCCGCCATATTGGCCCGTTTCGATTCTATCAATTCCTCATCCGTTGATCCTCGGTCTCCTCTCTTATTTTTCTTACTCTTTCCTGACATTAGGAAGGCACCATTTCTATACTTTGCCCACCAGGATAAGTGATTATTAACCCTAAAAAGGAAGAAAACCTTGGGGACGTGGACCCCTCTCAAAAATCGTGCCACCGCACGCCAAGGCCGCGCATGCTCCTCCAGTAATAATAAGTAATAATACATACGACCTGAAATACTACTGGACTTTAATCTGTATGTAACACAAGGCTGCCTGAGTCCCAATATATATGTTTGTGTTTTAGAAGAGCATCACCCCCCTAGGGCCCATGCTTCCCAAAAATATCTGTCCCAGACGGACATTTCATTGCATGCCTTGTCAATTGTTTCAGTTTGTCACTCTGTATGTTTTTTTTTCTTGTAATCTTGTCAACAAGGTAATGTGCCCAAAAAACATTGGTTTTGGCATTGAAGGTCTGCCGATCGTTTCTCTCAATGAAATACAAATAAAATTTAAAATTAACAAATGAGTGCGACGTGACGCAATCGTACCCTTACATAAGTAAGTAAGTATATAAGTTGCGACTTTTTAAATGTGGGTAGCAATAAAATAGTATAAAAATACTAACAAACCAGTGGCCCTCTAAAATTATTTAGAATACAGATTTTAAAACTATGGCTAAACTGTGAGATAATATAACGAATAAAAATACAAGAGATGCGAGATAAAATCAGTTAAGAAGTGTAAAAGTGTATCTAAATTACAGAATAAAATTATTTAAAAGCTGCTGTTCTATAAAAAAGTTTCTTTCAAAGAGAGTTCCGCATTGATAGCGGTTAGGTGTTCCAGGCTTGACCGGCAGTCAAAGTAAATGTTCGTCCTCCTTCGGTTTTACTTTTGATAACAGGGCGAAAGTTGGCTAGCGTATTTACCCGAGTATAAGTCGATCCTGTGTATAAGTCGACCCCCTATTTTTGAGGCCATAAACTAATAAAGATTTTTCGTTTCTGGGTAAGAATCTTCCTTGAAAACTAACCTTGTGTTTCTTAGAATTTCCTTTCAGGTAGAGGTACTTTAAATGAAAAAATCACAGCAAGTTTCAATGTGAAGTTTATTATCGTGCTAACGTGAGCGTTTTTGCAAAACATGTTTTTCTGGCATTTTGTCCATAATTTTTGAAACAGGCTTCAACAATCAAATGCACTAATTTCAAACGAACCTTTGTAATTGTGGAGAGATAGAAGCGGCTTTAGAAGACAAGCAAAACACCAAGTTGCACCAAAAACCTTTGAAAACGACTCGATAAACAACGTGCCAAGCTTGCTTGGGGTACTTGGTAACCAAGCTACAAAATTGGTGAGGTACTGGTAACTGATAACTGCACATGTTTGTATCATGCCAGGTTACTAAGTAGCGAAGTTGGAAGCGAGAAAGATCGTGCACAAAGATGTTTTTCTCGAGTGGATTTTACAGTTTTATGAGTGGAAAATGTCAGCCCTTTATTCAAACCTTGTGCCAGTGACTCTCTACAACATTCAGGTTTCTATTCCACAATTCTTACACAAAATCTGCTTTAAAATGATTTACAAAACCGGCACCATCAATTTGCAGAGTTTGTTTTCCGCCGTGAGTTTTGTTTGCCGTAGTGTGAGTTTAAGGAATTTCGACTTGAACTGTCAATTAAATGCCAGCGATAGCAAAGCGAAAGGACATATTAACCTGTACTGTTGTTTATATGATATTTGATGACATATAAAAGCAATTGTTATGCTAATTGTGCAGAATTTATTTAACTGGCGCTTGGGTCGAAAATTTTAACCCATGTATAAGTCGAGGACGATTTTTTTGACCGATTTTTAGGTAAAAAAAGGTCGACTTATACACGGGTAAATACGGTATCTAGTCTGCCGTGAATGAGTGTCACAGGTAACTTAAGAGGCAGTCTCTCTAATTTTCGGCCTCAGTTGGACCCGGATCGAAAAATCAAATCGCCTGATTTTGTGATGTGAAAGGCCTTCATGTCAAAGTAGCAAGACCAGAATCTTTTGGGTTCTTGGTTTAATGTTTTTTCTGCTAGAGCTAAAAAAAATTTGACCAAATTTTGCTCGCGCACAACCAAAATTCAAGACGATTGTTTACCTTTTTTAAGTGATCGGTGCAAAGCAAGGACAACCTGTACTGCCATATTTTTTTACATAGAAAAAAAGGTCTACTTCTATTTTCTGAGCTGTAGTAGTTTCAAGCAATTTGACGTTAATCTGTTGGTATTCTACAACATAACTCACTCCTACGTTAGGAGGTTCGAGGGACAACCCAAAAATTGGTCATTTTGTGGACCTCTTTTCTCAGCAGCTGGCCATGGTGGCTGAAATCAAAACATGGCAGTTACATCATTGTAAAGTCTTAACCTTCCTCTACACGAATATGTAAAAAATTATTGCCTGTAACCCCTTTCCTGCAAATTTCAAGGGGTTAATTTTTCCTAATTTTGAGAAATTATCAAAAACAACACCAAATCGCTAATTGTTTAAAATTTAAGACGAAAGGGATTATTTCGTGAGGAATATGCTAATGCAGAGATACTAGCATAATTGTTACACAAAAGCCTGAATAGCTCAATTTCAATATATTAACAATAGACATCACTACGTATACGAGGCTCTGGGGAATAAACCCCACAAACTCTATAGTTTATTCCCCGGAGCCTCGTACTGAGGTTTATTGTTTTAGGCTGAATTTTAATATATCAAAATTATATTGGGCTATTGATGCATCCGATGTCCGGTGGACATTCGAATTTGTGCCCAGTCTTCTCTTATGAGATTGAAACCCACCTATTAAAGACAAATGTAAGTGATTTCCCCTTCCCTATTTCAGAACCTAGTTCATAATTTGATACCCTGTTTCAGGCCAGACCGCAGTTCTCAAAAGAAGAATAACAATTCTAATAACCAAAAAATTTAAAATGTTACCTTTACGTTGGTTGTCAGGATAGAGTTCGGTTATTTACAAATGTGTAATAAACGGTTATTTTTCTAAACTTAGGGCCAGATTCGGAATTGCGCACAATTATTTTGGTCGAGGTGAAAAAATTATCCCACCAACTCTAGGATAATAGCTTTGCTATTTCCCTGATAATAATTGGTTATTTTTATCTTCTCAATTGCCAACCAAAAGGCCTTTCTTTTCTTCCTTGCAGGTTAAGGCCAGAAAAAAATTCCAGGCCGGCACAAATTGTATTAGGAGTTCTTTTAAACAGATGTAGAAGTGCAATTCATAGAAAAGATGCCATTTTTATAATAATCTATAGCAATTTAATTTCCTCATGCCAGAAATGGTGTTCTGAGAAAATGCTCTTTTTTCGCTTATCGAGGATAATTTGTGGGCCTAGGCCTTGACCTAAATACCAGTTTCATACCGTCAAAAAATTCTTTAAAAATTTCCGTCCCACACGGACATTTCATTGCGTGCCTTGTCAATTCTCTCAACTTTTCACTTCGTATGTTTTTTTTCCTGGTGATCTTGTCAACAAGATAATGGACCCACAACACATTGGTTTTGGCATTAAAGGTCTGCCAATCATTTCTGTCAGTGAAATACAAATAAAATTTAAAATTAACAAATGAGTGCGACGTGACGCAATCGTACCCTTACATAAGTAAGTAAGTAAGTATATGCGTTGCGACTTTTTTAATGTGGGTAGCAATAAAATAGTATCTAACAAACCAGTGGCCCTCTAAAAATTATTTAAAATACAGATTTAAAAACTATGGCTAAACTGTGAGATAATATAACGAATAAAAATACAAGAGATACGAGATAAAATCAGTTAAGAAGTGTAAAAGTGTAACTAAATTACAGAATAAAATGATTTAAAAGCTGCTGTTCTATAAAAAAGTTTCTTTCAAAGAGAGTTCCGCATTGATAGCGGTTAGGTGTTCCAGGCTTGACAGGCAGTCAAAGTAAATGTTCGTCCTCCTTCGGTTTTACGACCAATAGGATTGTTTCTCATCAATAAGGGACGATTTTTATTCACCGCTTTTGTAATAAGTAAATCTCAATACTTATAAAAACATATTAGAAAGAGCCAATAAAAATTCAAAGGAAACCAAACCAGGTAGATGCAGATCTGACTAGCAAAATGAAAACATACAAACAACTAAATACAGAGAGGCTCTCAAAGCATGATACATGTATTTAATTTGCTATAGTACAGATTATGACTTAGCGGTAATAGATGAATTAAAATTAATTCAAGGACATTACGATTTTAAGATGAATTAAAATTAATTTTTGGTCAATGATTTTATACAAGTTTAATTGGTATTTTTGTTTGTTTCTGAGTAATTGATCCTCAAACAAAGACAAATACCAATCAAACTAGTTATAAATTATTTTGGGCTGAAATTCATTTTAGGCTATACCATAAAAAATAAATCTTTAAAAATACCTTCAGTGCAACAAAAATCTCCATAATGTCCAGCTTTCCAGTTTAAACACAGCTCTTCATAATGAGCAATAGTAAATGCATGTAAAATAAAGCCATATTGATTCAATACCAAGCCTGAAGGAAATCATTCAATTATCAGTTTGCAATTTTTTAATATAACTTTACATTTCCATCCCAGAAGTCATCACTATTAGTGTTCTAGAGGAATATATTTGGCCATGGAAACAAACCATGTAAGGACCCGATATGTGCACATTACAGTTTTGTATGTAAGGGCAGGATACTTTGATGTGTACCAGTCCAGAAAGAAAAAATATCCAGGGAGGCCTGCACACATATCAAATAATTAATCAATTCAAGGAGGTGCAATATTCCAACACATTTTTTTTTTCTTCTGTAACAGTGTCGTGAGAAAAAAACCAGCTTACTTAATAAGAACAGTAGGCTTAATGGACTGAATAAAAAAAATATTTGGCCACTTTTCATCTTTTATTGATATTCTATTCTCAAGCTTTGCTAGCCAGGCTTATTGTAATGTTGACCCAAATTCATGAGAGTAAAGTATTCATGAGTCAATTGAGTCAAATTTTCATTTTTTTTTTAAATTTTAAGTTTACCAAATATACTAGTGGAAAGAGTCACGTGACCTTTGTAAAATCAGGGTTTGTCATTGTTACACTTGGTTACATGAATTATTTGAGTCGGCCATTACAGGTTGCTTTGTCAGGGAAAGAAACGTCAGTTTGCAATTTACCGTTGAGTTTTGGTGTAAAGGTGAGTTTATCTCATAATTTTAACTTGGGCTAGTAGGTTTTAGTCAATTGTAGCAAATTTGCTTTGGTGATCACTTTATTAATTCTCATAACCTCTTTTCTTGAGCAAGAATTGATATTGTGAGGAGAAATTTGATGTTGGTCATTCTTGGGACTCATGGGTTAAGGATTGGGGGAATGAGACGTAACAAATTAATTTGATAAAACTTCTATTTAATTTATTTTATTCAAACTGGAGCTTGTAAAAAAATATATTTCTTGAAGTAAACACAACGTTCACTGACAAATGCACAACATTTGATATGTTGAAAGCTATTGTCAACATTCTAAATCTGATTTAATCTATGAATTCTTTTTAATGTGCTCTAAATTGTTATAATTTTAATCATCCATCTGTACATGGCTTTTGTTTTAACTGGAACAAACATGAATTGGCAGGGTAGAAATGGTACCCTTGGTCCTTGTGTACAGATACAAAGTCAACATAAACACATAAATGTTCTTGGCAGTTCCTGCCCAACACTGTTCTTGGCACTTTCCTGCACAGGGGCAATCTGCCTTAGCACACACTGTTCTTGGCACTTTTCTGCACAGGGGCAATCTGGCTTAGCAAGGACACTGAATCTAAAGGAGACCTTAGTTAACAGTAACAACAACAAAAAAGGTACTAGCAATTTTGCACCATAGCTGTAGCTTCTTTATGCTTAACCCTTTCACACACAGGGTGAATCCTTGAATTGGTCGGGACTAACTTCTGGATGAAAAGCTGAAGTCTGTACATGTCTGTTCATTCAAATAAACCTAACTTGTACTACCACATGAATGGCAGTCCTAGACAAGAAAGCTGTTCATACTCGTGTGATTTCAAATCCCAAAGTAGGGCTTCACTTACTGTTATTTCTTCAGGGGGCAAGAGATTACTACCAGAGGGCTGATGTTTACAGCATGCACTACTCAAACAGAAATAAAATTTGGAAGGAACGTAAAATTTCTGCCCCTTTGAGTTCAAATGTGGTGGTGACCACATCGCATGAGCAACTATAACAAGTGCACCGTCATGGATTTAGACCTTACAAGTAGGATTTCTGCAATGGGGGCGTGTTCCTTTCCGGACACCTTCATATCAGATTAACTCCCAGGTATCTTTCGCTGAATGACTGCTGGACGAAGAGCACAAACTCTGTGGGCTGCTTGATGATGCTGAAGATGCACCCAGGCTGTGGGTCAAGTACTGCATCTCCTGATGGAGCTGAAGATCTGAAGCTTGTGGGGGTTGTGGAGACGCTGGACACCACACCTGCTACCTCTTCAGATGTAAGAGCTCGCTGTTGCAGAATTGAATTGGTTTCCAGCAGCTTGCAGACATTGAGATACACCCACAAAATATGGGAGGATAAATTTTGCCATGTATAGTATGCACAATCTAAACATTCTGGTTAACTGGAGAGTGTGACCTTCTGATTCTTTCCAGTAAAGTACCTTAACTCCACCTCGATCTTCTCATTTGTTACAACTTTCTTTTGTAGAGTGAATGAACTTTTGGTCTTTTGGTCTTTTGGTCTCAGGAAGGCCTTTGATCTCTGCGGTCTGTATGGTGCTTCTCTGCCTTTGTTTCGGTTGCCTGCCTTCTTGACAGGATCGTGCCTGTGGGAAGATGTTAGGTCAATGAAGCCATCAGTTACCCTGCTGGTCATGACAGCAGGATTGGCCTGTATCACTTCATTCAGCTCGGCAATGTAGGCGTCTGCTCTCTTGTTTTGCTCAGCATACCTTTGCTTACGTAGCTCAGCACAGCTAGGACCTTTGCCACCTTTCAATGCCCCAGAACCATAAGCTCGCAAAGCAGCAGCTGGTTTCACACTTTCTGCAACATCCTCCCTGAAAGCGTCAATTAAGGAAAGATTCACTGCCCCAATCTTTACCCACCGGGAGTGTCCCATCTCTGCATGATTCGTCTTTGGGACATTGTGGAGAGGCTTGAATGCTTGAAACACATGACTTTGCCGCTTGTGCCACCAGTTCAAACACGAATGAGGATGGCTGTGTCTGGATAAACTCCTCCATTCTCTCAGAGGCTTTCTGAAAAACTGGCGGAGTTTCTGCCTTCTGAAGTGAACCACAGAAGAACTTGAATTCACTTTTAGCATCTTCACCTACAAGGGTCTTCTCCTGTCGTACCACAGTGAAGTCAAAATGTTTCTCACAGGGAACAGACCTTTGGAAATCTTCGTCTCCTTGAACAGCTGCAATTGAAGCCCAGAATGCTCCTGCCTCATCCATCATGTAACCGTATGGCCAAAACCTACTGTTACCATCTCCAGTGTGTTCCCGGATTGCCTCATTTAACACCTCCCAGAACATGGTCATAGACAAGGTGTTTTGACTCCACCTCCATGGTTGCTACTTTGCACATCTGGCGGAGGAAGGGATGGTACATACAGAGGGTGATTGTTTTGAATCCGGCACACCTTTTGTGATTACCATCCAGATGGCAGTACTCTTCACTCAGGGGATTGGTGCCACGACGTCTGTCCATATCAACAGCTATCTGCATCTGCTCTTGGCTGCTCTTTAACATGAAGGAAGGTTTGCCAGGATCTAGCAGTTTGTTGTGAACTTTGTAGATAAGGAATGGGTCATTAAGTTTCTGACACACTTTCTCTTGATATTATTTCCCACTGCATCAAAGTTGTGGCCACAACTGTCCATTTCTGCTTGTGCAGTTGCTTTTATGTTGGACATGGCTGCGCTACTGATGAGTGACTGAGCAACTTTTCTCGCTTCTTCAGTTGATTTACCTTCATCAATGGCAGAGATGATCCGGTCATTCACATATTGCTGGGGTTTCAGACTTCTGAAATGCAGAGACTGCATCATCCTTCATTTCCTTTGAAATGCCTTTGTCAACAGCTATGCAAGTGTGCTTTCCGTGATGGTAAACTGTTACCCATTGCTTGTCTTCACTGACCTCCCATAGTTTGACTGCAGGGCATGAAACAAGCTCAACCTCTGTGTTGCAACTGTGGCAAACCATGATTCCATTTCTCTGCTCAAAGTTGACCCTGTTTTCCTTTTGGTACTGCCTCCTATACCAACACACTGGATTGGGGCATTTTGGAGAGCCCTTACATGAAGCTCGTCTTCTGATGCCATTAAATCCGCTCCTTTTTGAGTTAAAATACGTGTTCCAGGGAAGGCCATGTGATGTGGACGACGCTGGTGAGCTAGCATTGTATCTCAATTTGAACACCTGGTCCCCATCAATATCAATTGACATGTTGCACTTCTGTTCCAGAAAATAATAATGGTGTAATTCTGTTGTGTTGGCTGCAGGAAAAAAAAGAAGCAATGCAAGAGTGAAAATATTGTACAATTCGAAAAGAGCACGATCTAATAAACACCTCATCTCATTTACATGCCATAATTAGCAATTAGATTATGAGCTTGAGATTTCTATGAGGTGATAGTTGATGAGGCCGCAGGCCGAATCGACTATCACCTCATAAAAATTGAGAGCGAATAATCTAATTGTTTTTGTAGAATTCTAACTGAAATAAACGCAAATAACGGTTTCTAATTATTTTTCTACGCATTATCGAACTATAAAACGCTTTAACAAAATCGCACACATTGAATTGGTAAATTTGCAGTTGTTTACGCGCGTGCACCTGTTTTTCAATAATTTCAAGCTTTTAAAGTCAAGAAACCGCTAATGTCCTTCTTTTAGTCTTCTCGGGAATATTTTTATCCATTTACATCTAAACTTCCTTCCAAAACTTCGGAAAAACGATAAAAATGTCGCATTTTGTGGACGACCTTCGGCAACTGCACACTAATGGCTGATAGTGTTCAATAGCTCAGCCAATCACATTGCAGCATTTGCATTAGTGTACTAGTAGAATTCTACTAACTAGTATTAGTAGAATTCTACTAGTACACTAATGCAAATGCTGCAATGTGATTGGCTGAGCTATTGAACACGATCAGCCATTAGTGTGCAGTTGCCGAAGGTCGTCCACAAAATGCGACGTTTTTATCGTTTTTCCGAAGTTTTGGAAGGAAGTTTAGATGTAAATGGATAAAGAATTCCCGAGAAGACTAAAAGAAGGACATTAGCGGTTTCTTGACTTTAAAAGCTTGAAATTATTGAAAAACGGGTGCACGCGCGTAAACAACTGCAAATTTACCAAGGACAATTCAATGCGTGCGATTTTGTTAAAACGTTAAGTTCGATAATGCGTAGGAAAATAATTAGAAACCATTATTTGCGATTATTTCAGTCAGAATTCTACTAAAACAATTAGATTATTCGCTCTCAATTTCTATGAGGTGATAGTTGATTCGGCCTGCGACCTCATCAACTATCACCTCATAGAAATCTCGAGCTCATAATGTAATTGTTAAATAGTTGTCTGCTCGGTGACCTGGCCTTTGAATGGTAGTGAGGCTGGAGGTGGCCTTCCATTGGTACAAACCTCTCTGCTTTATCATGTAAATGCAAACTAGTTAGCAGCAGAACACAAACAGGACTTATTTCATTGAAAGATTTGAAATTACAGCCAATTTCATCAGCTGATGATTTTCATCATTAAACACAACGACAAGTAAGTTTAAAAGTGTGAGGTAGACTACTTTATTTACTTGTACAAGGAGTAGATCTTAGGACAAGTTAAAACGACATCTATTTCTGTAAATAAATATATAAATAGAAATATAGTTCAGCTAATGGTCACCGTCGAATCCAAGATAGTGCTCTACAATGAAGGAGCTTTTAATAATAGATTGTGTAGCAAAACTACTCTGGTGTTGAGTTCATATGGATTTTAATACAATACTGTTTCGTAGGTCAATGCGAGGTTGGCCCACTCATCAGTTATCCTCCATATACACTGATGCCAGAAAGATGCACACACAAACAATATGATCGCGCAAGATGCGTTATGCGTTAACAAAAAGCTGTTAATTTTACCGTTAAGAATACTGTTAAAAATTGAAAACTTATGCACGCGCTATCTGTATCAACATGTGCGCGCTAAGTAGCAATTGCCGTACTCGTTAAATTGTATCTTAGGAGAAACTTTCTTTTGTGCCTACATGTAGAAACGAGTTCATTACGCTTGTTCAACGTTGCCAGCTCCGGTTTCGTGATGATAAAATGCTTTTCTGCGATGCACAGCTGGCATTTTCTGGTGAGATTTGAGTATGGCTTTGCTTTTCCAAGGATCTTCCACCCAATTGTGTAACTTTCTTTTTTGCACTTTAGTTCCCAGACATATTTACTAAGTTCGGTGTTGTGTAAATAGAAATATAAATACACCTGAATCTGTAAACCAACAAGGACTTTTAACTTTTTATTTTTTAATGTGCAAATATAGTTCCACTCTGAAGAAGGCTGAATGCCGAAACGTCGCATTAAAAGCTGGAACAGTTATATAATATGTAATATATATAATATTTTCAATATAAATGACTTAAATTATTAGCAACTATAAATTAAAATAACTATTAAGCTAGCAGAGCCGCGCAATCAAATTATATGTAAGCTAGCCTGCTCAAAATCCAAATAGTGCACGCTGATAGCGTGAGCAAATCCTTTCACCAGAAACGTTTTTTCGCGCGACAGGTCATTTTTACATTGGGAAAAATATAAAAGTGCCATTCTTAAGCGTGATTTCCTAAAAAAAAGAATTTTGTATTTTAACTGCAGTAAAATAACACTCAATAACAAGCACAAAAGGCTCCATAGTAGTATAGTAGGGATGTTTTACTCCACTTTTTTGAGGTGGAATCTCATTAGTGTGAGGCGCAATAAATTAACTTGGTAACGTCATAGACTCAATGATCATAGATGTCAAAGTGTATTTTTGTGGAATATATTAACTTCCATGAATTTGCTGTGGTATACATTAACACTCTGTGGAATATATTAAAGAACAAAGGCTAACAATAGACCTACCACCAGAACGAATTATTATTCACAAACGAAAAATAGATATGCGCTTTCGTGACCCGAAGGAAAATAATAGCAAGCAGGAAAACAAATTGCCTCGTAAGTAACATTTATGATAAACACACAGATAACAACTCGAGCAAAACTTTTATTTCCCTCGATCAATACTTGTGAGCGACAATAATTCAAGGATAATAATTCAAGGAAAACTATGGTGGTAGTGGAGTAAACCATCCTTACAATACTACTGCTCAACATAAGAAATCGTTCAGTTATGGGAATTTCTGATATAGCAGAATCCGGGGGAGATGTTGATGACCTAGAATGGTATGATATGGGTTAACCCTTTTGCACCAACATCCTCTATGAAAATACCAAGTTCATGTTTTCGATGAAGATAGAGGGAATTTTCCCATAAATAAGCCTTTTTCAACATTCTATAGTACTCTTTATAGTCCTTGTACCTCTTTACGATGTTCTGAGGACGAGGAGGTCCATGGGCGAGAAGGAAAGCAGCTTTCACTTCACTTGTTGTAACACAAGGCACCTGTAGGCAAAACCTACAACTGACGCCCTCCTCTCTAAGCTCTCCTAAGCTGTAATGTGGACTCTCCCTTGCTGAGGGAGACAGAACATGTCAACTAGTAAGTTTTTTTTCTTCAGAAACTAAACGACAAAAGGAAGGCCATGCATGTACAATAGATTCTATGTATTCAACTTTTCTAAAATATCTAGATATATAACTTTTCTAACTATCTGAATAAACTCTGCACTAAATTGTTCTGACAAGTACTTCCAAATTATTTGAGGACAGAAACAATCAGCCCATATAACTACAGTTGTAAAAAGTCAGAGGTAAATTATTTGTGATGGTAATTTTTTTTACTACTTATTCAGTTATCCTTATCGTAAACAGCCAAACGAGCTTCAAATTATCCCGCATTCAAGTTGTGTTGAATGAAATTGAAGCATTCAAACCTCGAGTCGAAACTCACTGACATATTTCCATAGATAGAACCACACCGATACAATACGTTTTAGAGCCTGCCTGATAAATTTCATGATGGATTGTAGAGTCAATGCAGTTTCAACCGAGTCGAATGCGAATTATTACCGATATATTTTGTTTTGGGATCGGCTTCAATTACATTCAACCTCTTTGCAATCTGCGACTTACAATTGCTTGCAAATCAAAACAAATCAAGAGCTCCGTTTATTATTTACCAGCCTCATTGCCGTCTTGCACATTATTGTCTTTACACTCTGTATTACTCTTCGGTCTTTTGTGAGTTTTTCCCACTGAAAGTATTTCCCCTCCACTGTAATCGACAAAGGATCGAAGAGACTCCTTCTTTTTCAGGTAGCAGAAGTATGACCTAGATACGACACAGAATTTCACTTTCAGTTATAAACAGTTGCTCAAAAACATACGAGACGCATTCATGAATAATAGAATACACACAAAAAGTCAAACTCAATAAATTACCTTTCTAAATTCTTCGGCGGAAGAAGCCATAGATCTTTCTTGTAGACAAAAGATTACTTCTAAAATAAACCAAAAGCAAACTTGATCAATCGATCTCCGATGTCAAGAATTTTGCAAGGGCTCGATTCGCGCTAAAATTAGATCTGGAGAATTAACCAATCAAATGGAGGCATTAGTAGATTTGTGATTGGCAGGCTGAACAGTTCAGCCTCCTTATATAGGCTCGCTCCGTGTTTAAGGCATTTTAGATCATAGTTGCACTGGAGAAGAAAAGCCCCTCCAACCTGCTTTCAGAGTGTTAGGGGTATGTGGCTCCAACTTGCGTCAGTACTGCTCTTGTGTAACTTATCCAGGTGACTTTTAAGGCATTGCTGATTACTTCAAAATCTGGCATGTCTAGGCCACCTTTTATTTTCGGAGCAATCATTGTGTTATGTTTGATTTTGTGTTGGTTATTCCAAACAAATTGAGATATAATGGATTTAACCAAGGATGTAAATTGAAGGGGAAAGGAGAGTACAGATCTGTTGTAGACGAGCTTGGGTAGGGCAAGGCTTTTAAGAATGATTATGTGGCGTGTAGGGCAAGCACAAAATTGAATGTCTCTATGACCTTTTCATGGAATTTAATTTTTGTTCGAAATTTTTTTTGAAAGCGGTAACTTCATCGTAAGAGAAGTAGATTCCTAGTGCGTATATCGGTTCTGAAGGCCACGTTATATCAAAAGGAATGGATGTGTTATCCTTACAGGATCCTAACCACATTCCTTCGGTTTTGGATGTATTTATTTGTAGGCCTGATGTCTCCCAGAAAGCGTGCAGCACTTCAAACAAATTCTGTGCAGACAGTGCATCGGCGACGAAAGTTGTAGTATCATCAGCGTATTGGGATATCTTGTATTCTTTGTTATAGATTTGTATCCCTTTAATATTTTTATCATTTCTGACTACGTTTGCTAAGATTTCTGCGCAGAGGACAAA
Organism: Meandrina meandrites; assembly: GCA_963693305.1. Classification (NCBI taxonomy): domain Eukaryota; kingdom Metazoa; phylum Cnidaria; class Anthozoa; order Scleractinia; family Meandrinidae; genus Meandrina; species Meandrina meandrites. Next base: position 23,236,361 of record OY855903.1, read on the forward strand.
AAGGATACCGGACAATGGGCAGCCTTGTCTGACTCCCCTTTGCAAAGAAAAGAAATCCGAGGCATTTCCGTTGTTGAAGACACAGCTTGTGATATCAGTATAGAGCACGTATATCCATTTTCGAATACGCGGTCCAAAATTGAATGTCTCTAGGACCTTAGCTTAAAAATCCCAGTTAACCGAATCAAAGGCTTTCTTAAAATCAATGAAGATTACCATACCGGGTAAGTTTTCGAGTGATGTTATTTTCATTATATCCTGTATTAGCCTGATGTTTTGGCCGATATATCGGTCTTTCACGTATCTGGTTAAAAAGGTAAAGGTAAAGCAACTTTATTTATACACGGTTTGTGTTTAAAGCTAGAAGCTTGTGGGGCCGTGTATATGAAACAAATATTAAATAAACATAACATGATTAAAAATCCCAACTGGCAGGAGGCAGACCAGTTGGCTATTTACAAGAATGACCGAGGATTTGAACTCGGGACAACCAAGAACAAATTCAGATAGTGGTCAGAACGGGACTTGAACCCGGGACCTCCGGATTTCAAGTCCGGCGCTCTAACCACTTGGCCATGCTGCCTCCTGTTTGGCCACAGTGTATAAGTTTGGGAAGAACATTGCTAATCCTACTTGCTATGGTCTTGGATATGATTTTGTAATCAATTTTCAATAGGGATATTGGTGTCCAATTTGCTAAATAAAGCTTGTTTTTGCGATTTTTTTGGCGTAACTTTGATGATTCCTTGACATTGTGTGATGTTAAGGTGTCCGTCGGCTAAAGCGTAATTCAAGCTTTGAACCATTTCCTCTCCTAGTATGGACCAAAAATGTAAATAAAATTCGACGGTGAATCCGTCGCTTCCTGGGCATTTGTCTTTACTGCATATTTTGAGAATTTCAAAACACTCTTGTTTTGTGAGTGGTCTGTCAAGCTCGTCTAGTTCAATTTGGAAGATTTGGATTTTCAAAAAATAGATTGTCATGCAGACTGCTCAGGGGTACCGCTGTGTACAGATTTTTGTAGAACATTTACTGACAGTTTAAAATTTCGTTTGAATCTATTATTTCAAGACTATCTTGGGATTTCAGTTTAGATATGAAAGTTTTGGAGTTTTGTCGTTTCTCTAAGTTTAGGAAATGTTTCTGAAGCAACCATGTCTTCCAAAGTCAAGTAGTGAATTGTTTGCCCCCGTTGAGCTGATATTAGTGACATTAAAGTGACCAATTTTAAAGTCAGATCCTTGAGTGAGCAGTTTGTAATAGATTGTTTTAGCAACGCCATACTGGAGGGCAAACAATGTAGCTTTTCCTTGGTAATAAACAAAGCGCGAGTGACCGGAACTGTCATTAAGGTGAGATAAAAGCTTTTTAAATGTTTTCTTTGTTATGATGCCACAAAAAAACACTAAGACAATATCGCTTGGGAATTTTTACATACAGATGAAGTAGTTTCGGACTGAATCGGCTTCTAAAAGTCGGGCTTCAGGCTCGTGAAGTTTTAGCACGTGCTCGCTTGAAGCGACAGTAATGGCAGTGACGTATTCAAAATAGCTCAAAATATCGCCGTGATTAATTCGAATTTAACGCTATATTCGACTATATTTTGTACAATATGAGTTAAACTCGCCATATTATTTCAATTTCATATTATGCAGCTCACAGAGAAAAAGATCATGTCGAGTAAATACCATTGCTGTGTTCCCGGGTGCAATGCAGACAAACGGTATGGTGAGGAGAACAAGCTATCTTTTCACAGATTTCCGCCAGTCAGTAAGAAAGAACTCAGAGCTGCCTGGATAAATAATATCCGTAGAGATACAGGCGAAAATTTTCAGGTAAATCAACGTTGTTTATTATATAAAACGTATTTACGACGCCGACAGTTTTGTCTTAAAATAGTTCTTTCAATTTGTGCTTAATTTCGGATTACTGACAACGCAAGAGTGTGTTCTAATCATTTTAAAACAACTGATTTCAAAGCTGAGGATAGCAACGGTCGTAGACTTTTAAAAGAAGGAGTGAAACCTACTGTATTTTCCTGGTCTAGGAAGATCAAAGAAAGGAGACCACTACATCGAGTCGTGTAAGGCATTTCAGTGAAGATAATTATTATGCTTGTGGTTTTCTTTATTGTTGGTTTTCTTGTGTTTATTTTTTGGCTTTTTTGCTTTTTTGGTATAAAATCTGTCCTAATCTATCCTAATCAAAGAAATTGTTTTAGACTGAAGTTAATATGAGAGGTTCAGGTGTTCTCTTTTCTATTATTTTTTTAAAATATAAGTGCAATGTGCACTGAAGTGTAAACTGAGTTCAAACGGTCAGTGTACTGTTATGGACAAACTGAGCAAAATATGTATTAATTTTTAGCACTTCTTTATCATTGATTTTAGTCAACCTCAGTCCCAAAAGCCTGACATAGTGGTCAAAGAAGATGACGAAGCAGGCCCTTCATGTTTGGAGGTAGCAGAGGCCGAGACAGCTGCAGCCAAAGCAGAAACTAAAGCAGCAGAGGCCGCATTACAACTTACCTTGGCACTCCTTGAGTCTGCCCAGAGTGATTTAGCTGCAGCAAAGGCTGAAATCACTGTACTTCAAAATCAAGTTAAAATTTCACGTTTTGGGCTTCCGAGATTTCTGGCAGATAATGATAGTATAAAATTCTACACTGGATTTCCCAGTTATAATCACCTACATAAGGTCTATAATATGTTAGAGCCCTCTGCTGAACGAATGACTTACATATACAGTGCAGGTATGAGTACCCAGCAGAGTCGGCCATCAGCAAGGACAATGGTATTTATTGATGAGTTATTTTTATTTCTTGTACGGGTAAGGATGGGCCTTTTTGCCCAAGACTTGGCACACAGGTTTGACATTCATGTTTCATCTGTAAGTAGAAAAGTGATAACTTGGGCAAACTATTTGTACTTTTTTTCTTGGGAACCAGGTTGTCTGGCCAAGTAGGGCACATATAGATTTACACATGACAGAGGGTTTCAAACATCTGTACCCAAAGACAAGAGTAATCCTGGATTGTACAGAGATTTATGCTCAAACAACTTCATCCCTATTGTTACAATCAAATGTATTCTACTATAAAAGTACCACCACACTTAAAGGACTGGTAGGTATTGCCCCTCATGGGGCTATTACTTTTGTTTCATCACTTTACACTGGGTCCATATCAGATAAAGAAATAACTAGGGTTTCAGGAGTATTAGATCTTCTAGAACCTGGAGACACAGTGATGGCTGACGAGGGTTTTGACATAGGTGATATGCTAAGGGAAAAGGGAATAGGTTTAAGCCTGCCTCCATTTCTTCAAAGCAGTAGTCAATTTAGTGCTCAGCAAGTCCAAGAAACAAAGCAAATTGCCAAGCTGCATATCCATGTGGAGAGGGCAATAAGAAGAATTAAAGAATTCCACATTTTTGATTCACCTATTTCTCTGAACTTAATGGGAACAAGAAATCAAATTTATACAGTAATTTGCTTATTAGTAAACTTTCAGGGACCACTGATCATGTCATCAACAGAAGCACAAATGAAAAGTAGAAGAATTTTACTTACAGTACTGTCACCCACTTTACTCTGTGGTAAACATTTTTTCAACGCCTGCATTATTTCTGTCATGCAAAAAAGTGTACAAAACATTTGCTCTTATATGTACTGAAATAAATCTGATTAACACCTCTTGAAACAACAACAACTGGTTCACTGTAAGTAACCTTAGAGACTGACAAGTATCTTTAGGGGGTGATTGTTAACAGACACTAACCAGGAATTTTTTATGTCATTAATCTCTCTTCTATACTATGTGCTAACGTAGTTTCTTTGCATTGTAAAAATAGAAATAAAACATGTCAGTCAGACTTCTTAAAGTTGGAAAACCTTGAAACATAATGCTAGATCACAAAAACATGTCTAGCCAAACAATAAGCGAAGTTTAGATTTCTCATGTAAAAGAGTTGCACATTTTTACTTTAAGTAATAATTAAAAAAGAACATGTCCAATTATCTTTTGCATTTTGAAAAAACTGTGGATCATAATAAATTCTTTCACAGTGGAAAGTTGTGTCATTGATATAACTAAAAAAGTCACACCATTCTAGACCAGAAAGGCCCAACTAAAACTGAACTTGATAGTAGTACTCATGGTTCCTTTTCAGTGACAGCTGCTTGGTAACAGGGTCTTTGTAAATATAATGTACTCCATCAAAATCAATTGCACTTTCTTTAACAACTTTGGTTTCAAAAAGTCCAAATGGGAGGTAGCCATCCTTCTCAGCTGAGCTATCATACACCTTTCTGTCTGGTGAAAAGCCAAGCCACGGTGACTTAGGGTTGATTATCAAACCTGAAGGAAACAAATTGACCATACCCTGTTTTGCAATGTTGGCATAAGCCATTGCAGCAACAGGCTCCATTTCAATGCCTCGTTGCATGTCTGCAGTCACAACTCTGCGGCTTGAGTTGAGTTGGTTGACCAGTGAATCAAAATTTGTTACTTGTTTGGCAACTTTTCCAAACTTGCTGGCTGTTATGCGTTTTTCTCTTAGATAATACCAAGTCTCATTACTACTCTGTGAAATTGTCTGTTGTTCCAGCTTAATTGCGGTCTCTCTGGTAACCCCCAAAGAATCTAAGGAAGCTTGCTTTTCAGCTGTTAAACAAACTGTTACATTGTTAGCAAACCTTTAACCAGCAGTCTCAAGTGGCAGATGCGGAAAAAATGTACAGGAATAGTCATTAATGATATACTCTTTTGATAGTTTTTTTGGTATGAAAGCACACTGCCTTTCACAGCATTACCAAAGGATGTAGCAACAGGTGATAATGATGTCATTGTGCTCGCATGTGGTAACACAGTTGCCATAAGCGGTTTTGGTGTGAGAGATGACATCATTTCAGCAGTCATTAGAGGGTAAGCAGTTGAAGGACTGTATAAGGCAGTCTTAACAAACTTGGCATAATCTGCCCCTGCTTGTGGCTTCTTTACCATTATGTCCTGAATTGCCTTGTTAGCAATCTTTCTTTGTCGAGGAACACTCCACATCTGTGGCAGGCGGGTGCATGCAAGTTCATCTGGCAGCGATTTTAGCCCAAGATGTTTACAGTGTGACATGTAAAAGAGCAATCCAACCACATGATGGCAGTATCCACTGGATCCTGCCACACAAGAGCACTTTGCCGAAATCCTCTTGTCTTCTATGCCAATCTGTACACTTAGTGTATGTGGTGGCTCATTTTTTTTTCATAGATCTGTAGCACTTTGCTGTTACTTTAACATGGTTAGTAGAATACTGGACTGCAAAAAAAAAAATTAGAAATTTTCAACTCTCATCAAGGTTAACTAACATGTAAAAATTGTTCATTGTATACTGTGATAATATAAACAAACTAAGAAAAACAACAAGTTATCAAAATAATTTTATGCAACCTTTAAAAATATCACCTAAACAAAACAATAATCGACTTAACTTCTGGACAAATTTTATTTATCAATTTCATGAATCTTGTACATCATTTAAGTCTATTATACTTTTTTTATTGTTGTAAACGTTAGGTCCTTTTTATCTAGAAATGTCCAAAACACCTTTGTATGCATTTCCTCACTTAAAAGTTGAGATATCCCAGATTGCATGTACCTTTTTTATCGTGAAGGTAGCCGGGTTCAGCGAAAAACTTGTAAGCTTTTCGAGTATGTTCGCAGCCCGATGCCTTCTGAGCATAACCTTTGATTTCTGCGAAAGAAATATCTGGGAACTTGGTTTAATCTTTTGACTCCACGCCTGTGAATATAAGTAAAACTAACTTGAGCTCGCTCTAAGGTTACATCGTTTAAAAAAGGAGATTCTACACTTGGATGTGCTACTATTTGCTGCATCACAGCATCACATAAAGATCACCTCGAACTAATCAAATATATATTTGTGTAAGCGGCCGCCATTACTGTCGCTTCAAGCGAGCACGTGCTAAAACTTCACGAGCCTGAAGCCCGACTTTTAGAAGCCGATTCAGTCCGAAACTACTTCATCTGTATGTAAAAATTCCTAAGCGATATTGTCTTAGTGTTTTTTTGTGGCATCATAACAAAGAAAACATTTAAAAAGCTTTTATCTCACCTTAATGACAGTTCCGGTCACTCGCGCTTTGTTCATTACCAAGGAAAAGCTACATTGTTTGCCCTCCAGTATGGCGTTGCTAAGGGAAAATCGGTCACGTGACAAATTGTTGCAAAAGGCCTATAGAGGTTGCCTTTTGAGAAATTCCCTGTGTGTCATAGGATTGCCGGACAATCTGCATGCAATCAGAACCATTAATTTTCTTTATTAAGGGATGAACTTCCATTTTCATCCCCGGCATTTGTAAGGCAGTCCGTTGTTGTGGTAGTACTCTTGGAACATCCACTAACATGCGAAGAAGTTTGGGATACCAACTTTGGGTTGGCCACATTGGAACTATCAGCAACCCTTCTGCACAATCCGTCTGTGCCTTCTGTAGACATCTTGCAATTAAACTGAAAGGGGGAAAAGCATAGAAGAAGTGTTTATCCCATGTAATGGAGAATGCATCGATAAATGCTGCCCCTGGGTCAGGTTTCCAGGATACATAGCATGAAACCTGATGATTTAATCTGGATGCAAAAAGATCTATGGAGGGCTCCCCCCAGATATCAGATCTTATCATCCATTCCTTGTTGTCTGAGAAATGGCATGATTCTCGGTCTGCCTCAACATTTTTTGTCCCTGGGATATGAGCAGCTGTTAACCATTTTTGTTTATCTATGCACCACTGCCAAATATCTTTAGCAATAGCATGACATTCCTTTGAATGTACGCCTCCCATAGCATTAATATAGTTCACAGTTGTAGAGTTATCAGAGTAAATCTTAATATGGTGTCTTGCTCATTTTTGGAAAATGCCTCAAGTCCAAAAAATGCCGCCATCAGCTCCAGACAATTAATGTGATATTTTGCTTCTTCATCTGACTATCTACCCCCTATTTTCTCTGCATCTTTGACAGCCCTGCATCCTTTAGTTGATGCATCAGTGTAAATGGTTACATCAACTTTTGAATTAGGCAATAATATGGGGTACTTAATGGTCTGAATGTTATCATACCACCACTTTATCTGAACAGCTTTCCTGTGATAAACTCATTTGAGCATTGTAATTGACATAGTTTTGTCTTAAGGCTGTAATGTTGTCTATAAAACAGTGGTCCATGTAAGACCCCAGGAAAACTTGACACTAAAAGACCAATAAAGTTAGCTAATTCCTGGATTGGAAGCTCAACGAGTTCCATCATTTTCCTGCATCTTTCCCATAATGCACTGGATTTTTTCCTGTGTAAGGGAGACAGTCATATTGACTGAATCCAAGACAAATCCCAGAAATGTAAGCACTTGAACTGGCTTTAGGACTGACTTAGCAGGATGTAGGATAAAACCCAATTTCGAAAATAAATTACAAGTATCGTAAATATTGGCTTGGCAGTCCTCAATGTTCTCCCCTTGTAAATAAGAGTCATCAATACAGCCCACATTCAAGTGACCCTTCTGGCGCAGCATAGCATACACTGGCTTAAGGATTTTTGTGAAGGGGTGCACAAGCCAGACCATTTGGTAGACATGGAAACTGAAACAATCTACCTTTCCAGCAAAACCTCAGATATTTTTTATCTTCTTTATGAATTGGCACTGAGTAGTATGTGTCCCGCAGATCTACTGAGGCCATATAACAGTTGGGAGTCATAAGCCTGATCACTGATTGTAAGGTATCCATCTTAAAATGCTGATACTCCACATGCTCATTCAAATTCTTCAAATTTAGGATTAATCTATATCCCCCATCTTTCTTAGGGCATATAAATATAGTAGAAATATATTACCCAGGGCAATGTGTGGTTTCTGATATCACACCTTTGATCAGCAATTTATCAATTTCCTTGTCAATGACCTCCTGCTCTTGTAGTGTAAATTTTATTTCTTTTGGTGGCATAGACTGTTTTGGCTCTCCATTGTCAAACTCAATTTTATAATGTTTCACACTATTAAGTATGAAAGGATCCGAGGTTATGTATTGCCATTGAGAGGTAAATTGTTTCAGTCGCCCACCTATAATTTCAATAGATTGCTCTGACATATTTCTTACTTCAACGATAGTGTTATTAGCAGTCTGATTCATTTTGACTTCCCCTCCTTCTAATCCTTTTGAAGTTCGGAGGATGCTTGTGTTCGTTTTTCCACAAGCCTAAAAAAGGCTTCCTGTAATGTTGGTTTCCTGGCCGTCCACGGCTATGTGCGTAAGAGTTGTGCCTGTGATAATCAGGCTTGGCCGTTGATCGAGCACTGTGTTTACAGGCTTTCTTTCCGACTCGATTGACCTCGGTCAGTTCATGTAAGCGCATCTGTTGACGGTTGAAGAAGGTCGTTTCCCGTCGGGAGTGATGACAAGTGGTTTAGGAGTTCATCGATCATAGTAGTCAACGCACACATTCCTTTAAAGAGGGACAACTGTACCTTTTGCAGTCTTACATCTTGGGACCGAACTACTGGAGCAAGATGGTCCCATATTGGTTGATTTACTCGGACTTTCGTCAATGATTCACAGTTCTCTGGCCTGTGATACTTATTCAACTTTTCCTGAAGTTTCTCTTCAGGCAGGCCATCTTTGAGCATGGCATTTACCACGTTAGCCAGCTCTGTGTTGACACTTGGGCCCGTCTCCTCTTTATTCAGCTGTTTCAAGGTATTAAGCACTTCAAATTTTCCTTCATTAGAAGGCCTTTTCTGAGCTCCGGCTGAGTCCGCCAGCTTTGTCACAGCTTCTTCTAAGCTCTTAGTTTTGTCATCTTGGCTCTTCTTCGCAGGGGGCTCTTCAATGACCTCATGGTCATTTTCTGTAGCTGGAGGAATTGTCTCGTTCTCTTCCTCCGTTGAATCAACATACAGTATTGTACGTCAAATTCTGACTGAAACTGTTTGAACGACTCTGCAATAGTCTTGAGACATCTGGGTGAAACCTTGTCTCAGCGTAGCGGCCAGCTCTTACAAACCATGTGAGTCAGTTTTGGCGCCATCACAGCCATTGATGATGTTAACATTTGCTTCGATGTGTTCACTTCTAGAGCCACTACTTTTCCTTTTTAAGTTGTCTTTCCCGCCCTTAAGCTCAGATTCACCTGAGCTTTCGGACATTTTGAGCGAATTATCGCTTTGGAAAATGAATTTCTTCTAGCGTGTTGGGACAAACGTCAGTTCGCTTTCAAAGGTGGCAACACACTGAGTTCGCACAGACGCAGTGCTATCTCACGTGAGCCCTCAGTGCGGTGACGGAATAGAATTGTGTTTCTTTTTGAACTCGGGTATAATGTCATGAAGTTGTTCCACAAAGGTGTTATCGTCAAGAAGTGACTTGTTAAATTTCCAAAAGCCGGGTCCTCTCTTTGCGTAACCGTTGGACTGAAGTGTCAAGGTTATTGCAGAGTGGTCTGATAGTGTCGAGTTTTTTATCCCCGTGTTTAACGTGATGTGTGAAAGGACTTTTGAGATTAACCAATAATCCAATCTACAATGTACATTTAGCGCTTTGTCGCACCATGTGACTTGCACTTGATCAGAGTGTTGAAATCTCCAAATATCCTGCAGTTTGAACAAGTTGCATAATTTAGTAATTTCACTAATTACATTGCTTTTTCTTTCTACAGCAGCACCACCTATTTTTCACGGGGTGTTAGCACGCAATTGAAGTCTCCGCCTATTATAAGGCTATTGTCTGAACGCTTTCTAATAACGTCAATAATATTCGCGAAAAACATTTTTTTGGTCAGAGTTGTTATTAAAGGCTATCAACGCGACTTGCCTGAAATGCAAGAAACATGATCATTATGCTTCAGAGTGTAAAAGCAAAATTGTTTGTTCGGTGGACGAAGAAATACAGGGTGGAACCTCAGATGAAGATTGTTATTTCTTTGGAGCAGTCGAAGGCAACAAATCCCAAGCAAAATGGTCCGTAAATTTATCACTCGGGAAAGCAAACACGCAATTTAAAATCGATACTGGTGCAGACGTGACAGTCATCCCAGAGTCCTTGTACTTGCAAACCGGAATGGGCAAACTCCAAAAATCCTCATGAGAACTGTTTGGACCTGGCCAGTCTAAACTTTCTGTAAAAGGAGTAATGAAAGGAAACCTGAAAAACGGAAGTGGCAAAGCGACCACGCAAGAAATCTACATCGTGGAAAACCTCAAAGAACCGTTGCTAGGACGACAAGCCATCGATGCCCTAAACCTTGTGCAAAAAGTCGAAACAATCCATTCTGATCACAGTGCAAGCATGGAGCAAGAAGCTAAAACAATGTGCCCTAATTTGTTTAAAGGTCTGAGGGAGTTGGAAGGAGAATTCAGCATCAAGTTGACACCTGGCTCGACACCTTACACAATAACAATGCTAAGATGTGTAGCACTACCTCTCATGCCGAAGGCCAAAGAAGAGCTATAGAGAATGGAAAACCTTGGCGTCAAAATCGATTGGTGTGCAGGCATGGTTATTGTTCCAAAGCCTGGCGGGAGAATTCGCATGTGTTCTACGCAAGACATACCCCTTACCGAAGATTGACAACCTGTTGGCCCAAATCAGTGAATCAAAGTAATGTTCACCAAGTTGGACAGCAATTCTGGATTCTGGCAAGAAAATATCTCTATTATTATTGACGACATGCTCATCCATGGGAAAACCCAAGAGGAACACGACCGTAGACTCAAAGCAGTGTTAAAGAAACTTGATGGCGCTGGGGCCACCCTAAATGCAGAAAAGTGTGAATTTTCAAAGAAAGAAGTCAAGTTTGCTGGATATGTTCTTAATGGAGACGGAATCAAGTCCGACCCAGCGAAAACAGAGTCAATCCAGGACATGGACACACCCCAGAATGTGAGTGACATATGCAGATTTCTCGGAATGGTAAACCAGTTAGGAAAGTTTGTTCCCCACCTAGCAGAGAAAACCAAACCAATCAGAGATCTTTTGAGCAAGAAGAATGAATTCCTTTGGGGGCCGACCCAGCAGGACGCCTTTGAGAAGTTAAAAAAGGAGCTAACATCAACTCCCGGCCAGTTCTTGCACACTATGATCCTGCCGAGAAAACAATCCTGTCCGCAGATGCGTCATCTTATGGACTTGGCACAGTACTCCTACAAGAACAAGAAAGTGGAGCAAGGAAACCGGTAGCCTATCCGTCAAGATCCATGACTAGTACCGAGCAGCGATATGCTCAAATTGAAAAAGAAGCGCTTGCAACAACTTGGGCATGTGAGAAATTTATTGACTACATCCTGGGAAAGGACATCCTCGTCAAGACAGACCACAAACCATTGGTGTTGCTGTTTGGCTCGAAAAACTTGGATGAACTTCCTCTTAGAATCCAGAGATTTCAAATGAGATTAATAAAATACTGGTTCAGTATCTGTCACATCCCAGGAAAAGACTTAGTCATTGCAGACACACGTTCAAGAGCACCAATGAGAAAGTCGCCTACAAAAGCCGACATACGTCTCAATGAAGACCTAAATTTGTACGTGGCTAACATCCTGGAAAGCCTACCAGCTACTGAGGGAAGATTAGAGGAGATACGACTTCACCAGCAAGACGATTCGACTCGATTTGCGCCAAGTGCATCCCCAAAACTGCAAGTCAACACCTGTGAGACAACGATATCATGAACCTTCCTCGTTCTTAAAACGTGACATTGAAGTAAGTCGATTCATAATAATAATAATTAATAATTAACATTTATATCGCGCAAATTTCATGTGAATATGATCAAATGCGCGTTACAAAATGTAAATTAAAAGATATGCTATAAATAGTAAGATTAATTTAAAACTAATTATTTACAATAACTATATACATTGGGCTAAGGTAAAAAGCTTAAAAATTAAAATATTAAAAACAATGGGTCTAGTAAAAATGTACATAAAACATTCATCCGAGGTTATTGACGATCCGACTGGATTGCGGCGACTCTATCCCCAAACCAGAGGTTGGTTGAAAAATCCGTCGAGTCGATCGAATCGACACAACTCGTCGGCCTTGTTGTCGAATCGTCATACCAGATAGATCTACACAACACTTAGAAAATTTTGCGGAAACAGAGGAGGTGGGTTGAAAATTCTGTCGATTCGATTGAATTGGGATGAGTCAAAGTTGATTTGCAAGGCACTTAGAGAAAAAGGCCAACACTTAGGTGGGTTTTTTTTAATATATCTTTATTTAAACAACAATTACATTACATTTCTAGATTAAAGAAAAAGGAACAAAGACAAAAAAAAAGGAAGTACTAAGTAAATAACACATGACTACACTAACATACTTACAGCTACACTTACAAGTGTTACAGAAAATTACATGTTAACCTAATTGCAAATTAATTACGTTATATAACACATATTAACAGGGTTTTCTAATTTACAGTAACAATTATATCGAGTTTTTACTATATAGGAACAAGCAACCATTTTTTTTTAAAGAAGTCTTTCTTACTGATTTTTCTTTCAATATCACACTTATTTTTAATTTTCGATTGAAGTCCTTGAATTTTGGGTAAGGTTTGGCTTCTTCTGCAGTTCCATAAGAATAATTTTCCAATTATGAAATAGTTGAGTAGGTTAGATAAAGGGCATTGTTTCTCTAAAATTCCAAATAAAATGTTTTGCATAGAAAGGGAAATTTGTCGATTCGATAAAAGGCACCAATAGGACTCAAAATCAATCCAAAACTTCTTGGAGTGAGAGCAATCGTAGAAAAGATGGGATAAAGTTTCAGGTTCAGCATTGCAAAAAGTACACAGATCATCCGTTTTGTAGCCAATTTTAAATAATTTGGTGTTCGTGTAAAGAATAGAGTTTATAACTTTGTATTGGAAGGCTTTTTACATATGATTCAAGTGCAACTAAGTGCGGCAATGCAAAGATTTGTTTGATTTGGTCCGTTGTAAAGTTGAAGTCATTCTGCAATTTAGATATTATATTTGGTGGTTTTGCTTTTTCTGAAACTAGTAGGGAGTAATAATCTTTAGATCTTTTAACTGTAACGTCAAAGATATGGTTCTCAATTGAAAAAGAAGGGGATTCGGTTGATACAGTTACGTTATTAGTTTTTAAATGTGAGGGTATAGAATATCGGAGGCCTGTCCATTGAAGAAAGTTGGTTTTATAAATCTCGTTCGAGAAGTAACTAAAGGAGTCGGTTATGTTTAGATCGAATCGAAGATCATGTATATTAATAATTCCTGATGCAAGGTAGTTTTTGAAGTAAACTGGCTTATTATCTATTCGTATTTCTTTATTTTGCCAAATAATGTTTCGGTAATCACTTTCTGAAGAGAAAGTCTCGCGGAATTCAGACCACCATAGCAAAAGTTCATTTTTAAGCCGCCACTCTCATATTCATTGATTACTGATACGCGAGTTACTTTGTCTGCCCCTTTTCCATAGAAACTTAAATAGCAATTGATTTAGTTCGTTCACAACTTCTTTTGATGTAGGTAATATCGAGAAAGCGTACACAAACTTTGGAATCAGAAAGGATTTGATTATTGTCACCTTGCCGTAAACGGATGCCTATCTGTTTACGGCAAGGTGACAATAATCAAATCCTTTCTGATTCCAAAGTTTGTCCCTTGAGGACCAAATATTGATAAGTTTTTTAATACTATCTAGCCTTTCAATAAAAATCTTTTCTTTCAGCAATTTCCGATCGTATGTGAAATACATTCCTAAAGCTTTAATCGGGATTTTGGGCCATTCAATACCAAAGGGTTCTTCTTTACTTCCTTTTAATGATCCTATACACATACCCTCGGTTTTTGAAGAATTGATCTTAAGACCTGATATATTGTGGAAGATATCCAAGAGTTTAAATAGTGTTTTTGCTGAGTCAGTGTCACTTAAAATTGCAGTTGTGTCATCAGCATACTGTAGGAGTTTTGTTTCTTCTTTTCCAAATAGCAATTCCTTTTATATCTGGATTTTGTCGAGTGGCAATGGCCAAAGTTTCCACAGCAACTACAAAAAGATATGGAGATAGTGGATCTCCCTGTTGAACACCTCGTTCAAGTGTGAAGAAATTGGAAGTCATACCGTTGTTAATAACACAGCTTTGTATATTTTTGTAGAAGACAGACCCAACGAAGGAAATCTGGACCGAAGTTGAATGTTTCAAGACATTTTAAGAGAAATTCCCATTCAACACTATCAAAAGCCTTTTGGAAATCAATGAACAACATTAAACCAGGAATATTTTCTTTTGCAGTGAAATCCATTATGTCATAAATCGATCGTACTGTTTCTCCTATATAGCGATCGTTTACATATCCTGTCTGGTTTTCATGAATAATATCTGGTAACACCTTTTTTATCCTCCATGCAATTGCCTTTGTCATTATTTTTGTGTCGACGTTAACAAGAGAGATAGGGCGCCAATTTTCCAGCAGTGAGCGATCTTTCCCTTTCTTTTCAATTGAAGGCGTGAGGGCAAGACGCGAAGATTAAGTTTTTGGCTAAATTGAACATTGTCAAAACAACTCCAAATTTCGCGTGCGAGTTTGTTTACGTGTGTTAAACACTGTCCTGTATTTTTTCCCGCTGTTGTCTGCCTTGTTTCCAAAAAATTACGCATGCAAAAACTGGACTTTGACGAAAGAAACCTTTTGTTCCGCGAAACAATGAAATCAGCGAAGTTGAACCGATTACTGTTTTAACTCTACAAATATTAACCCTAGGGGTTAGGGTAAAAGGTTAGGGTTAGCATAGGGTTATGCTAGCAAAAATAAAGAAATCTCTTCTTTTGAATTGCATGGCATGAGTCGGTATCTAAATAAAGTCAAGGATTAGTGTCTAGAGAGTGAACGTTTTGCAATCCGTAAATTTCGCTAAGCGAAATGATTATTTTTTGTGAATAACACTGCCGTTAGCAAAGCAAATTCAGTCCGTTTCACTGAAAAAGATACTTCCATTTTCGAACTACCGTGAACGGCGAACTTTTTTCCGCGAATTTTCACGCGTAAAGCATTCAAGTTTGCCTAGACAAACCGTCGCGTTTGGAGCGCAAACATGTCAAGTTTTGGCAACTCAGCCTGTGTGTTTCTGGTCATGAAACACAGGTTTCGAAAACTTTTGCGTCGACGTTTGATGTTTCTTCAATGAATGTCGACAGCAAATGGCGGCTTTATATTTCTGGTAAATGCTGAGACAGCGGTCTTGATCTTTGGTTCACTTGCATAACGCGACAGTTTGTCTAGACAAACTTGAATGTTTTGCTCGATCGTGAGAAAACGCGCTAAAAAGTTAGCCGTTCACGGTAGCTCGAAAATGGTAGTAAAAGTCTGGTTTCATAAAACGGTTTTTTCAGACAACACAAAAGAAGTTAGTTTTAAGCTGAATAGGCTGTTTCTCCTACAGGCATGTTGTGAATACACTGAATCGAATTTAAGCCGGCTGGAAAACCGATGGAAAAGAACAAGTCAGCTTAAACAAACAAAAACCTTACATGCGAGCCCGGGTTCAGTCTTGTCCTTTCATTCCTCTCGACAGACAGCGATGAAGCAATCAATGGAATTCCATGATGTGCACTCACAAAATCTAAACGGTTGATTTTCATTCCGCTTGACTTGCAATAAGCTCCTATTCTGTTCTTTTTGCACACGTGAAATGAATGAAGACTTTGCCGCCGCGCCTTTCGCCGGACTGTCAAGTCACGCTCAAAAATAACGCAATAATCACGATCAATGCATTAAAGATTATTATGGGATATCCCTGAGTTTCTTCGACACGGACAGTCCTACGCTCAAAATTCAACAGAAAATTATAGACTCTAAAAGCCAGTCTTCATTTCCAAACATTCAACACGCCAAATGATGGCAAATGAGCCCAAACAAACGAAGGTGAACTTGGTTTGGAAGAGAAGTGCGTTTAAACTCTTTCCGTCTGGAATCAGAGTCCCGATCATGGAACAAACGAACCTCGCTTCTTTGAGTCTTGCGGGTATTCAGACTTTATGATGTCCTTCTACCACCAGACGGGCGCAAATATATGTCAAATAAGCGAGAATCAGTGGAGAGAAGTGCACTTCATGCGCGAAAGTGAGCATTCAACTTGTCCGATTAAAATCTGAAGAGGCTTTGCGCGCGAAAAGCTTACGTCACAATATTTGCTGTACCGACCATTTCCAGATCTCCCAACTGAATTACAAAAACAGGAAGAGAAACAAAAAACCTTTTGTTACTCCGAACAATGAAACCAGCATAAACATTTAGATTCGTTCTGGAACAATGATTCGCTAATAGTAATTTTCTCTTCTTTTTTTCTCCAAGAACAAGCTCAAACTAGCGAAAATAAATGCAGGACAGTGTTTAACACATGTAAACAAAGCCACATGCGAGTTTTGGAGTTGTTTTTGACAATTTTCGATTTTGCCAAAAACTCAATCTGCGTTTCTTGCTTTGACCCCTTCATATGAGCTGCAGATATATATGAAGGTGTTATGTGTTCTTCGCAGTGAATTTCCAATTTAAGCAGCGAAGATCACATGTAAATCAACGTTTTATTCCATAAACGCAAAACTTTATAACAATATTCATCTGCTCTTCGACCCGAACGTCGAGCTCAAGTTTCTTCGTTTACAACACGTCATCACTCGGACCTAGTCTCCACTCGGTAAATGGGAAACGCGCCTTACACAAAATGAACACAAAATTTCAGTTCGGAACATCCTCCCGCCCGATGCAGGGAGTGCATCACTACATGTAACTTGTCAACAAAGTTCAATAAAGTTCAACTAAAATGTTCAACAAGGTCTCATAAAGTTCAATTAAGTTCAGCAGCTAAGTCAGCATCACAGCTTTCAAACAGGTGTAACCGCTGTACTGGACGACGGGTAAGACTTCCAGATGAGGTCCGCAGGGTAACGGACCGAACAAGACCGTCACGGCCTGTGTGGGTGTCTTCCACTCGTGCGCGTGACCACTGACCCCGAGCTACGCGATCCTCACTCACTAGGACCAAGTCACCTTTGCAGATTTCACGACCAATCTTGTACCATTTCTTGAGAGGTGTCAGGGATTTTAGGTACTCTGTATGCCAACGCTTCCAAAATCCATTTACAAGCTTCTGGTGATACTGAAAACGTTTGGTGAGGGCTCTTGACGTCTGTTCTGAAACACGAGTGTCTTTAGTCGGACACGCTTGAAGATTCCTGGCAATCAAAATCTGTGCAGGGGTAATCACACTGTAGTCATCAGGGTCTGCACCAAGGTAAGTAAGAGGACGACTGTTCAGCTGTGCTTCAATTTCAGCTAAAATAGTAGTTAACTGCTCAGCATCCAACATTGCTTTGGCAAATAGTTTCTTCAGTGGCGTCTTGACACTCTTTACAAGACGTTCATAAAACCCACCCCACCATGGGGCTTTTTCCACAATAAACTTCCACTGAATCTTCTTTTCAGACAAAGCACTTTGGGTCCGGTCTGATTCAAATACTCTCCAACATCGCTGTAGCTCCTTGTTAGCAGCCTTAAAAGTTTTTGCATTATCTGACCAAATAATGCTGCACATTCCTCTTCTTGCAATCATCCGTCTAAGAGCAAGGAGAAATCGCTCAGTTGTCATATCACATACCAACTCCAAGTGTATTGCACGGGTAACTGCACATGTAAATAAACAGATACATGTATAGACTTTTTCACCACTGTCTTTCAAATACAAAGGACCAGCAAAGTCTAGACCCACGTTAGTGAACGGTGGTGCAGGCTTAATTCTGTCTTCAGGAAGTGGTGCCATCTGCTGACCAAAGGGTTTTGTTTGGTAATGGCGACAAATAAGACAGTTCCTTAGTGTCTGACGGACAGTCGATCGTCCCTTGATCACCCAAAATCTCTGTCGCAAAACTGACAAAGTGTGTTCAACTCCAGCATGTAGTTCACAGCCGTGAATATCATCAATCAACAACTTAACAACAGGATGGTTAGAAGGCAAGATAATAGGATCTTTCTCCTCTTCTGGTAACAGTGACTTGTGAATTCTTCCTCCAACACGAAGAAAATGACTAGTCGGACACATAAACGGGTTTAAATTGGCAAGATAAGATAAGATAGATAAGATAAAAACTTTATTACCGTGTCTGTGTGTTTAGCCCTTATGGACTAATTGGGGACACAATTAAAATACCTAAAATACTATTAATAATGCTAAGCTGAAAATATTTAAAATACTTAACTAAAAACTAAAAACTAATATTTGCAATGTCTTAAGCGCAACAGAGTTTGCAACAGTTACTATTGTTGTCCACGTAGTCCGATAGATTGAGTTTTCTAATTTTAGTTTTGAATGCAGCCACAGTGGGCGAGTTTTTCAGGTCTTTGCTTAATTTTGACCATAGAAGTGGTCCAAGATATCTGATGCAATGTTTCCCGTAGCGTTTAGTATCAAAACGCGGTAAGACAAAATCACTGTTTCTAAGCGAGTGTGTAGTGTCTTTGCGGACAAAAAGGGCAGAGACGTTGTCTGGGGCAAGCCCGTTCTTGACCTTATACATAAGCGTTGCTGTATCTTGTAAACGCCTATTATATAGTGTGGGCAGATCTGCCCATCCCAAGAGTTCGTTATAGGTTTCGGCGTGGGATCTGAATATAACTCTTAATGCGCGTTCCTGAATTCTCTCAAGTTTCCTTTTGTCCGATGACTTACAAAACTGCCATGTTAGATGGCAGTATGTAAGGTGAGGTAAAATAAACGTCTTATACAGTAATAGCTTAGCCTTGCAAGGTATTAAATTACGAAGACGAGAAAGTACTCCGACTTTCTGGCTGGCCTTAATGCATAGCACACGGATATGCTCGGTAAACTCAAGATTATCGTCGATGTGAACTCCCAGTAGCTTGATTTGTTCTGTTTTTGTAATGTCTATGTCATCGATGCTAAGGACTGTGTCGCTCTTGTCCTTATCGAGTTTTCTTGGATTGATATTTAGCAACTGGAACTTGTCTGGATTTGCTTTTAAATAGTTCTTTGAGTACCAAGCCAGGGCTTGGCTACCATGAATTTTCAAACTGCGTCCAACTGTTTCGTGGTCCGTTCCCTTAACGTACATTTGGTGGTCGTCAGCGTACATAGTTAAGTTTGCGTCCTTTACATGTGATGACAGATCATTTTGAAACATGTTCCAAAGTAGGGGTCCGAAGGATGATCCTTGAGGGCATCCACGTTTCATCTTTATCCAGTCACTCGTGATTTCGCCCAATTTTACTCTGTTATGTCTGTTCTCAAAGAATGATCGCATTAGTTCAAGAGAACGTCTTCCAAAGCCATAAGCCTCCAGCTTCTTTATCGTCAAGGAATGGCTCAAGCTGTCGAAGGCCTTGCTCATATCTGTAGATAGAATATAAACAAGTTGCTTTGTATCAGCGGCCAGTTTCCAATCTTCTATCAGCGCAAGCAGTGTTGTTTCGCAGCTGTGTTTTTTTCTGTACGCTGTCATTCTGTTGTACAGAGTTTTATCATAAGGTTGCTGTCCTTCACTGGACCATGCTGTTTACATGACGCAATTTCTTCAGGAAAACTTGCTTCTTATACATGAGATATCAACCATTCTTCTGCATTTTGTATCTCTAAACCAGTTAAAGGGCTGTCAATTCTTTCCTCTTCTTTCACTCTTGAGTTGCTAACGAATCTTCTGATCCAAACAACAGTTCTTAGCAAGCGACTATACTTGCTGAACCTTGTGAAGTCAATAAATGGCTCTTTGAGTTGCAAAACACAACTGACACTAGCTTTACTCTTCCTCTCTGGGTCAACAATTTCACTGGAGGGTTTTGACCTTAAATCCTCGGGCCAATCTTTTTCGGACTCTTGCAACCAAGAGGGTCCTTTCCACCACAAATGACTCTCTCGTAACTGACTTGCAGATAAACCTCGGGTAGGTAGATCAGCTGGGTTCTGCGGTCCTGGACAATACCTCCAAACACTGGGATCCAGCAACGACTGAATTTCAATAACACGATTAGCAACAAATGGTTTCCACTGTGAGGCTGCTCCTCTAATCCAGTGTAACGTTGAAGAATTGTCTGTCCAACAAACAATGCGGCTAATGGGACAATCTATTGCACCTTTGACATAGGTGCAAAGTCTAGCAGTAATTACAGCAGCCATCAACTCTAAGCGCGGAAGGGTAATCTTCCTTACAGGAGCCACTCGGGTCTTGGACATCACAAGACTGGTAGATACCTTTCCATCTTCACAAACAACTCTCAGATAAAATGCAGAGGCATAAGCAACTTCTGACGCATCACCAAATGCATGTAGCTCTACTTTGGGGTTCTGACCTAATGGCAAATCAGTGTAACATCTAGAAATTTGAAGGTGTCCAAGTTCAGAAAGCTCTTGAACCCACTGATTCCATGTCAATGAGACTTCCATGGGAATTCCCTCATCCCATCCAACACCCTTGGTCCACAAGCTTTGAAGAATTAATTTTGACCTCACTGAAAAGGGTGCGATTAGACCAATCGGATCAAATATCTTTGCTGCTAAAGACGCCACCTTTCTTTTAGTGTATACTGTCTTTGATCTCGACTTAACAATGTCCACATCAATTGCAAAGACAAGGTTGTCAGTAAGTGTATTCCACTTTAATCCTAATGCTTTTGTGATTGGATGTGCTTCTGCTAGATGACTTTCCAGGCTGACAAGACTAACTGCTGCTCTGTCCCTCTCTGGTATGGCCTCCATAAGCTCAGATGAATTGCTTGACCATTTTGTCAAATTAAAGGCAGCTTTCTGCATAAGCTCAGTAGCACTTCGCTGTAATTTCAGCATTTCCTGCACATTGTCTCTCCC
>OY855903.1:23259754-23507254 GCA_963693305.1 Meandrina meandrites
GAACTCGTGCATTATTATCTTGTTGTGACAGGCCTTCGTCGATTAACTTCAACGTGTCTGTGACAGATTTTCTCAGGAATTTTCTCTTTTTCTTGATAGCTTCTAAATCTTTCGACATTTTGAAACACCATAAATTTCACTGACCTCATACAATCGCAACAACACAGCTCTGCACATTCACAGAAGTTCCTCTCGTTCAAGGTGCTGATGCAATACACTTGTGGTTTGTTTGGCGCCGAATCGCTGAAATGCGAAAACCAACTTCTTCGCAGTAAAAAACGGATCCAACTATCCTTTTGCTCGACCAATCGTCGATACTGTTTCTCCAAATCCAATCTCCAACTCGAAGGACCATGAAAATCAACGTTTTATTCCATAAACGCAAAACTTTGTAACAATATTCATCTGCTCTTCGACCCGAACGTCGAGCTCACGTTTCTTCGTTTACAACACGTCATCACTCGGACCTAGTCTCCACTCGGTAAATGGGAAACGCGCCTTACACAAAATGAACACAAAATTTCAGTTCGGAACATCACATTAACACCTTCATATATATCCGCAGTTCATATATGAGTCATTTCATATACATTACATCATGGAATTATTTTATTAGACTTCAAGCCTGAATTGAAGTTGCACATTTCAGCCCATCATAGATAAGTGAATGAGGATAAACGCCAGCGAGTTACAAAATTCTTGAAAATTCGACATGAACAAGCGACACGCTTAATGTTATTATATGGGTAGAGGTCGATCCGTTGTGAATGCTTGCTTGGTCAACACACAAGTTACATGTCAATACACTGACTCTATAAAGTAAGTTTCTATAGGAGCAAGACAAAACGTAAAAGAGTAGTAACATGTTCAGCTAATTTGACTTGCTTCGTTAAATCATTCCCCTGTTTAGAATTTAACTAATGCTATGCTCCTTTAGTGCGAGATATGCACATTTTTGTGTTATTTGTACGTTTGACTTGGAGAAAGACCTGAATACAGTTAAATTTCTTGAACCTCGAAGGGAAACAAATATTGACGTGAGAAAAAGGGGATAAACTTGCAGTGTCCAATTATGATTGACATTCGTTGAAAGTATTTAATTTTTTTACTTTAAAGGTCAAATGAACCAAAATTTCGACATTCTTTCTTTAGCGATTTTAAAGCAACCAAACGCTAGAAGAGCTCATTACTAACTAAACTTAAGAAAAAATTTTACTTTCTGAGCCTTAAAGCGCGAACTATAGCAAAAACTACGAAGATTTCCGAAGACTTCACGAAAACGTTTCCAAAATGACCGCGCACTGGAATGGAAGGAATGGATCGAGCTTTGAATTTTGTGACGTAATAGTTTTATTTCACGGCTTTGCGATCCAAGAGACGATCGTCGTTTAAAGAGCGAATAATGTAAAGTTTGAGAGTTTGAGTCAGTCTAAGTAATTCAAGTAATTCTGAAAGAATCTAAGCTTTTTTTTAAACATGGTTGTTATATTTTTTACTACATTGTAATCCAGTTTCAAAGATTAATAATTATCAAAGCACTGAGTAAAATTGTAAGCATTGTACAATATAGGAGGTTTTCAAACACTGGATGGCGTATAAAAATCATGCGTCTGCTCAGCTTGGTATAGAACAATCAGTTTTGTTATATACCCCAATCTAAATGCAGTTTTTTTGGAATTGCACGTAATTCTTATCAGGACGTGTTCGGCTTGCAACCCGGATCGGTATACAGCGCAAAGTTATCCTAGGATGTGGCCAAAAGCTAAGATTAAATTCACTGTTTCTTTTCTGTACTCGAGAGTCACACAAAACACAAAAATAAATTTGTACACAAAAATTTAACTTGAATGAAAGGGTATTTCCCAATGCAAATTCGAAACTGCAAAGCATCACGCAGGGTAAAACTTAAATTCGTGTCGTTTTCAGCTGAAGGAAAATTCAGTATTGAAATAAATACTGAGCGTTTACACACTGTCCCCGCGGACACTGTGAGTTCTGTTTGTATTAGCTGTTTTTAGTTCCATATTTATTTAGCCGGTACATGTTATTTAGGGCTCGAAATTAATGGTTGTCAACCCAACATAAATACAACATTTGAAGCTTAATTTTATACGCGTCAAAAAGCACGCGCACGTGCATGGAAGCAAATTATTTGACGAGGATATTGAGCTAACGAACTCAAATTCTAATGCTTGATCATGACCAGCCAAACCAACAAAGTAAAAGTGCTAATAATCATAACAAATACTCTATCTAGCTCTTGGTAGAATAAGAAAGGTGCAAAATGCATACCTCTAACTTCCTTCGTTTAGCAAAAGCCGAACGGACAGTGGGGTCTTTGTGCTTCGGAAGACATTCTTCCCCGTGATTTCTTTTCCGAACAAAAAAAAATAGTCCGCGACACAGCATCCTCTTTGAGGTGGAGTCTTAGCGGCTTGAAATCAGAACCCAGAAACCTGCGTATTGCCAGATTTTCTCTGAAGTAGTGGTCGGTAAAATGAACCGCACAAATGCGAGAGTTCTTTTCTGGCTGAAATTCTATTCTTTTCATTTTCAAAAGCCATTGTTTCCTGAGCGTTCAATTTGCTGGAAACTTAAACGTACTGACTTTTTTAAGCAGTTTAGTGCAGCACAAAACACCATGATGTTCCATTCTTGTGAGCTTCATCACTAAAAGACTTTGAATTCCCCGCAATTTCACAGCGCACCAATACTGACGTCACAGTTTTATGTTCCGAAAATTTCCCGAAAATTTTCCCGAGCGCTCTACGATTATGAAGGCCAAAACTAAGCATTTTTCAACTTGAAATTTCTCTGTTTTGCAAAGTCCAATTCCTTTGAAACTTCGGAATATGTTTATTTGGTTCTTAATCAACAAATTGGCCTAAAAAAAAAGAAAATTCGAAATTTTGGTTCATTTGACCTTTAATTATTAGTTTTTTTCTGGGTATGAAAAATATTTTCTAGTGGGGTTTAAGAAAAGAAGACAAAATTCCAGAAGGGAGGGTGTAGTGAGATTCTGAGGGCATGGGGTAGCAGAAACATGGTGGGTCGTCGGGTTTTGAGCCCTCGAAAAGGTGTGTGTTATGTACTTTAGTTTCACGCATAGAGGGTGAGTGAAAAGTCTGTAAACGAGGCTAGTGGCCCATCAGGCCGGAGCTTATCCCGGTGTCCGCAGCATGAAGCCTGAAGCCTGAAGTCATGACTAGAAGTATTACTACTACCCCTGGATGGGATGCTAGTCCATCGCAAGGTTACCCCCAGCAGTAAATTCGCCGGTACCCATTTATACAGAGTAAAGTATCTTGCCTAAGAACACAAAGCAGTGCCCCGGCCAGGGCTCGAACCCGGACCGCCCGATCCGGAGTCCAGCGCACTAACCATTATGCCACCGCGCCTCCCAATAGAGGGTGGGTGAGTCATCTGATTTGTACGCTGTAGTGACAAGAGAATCAGTAGTTACAAGTGGTATTCATCAGTATAAATTGGCAAATTGCTTGGTGTGTGCAGTTTTAGATGTATTTCTAAATACTCCAGGAGGACCAGATCTAAATTTTTTCCTGGGGAGCCTGCCCCCAAATCCCCCTAGATAGCTAGAAGTCATCGGTTTTGAGGGTATCTCTCCAGCCTGTGTAGATTCACTATGCGTTTAGGCTTTCGCTTGTAAAACCTTTTCCTTAACACTTTACAAACATGAATGGAACGATGTACAGTAGTCGAAGTTTCCGTTGTCCATTTCTGTCAAATCCCTATTACGTATTGTTCCAGTTTCTGTGCATACTTTTTCTCAAAATTTCCACACAGACGTTACACACAAAATGTGATAAATTTACATAAGTCTAGTATAAGAAGTCAGAAATTTGTCCTTCTTTGGTGTGCTAAGAAGCCGAAGGCGATGAATGCGTCCATTAGGGGTAATTAGAGTGGTGTATGGTTGGGATCCGGCCCTATACCCAGCTAGGGTTATGGCCATAAGTAGTAAGTAGTATAGTTGGGATCACGATATATCAGCTGATGTCAAATCAAAAACTTCTAACCCAATAGTAATGAATTTTTGCACAAAGGGGGAAGAACATGTTATTTTAAACCCTCGATCAGGAGTGGGTCAGTCCGTTTTGAGCCAGAAGGAAGGGAAGGTCAGATATTTTCCAATTGCTCCCTCACGCACCCTGTAGTTATTGACCAGTCCCTGAGCTTTCCTTTTTTAATTCGTGATTCCCGGTTTTAAGGTTGTTTCATGGACATGTGAACTCAGTTTTAGACTGATTGTGATTGATGAGCGAAAAGTTGAATCACACGTGATTCGTGAGTCAAGTCGCTTTGTTATTCTTTCAGTACTCAGGTTGTGTTTTGAAGCAATGAAACTTTTATGAGCAATTTAAACCTGATATGCGAGGATTAATTCAAATTTCTGTGAGTTGGCGTATCCGTAGCGCAACAGTGTAAACAGAAATTGCCTTGATTTTTACGTGAACGAGAAACATT
The DNA here is from genome assembly GCA_963693305.1 of Meandrina meandrites. Lineage (NCBI taxonomy): Eukaryota > Metazoa > Cnidaria > Anthozoa > Scleractinia > Meandrinidae > Meandrina > Meandrina meandrites. Next base: position 23,264,240 of record OY855903.1, read on the forward strand.
AAAATGTTTAATTGTAATGTATGAAAACGAGAAATGTTTTTTTCACAAGTCAGTTTTGTAAAGTGGTATAAGGGACCCTCTAAATATTTGTTTTCACTTTTTATATTTATTTCCACTTTAGATGGTGTGATTCTCTTTACAAACATCGCTGGCGATAAATCGTTGTTCGCTGGCAAAGGAGATTACCAGTACGATATCTATCGCCTGATGAAAAGATCAAACAAGTAAGTGTGATTGTGTAATTGGCATAAAGTCATTGTTGTTTTTAAATGATACATGTTCATTACTTTGAGGGCGAAATTATACAGGTTCTAAGAGAGGCCCAGGGAGAAGCTTACGATCAAACTCAAATTAGACCCCAAAACTCGAAAATAAGTACCTAGATGTTGCAAAGCAAAGAGCCCAAAGCTCCGGTCCTATCCAAAGACCCACAAACTCGGAAACAAACACCCCAAAACAAGAAAGGGAAGACCCTAAAACTAGCTTGAAATTAAATGTTCAATGCGATGTTTTACTCCTTTTAAAGACTTTTTTGCAGAATGCAAAATAGGAGTACTGTAAACGAGCAAATTCATTCGCTTGGTCGGTCAATCCTTGAGTCGTCGACTTTTGCGTAACTGTACTTGACGAAGATGAAAATAAATATCTACAAATGTGAAACTTACTGAAAAAATGATGAGTTAGTTATCAGCTATGTCTAAAGCATGGGCCGGGTGCGAGCATTTTCTTTTTTGAGTTGATTCAAAAACATTACCTAGAAAGCATTTGGTATCGTTGTTTAAGTAAAAGATAAATACCAAGAACGGAGGTATTAGTCCGTACATACATCCCCGAGGGCCGTAGGCCCAAGGGAATGTATATGGATTGATACAGACGTTCGAGGTATTTATCTGACTTGCTTCATGATATTATTCATGAGGGATCATTACATACATAGGTCCCCATACATGTGTCTAGAGCGTTGTGCACTATTTTATGGCGGAGTCAGGGCCGTGATTCGAGTGTCATTTTTAGAGGTTTAAAGAAGGGGTAAAAAAAAGAATTTCTATTTTTGGAACAAAACCAAAATATTTTCATCTTTTCTGCTTATACTGATGCATGCACTTCATCGTGCACAATAATTGTGGTCTCAAAGAGACCATTGTTTACTTAAGCTTACTTGCGACACTCATTCACGCAGACTAGATAGCCAACTTTAATATAGTTATTTATTATTTAATATAGTTTTATTTGTATTTAATTGATAGAAACGACTGGGAGACCTTTAATACGACATCGAACGTACTATGGTTACATTACCTTGCGCAGAAAATAACCAAGGAAAAACAAATGACAAGCGCCAAGATCAAGAGGTTTCTCAGACACTCCCGACAAGAGACTTTTTTGACGGTGAGAAACGACCGGTATTTAGGTCAAGGCCTAGGTCCATAAATTATCCTCTGTAACCAGAAAAGAGCATATTCTCACAACACCATTACTAGTATGAGGAAATTAAATTAGATGATTGTGAAAATGACATCTTTTCTATGAACTGCACATTCTACATACATGTATGTATAAAAGAACTCCTAATATAATTTGTGCAGGCCTGGATTTTTTTTCTGGCCTTAACCTGCTATGAAGCACAGAAGGAGTCGGAAGAAAAGAAAGGCCTCCTAGTAAAATAGTTTGATGAGTCACCTTTAAAAAGTCAAGAATCTGGACTATTCTTGGATTGGCTGTTAACACAAGACGATATAAAACTTAATCCTGATTGGTTACATGAGCGAAAGTGGGACTTCCGATCCGAAAGTATGATGCCCAAGTATCGCGCCCTTTGAGATGGATGATTGTGGCCTGGAAAGCGAGTTCTGAGCTTTAAATGTATATCTCAAGATCAGAGTTCTGTTAACAAACCACTCAAAGATTATCGAAGAATTAGCCACCTATAGCATAGTAAATTGTTAAAATTGTTGTACAAAGCAAGTTTGATCTGTTTTTCTGAGCTGCTCGGTTTTGGAATTTTCTTGATAAGGTTTTTGCAGGATTGAAAACAGACGTTATAAAACTTTGGGAAGAACTTTTTCAATTTTTTCTTGTTAAAAGAACATAGAAATAAATGATTTGGCCCCTTTAGCATTATAGATTTTTCTTAAGATACCAGTTATTTATTTAAGCTATGGTAATAGTCCAAGATTAACGCATTCTCTTGAACCTGCACAGACAATCAAATCTATGCCAAAAAAAACCATTGCTTATCCGATTACATTGCTGACCTTTCTGTTGACATATATTTTAAAGGCAACTTGCCAAGTAATTGTATCGGGCATGATTGCAGGTTATTGTGAATTGCGACACTTCTACCCATCCTTCCCCTACAAACATCAGCTCCCTGGTTTTCCTGGGATACAAACAATCATCTGTTTGGATGGAAATGCAAAGATTGTATCAGCACTAAAAATTTGCAAAACTTAAGATAAAACCTTTTAGTCGTCGTGTTGGACCTTGTGGTCATTCAGTGGATGAGTAAGTGAACGATGAACGAGGAGTGAGTGAGTGATTGAGTGAGTAAGTCATGTATGTATGTCATACCCATCAGATCAGGGTTTATATCATTTTGACGTGATGCTAATTTTATACATTTTGCTCTTGCAAGAACTTAAGTCGTTTACAAACTATAACAAACATATGGTCAGCCTTCCTCTGTTAAGTTTTTTATTATCTTTACATTTTGGTGATCAAATCTACTAAGATTTATATCTATCCGAGAAAAGTGGCCAACTATAAAAAAAATGCCTCACACTTTATCTAGCTACATATACATGGTAGATAAAAATAGAAATCAGCGAAGGGTTTACGTTTTCTATTAAAAATGGCAACGTGAGACTCTTTTAAAAAGATTCAACAGCAGCATCAACGGGCAAAATTTGGAAGCTCTATTATTACTGGATAATCATCTTGGTAACCATGATCACGCTCATATCTTCACAAGTGAAAGATAAATTGAAACAGCATTCAAACTGCACGTAATGAAGTTATGACGAATATATTAAAGGAAAAATCCTGTTCGTCAGCATCTATATTTTAAATGAATTTATTATTTATCCAGTCTCAACGATATTATTAGAACGCAATGTCAAACTGAGATTACTTGCAAACAATGTGAGGTAATATAATGTTCAAAGATATTTTGCTAATTAATTGCTCTCCTTTTCAAGTGTGGAGTGGTTTGTTAATGGTTAAACGCCTCTGTACTGAATAGACCATTTTACAGTTGTATGCTCAGTGTCTTGGCCTTTAAATGGAAGCAAGGCTGATGGTGTCGTTGTTTTGATTAAGACTTCGCTGCTTTTGGTTTGTAAATCACGTTTTTCAGATTCTTACTAGTTTGCACTGACATGAGATCTAGAAAAGCAAAGAGGTTTGTATCAATTCAAGGTCAACTCAAGCCTCGCTACCATACAGTCTTTTGATCGTCAGTTACCTTCAAACTTGAAAACAAAGATTCCCAAACTAGAAAAGCAAGACCTGAAGCTCAAATACAAAGACCCACAATCATGAAAATGATGAGCAATAAACTGAAAAATCCATATGCCCCAAACTCACTCTGCATGAACTTAGATCAAAATGTCACTGCTATTTTTTTGAGGGTATGATTTTGTCACGCCATACTGTTTTGTTAATTTTAAAACGTCTTTTGTATTTAATGGACAGAAATGACTGGGAACATTGTATGCTGTGTGGTTCCACCTCCATGAGGATTTTTGAGCAAGAAATATCCCAGCGAAGAGAGAGTAATTGCAACAAATCTCCAGGGATTTATAAGACAAGCCCTACCATGCCTATCTCTTATCAATGCAAACTGGTGCATCGTACGTATTTTCCGTCGTGCCTAAAAGCACCTTATATGTGGTCCCGAGCCCTTTTTGCCCGCAGCAGTACAGTTTTGCCATTTTGCTTCATAACCTTTCACAAGATTCCATCCCAAGTATACTTTTTATTCATGTAGTCTACCAAGTTCCTTTCCTCGATGTACTCCCCGTGGTTCCAGTGGTCATATCAGTACCTCTCTGAATGCCTCAGTCTCTGGTCAAAGGGTCTGGAAAAGAAACCTTCATGAGAACATTATAGTTTAAAAATATTGTAATTTAGAAAATTAAATATAGTGATTTATAGCATACGCTTACGTATAATTTGATTGCGCGGCTCTGCTAGCTTAATAGTTATAGTTGTAAATAATTTAAGTAATTTATATTGAAAATATTGTATATATTACATATTTTTTATTATAACTGTTACGGCTTTTAATCTGTTTAATGGAACTATATTTACTCGTTAAAAAAAGTTATAAGTCCTAGTAGGTTTACAGCGGATTCGCATGTATTTATATTTCTATTTATATATTTAGTTACAGAAATAGATGTGTTTTGTCTTAAGTTTGTTTTGCTTGTACAAGTAAATTAAGTAGTCTACCTCACACTTTTAAACTTACTTGTCGTGTTTTATGTTGAAAGTCAGCCGATGAAATTAACTGTAATTTCAGATCTTTTAATGAAATAAGTGCTATTTGTACTCATGAGTTTCCCTTCAAAAGTACACGAGCTTGTGGAGGCAAGGCGCTAGCAATGTTTTAAAGCATGCCACGACTCCTGTCAAGAAGAACCAGCAGACACAAGGTATGCAATGATTATAGACATGTAGGGTATGTACATGTAAATGAGTCATTACTCTTAGTTGGACTGGGATGGAGGGAATATAACTGCATGTATTTGGATCAACATTACGATAAACCTGGCTAGCAAAGCTTGAGAATAGGATACCAATGAAAGATGAAAAGGGGCCAAATATTTTTTTATTCAGTCCATTAAGCCTATTGTTCATATAAGAAAGTAAGCTGTTTTTTTCTCACAACACCGTCACTGAAGAAAAAATTGTGTTGGAATGTGCATCTCCTTGATTAATTATTTGATATGTGTGCAGGCCTCCCTGGACATTTTTCTTTCTGGACTGGTATACATCAAAGTGTCCTGCCCTTACATACAAAATTGTATTTGCACACATCGGGTCTTTAAGCTTCTTTAAATAGTTTGTTTCCATCTACGTTCCTCTAGAACACCAATAGTGATGACTTAAGGGATGGAAATGTAAAGTTATATTAAAAAATTGCAAACTGATAATTGAATGATTTCCTACAGGCTTGGTATTGAATCAATATGGCTATATTGTACATGTATTTACTAACTATTGCACATTTTAAAGAGCTGTGTTCAAACTGGAAAGCTGGATATTATGGAGATTTTTTGAGCATAGTATGGAAATGGCAGTTTGTGATCTGTTGCACTGAAGGTATTTTTAAAGATTTATTTTTTAAGTTTACATTATATGCATATGGTATAGCCTTAAATGAATTTCAGCCTAAAATGATTTTTACTAGTTTGATTGGTATTTGTCTTTGTTCAGTTTGAGGATCAATACGCAGAAACAAAGAAAAATACCAATAAAACTAGTATAAAATCATTATACCTAAAATTAATTTTAATTCATCTTTTACCGCTAAGTAATAAAGTAATTCATAATCTGAATTATAGCAAATTAAATATTATGTTATGGCGAGCCTTTCTGTATTTGTATGGTTTCATTTTGCTAGTCAGATCTACATATACCTGGTTTGGTTTTTTTATTGGCTCTTTCTGAAGTGGTTAATAAATATGTATTAATGCTGTGAACTCCAGTTGCCATCGCTTACATGTACGTGAGAAAAATATGTATTTAATTGTTACTATTATTATACCTTTTCATTCTAGATTTACTGGTTGAAGCAGTAAATCTAGAATGATAAGTCAGCCAGTTTGTCCCTCAGTAATTTACAACTGAAGTTAGCCAGTTGGATAGTCCTGTGTATTTTGTCGGCAAATCCAAACCTAATAAAATTTAAGCTGTTTTTATCTTTTTCTGTATTTTTATAGGACAATCCAATATTGACAAGCAAGACAATGTTCTCTTGCTACACAGATTGTCCGTGACTTTATCGACTGAAAGAAAAAAAACATATTGAGAGTGTTTTCAGATCCGGATGAAGAAAATAGCTTTTGTGTCAGCTCCTGGGAGGAATTGGCTGTAAAAAAACTCTCTTGATTTCATCATCGTCATCATTATCATCATCATCATCATCACCCCCATAGCGCTATTGGACACATAGAGCCTCTCTTGATTCTTGATTTAGCGTGTATATTTTGGGTGTATATTTGAAGGGGGGTGGGCTAGTTATAAATACAGGACCCTTAGACATGATGTAAAGATAGCGTTCACTCCCGTCAAGAGGAACTTGTTACATTGCTATAGTTTCCTAACCAAAGTGTTGCACAGTAATTGTTTTTTCCTCGTGGCTTTATTAGGCACCGTATACCGTAAAATTCCGGTTATAAGCCCTCCCGCTTATAAGCCCCCCGGTTATAGGCCCATCTAACTGGAAATAAAAAAAAAAGACATACACCTTATTCGATGGTTTAACATAAAATACGCGCAGATATTTTGCGAGTTGCGTAGTAATGAGCAAAATGTCCGCCCGTATTATTATGTTTAACCATCGAATAAGGGATTTATTATTCCACTAATAAAATAAAATTTGGTTCAGCCATTTTGTCGCTCCGTTTTTAGTCCATATTTTTGCCCTGTTCTACAGTGTAATAACGTGGAATATTTTCAACCTCGTTCCCAGGGTCTCTCTCTCCCCGCCCCCAAGAGCGAGAGAAGAGAGACCCTGGTTTTGGGTGGTGACAAAAAATTCGTTGAAGGGAGGGGCGGCTTAGACTGCTTTTGTCAATACTAAGCCTACAGTTGTTGAGGAACAACCCTCTCTGCGGTTTTGGTTTGTCACCCAGATCACGTGACCAGCCGCAACCAGGGTCTCTCTTCTCTCGCTCTTGGGGGCGGGGAGAGAGAGACCCTGGGAACGAGGTTGGAATATTTTGCGCGTTCGTTTGCCCTAATATGGTAAAATGGCGCAATAGTGGAATAATAAATCTGGTTATAAGCCCCCCGGATATAAGCCCCCCTCTGCTGGATGATAATACTGAACGGGGCTAAATGTTACTTCATTTTGACTTTTTAACTTAAAAAAGTATTTCGATCAACACTATCATGGCTCTTTTCGAAAAAATTTTTAAATTCCGCTTATAAGCCCCTCCGCTTATAAGCCCACCCAAAACCCCTTACGAAGTTGTATAAGCCCAGGGCTTATAACCGGAATTTACGGTATGTGGTCCCCAGCACTTTTTGCCCGCAGGAGTACAGTTTTGCCATTTTGCTCTATAAACCTTTTCAAGATTCCATACCACGTATACTCTTTATTCATGAGGTATACCACATTCCTCTCCTCGATTTACTCCTTCCAGTGTTTACGTCAGTGCCTCTGTGAATTCCTCAGTCTTTAGTCAAAGGGTCGAAAAGGGTTTTATTAAATACAAACAATAAAAAGAAAATTTGAATGAGACTATTTACCAAATTCAAAGGTAATATCCAAGGAAATATGCAAAATATATAACGTGTATTAAGAACAAGTCAAAACCTCAATGAGAATAAAATATAGTAAAATGTTGTTATTTATAGGAAATATAGTAATTTATTTATCGAGAAATTAAAAGTTTGAAACTGCGACTTGCTCTGGTATTTTGATATGAATTGTGCTGGGCAACAATTGGTTTATAAAGAGTCTAGTTTCATTTGTGAGCTTTTTAGGTAGGCAAGTTAACCCAAGAAAAACATTATCTTTGAACATCTAAAGGAAGACAACCTTAATTTTCGGATAGAAATCAAAATAAAGCTATAAATATTGATTTTTTTGACGACGTTCGGAAACAACTTGAAAAGTTTAGCCTTAATTTTTAAGCTGCAACCATTTCCGTCCAAGCCACCCGCAGCCAAAGATGCGTGTTAACAGTTTTAGTGCTCTAATATAGCAATTGTTGATAATAATGGCCCATTATTTTTAGGTTTCCAGCGCCACAAATATAATTTTGTGAGTTCAAAAATTTGTTAAAATCCGTGACAAAGCCCCTTAAAACACGCAAGGTCAACCAGCGGGACATTATCACAACATGGCGAAAGATTGATTTGTATAAGAAATTTTAGCAGTGTTCCAGCACATGAAGCGCGCCAGCGGAGCACCATTGTTAACAAATTTTAGCAAAGCCATCAAGCTGGAAAATTTTTTCACCCTAGCCATATATTGTCTACCAAAGTTTCACGTGATTTGCCTAACTTGCCAACGCTCACCATAGTTTACCCACCATGCGAAGTGTTCTTTTTTTCTCGCGCTATAAGCGACTGAGAATTTTTCGTGCTTATATATTCTGACTTTGCTAGTTATTACAACACGTTTTTTATTGCACTTTGCAACTGTCCTAACTAGAATGTTCCGAGTTAAATATATACACCTTATTCGATGGTTTAGCATATAATAGGCGCGGATATTTTGCGAGTTGCGTAGTAAAAATACGAGCAATGAGCAAAATGTCCGCTCGTATTATATATATTGAACCATCGAATAAGTGATTTATTATTCCACTAAAAAATAAAGTTTTGTTCGGCCATTTTGTCGCTCCGTTTTCAGTTCATATTTTTGCCCTTTTCTACAGTGTAATAACGTGGCATATTTTGCGCGTTCTTTTGCTCTGATATGGTAAAATGGCGCAATAGTGGAATAATGAGCAATATTTATCATATGACCCGTACGGACCTGCGCACTATTTCCTTGGAAAACCATATAACCTTGTGAGGGCCGTACGCCTTGATCTAGCGGGGCCGGAAAAAGCCGAACGGCCCCACTAGAAAAGCGCACGGACCAGCGACTGAGGCGAGATGGAATTTGAAACCATTGGATTCAATAATTTTGACTTCAAAATGAGCCATAGTTATTTTGAAGATTATTCCGAAAGCAAAGAATATCCGGCATGTTTAAACTTAACTTTCTGGAAATCGATGTACTTTGCAAGAGCTGAAATTTAAACAAAATATGTTCAATCTCTACAAATGATGAAGATCTGCATAAACTTAATTATTCTACCAAAACAACTCCTTACAACAGTCAGGGCCCGCACAGAGGCAGGGGCTGAGGTGGCTTTAGCAACCCCCACTTTTTTACAGTAAAAAAGAAAAAAATAATAAGAACTTAAGTAAATAAGCAACTAAAGAAAGAAACGAAATGAAAAAAAATAATTATTAAAAACAATTACTTTAAAAAGTATTTCATTTGAACGCCTTTCCAGAAGCTGGCCATAAATTGCGTTCTTAATTTAGTTCCATATCGGTAAATCCAGTAACGAGTGCATCTGGTGAACAATCATTCAGTTTCCACCACCCGAACAATGAAAATTTTGCTCAACAGTGACACGAGAGATTCAACAACCTGACAATGATAAAACAGTCGTGAGAATGACTTTTTTGACAGATCGTAGCAATAACAGAAGGGAAAACTTCGGCATCTTTAAAGAATTTAATATACACTAAAATTTTAGTTGTTGATAAACACCGTTTACACCGTTGAGCTTAGGTATAGCAAAACTCGTTGGATTTCTGGTTTGTATAGGCTTATGGCAGTAGTACTGGAGTAAATTTTATTGTTTTAAGCAGGATTTGGTAGTGAATCTATAGGTCCTATTCTGAATGTTTAGTATACTTATACTGTAAAACATTACAATAATATAGCGACGCTGATACTACGTGAAAAGTAACTATTCGAGACACCAACACGACCGGAACCGACAAAGCAGGGTTGTAATCGGGGACAGCTGTTTCGTCCTTTTTGGAACTCATCAGCGCGGTGCAGCAAATCTAAATAAATTGCAAAAAATCTCTTGTGCCCCTATGTTAGCAGCATTTTTGTTTGCGGTACGGTCCCTTGCTGTTTTAAGTTGTTAAAACCTCGCGCTTTAAGCACTGAACGTTTGTATCTATACACTGTTTGTTACTTTTAAATCCACCTCCCGGTATCTGAGAGCATTTAAGACGGAATCCGCCAGGACTTAGAGTAGTTGTTGGACAAAATTATGTACCAAAACTATTTACACCTTATTGCAAGCTTTTATGTTACTGCTTCGAATATCTTATCAAAAGAAATCTTGTCTAACAACACCAATCATCGAAAACCAATTTCGAAGTTCCACTGAATTCCACTAAATCGCTTAAAAGACGTGAGATTTTGCCTATAGCTTGTCAACTTTGAATTTCATTTCTCAGCCTCTGATAAGAAATTGTTGTACCAAAATTGTTTACACCTTATTGCAAACTTTTGTGTCACTGCTTCAAATATCTTATCAAAAGAAATATCTCCTAACAACACCAAACATCGAAATCAAATTTCAAAGTTCCACTGAATTCTACTGAATCGCTTTAAGACGATTTTACAAAATGGCTACACTTGAGATTTTGCTTATAACTTGTAAACTTTGAAATTCATTTTGTCAGACTCTGATAAGAAATTATTGCTGGTGTTATCACTGATAATTACTTACATTTTTACCTTTTATTTAGGGTAGAAAATAACGCAATAGGATTTAAATTATTCTGGTTCTCGATTTTTGTCCAACTTAAATAAATATTACTCGACTTCCTGGTGGATTCCGTCTTAAAACACAAATTTTCCCAGTTGAGCATGCCTCTCCCACTCCCCCCCCCCCCCCCCCTAAGTTGGCTAACGATTACACATTTACGTTTAAGCCCCCCCCCCCGCCCCACTCAAAATCATGCTGCGCGGGCCCTGAACATCGATAAAATCGAAATGAAAGCGGCCATAACAATTACATACTCGGACATAAATGTATTCTGTGGTTTCTCAATAAAACCGTAGTCATTGATCAACATTGAAGAAAAAAAAGAATGCCAAGCAAATTGATTTTGCTGAGCTGGAAAATGGTCGAAAATCTTCAGCTGTGTAATTCTTCAATAATAACAATTCAAAGAAAATGCGATTACATGTAAGCTTATGTTTACGACTAACCTTACACGGTGTTCCACTAGTTCTCACGAAGCATTTTAACCACTAACTGGAAGATGACCGTAATAAGAGTTCAACATAATCGAGGAACAAACGAATTCAATAAATGACAACAGGCAGCAACGACAGACGTTTAGAATCCTCAGTGGTAAAGAAAACAACTTGAAGCCGAAGCCCGCGGAAGGGAAACGAAGCGAAGCAAAATTCTCAGCTGCTTGTACAATCCTATTCCAACATGTAACTGTCCCCTTAAATTTGTTGTTTTTAAGATCCAAAATCCTTCTTGGTTGAAAATTAATCAATCCTGTCTTTCAAAATAAGTATTAGGATGAATTTCGGCTCAGAAGAAACGTCGCTTTGTTATTCAGTTCAGTCTTAATAGCTTGAACGTTGTGCAAATTCTTTGTCATAGTCCTTCTGAAACGTTTCCTTTGAAATTTCTGCTAACGACAGTCATGTACGAAGAATTTGGCTGGGTTGAAACCTCCTTGGAATGAAGCTAAAACTCGAATTAAGATTTGGTCGTAATTTTGACAATTTTAACATAAGTTTGAATACTCTGTGCGCACTGCAGTTCAAATGCACTTCCCTGGCTTCCCCAAAAACATCACGGGCTTCTCAAAATGCGCGCGAAACGGGCAGCAGCGTCTGCATCCACGAATGGAAAAAAAATAAAAAAGAAAGAAAATTAGTGGTCATATGATAAAATGCTTATTGACTGATGGGAAAATATTTGGCTCTCGGTTTTCCCGTCTGGCCCTCCCACTCAGTCAATAAGTACATAGTATAAACTTATTTTTCTTTACATTGATACTCCGTGCCAAACCACTATTTCAGTAAACAGGGGGGCTTTAATTTTCTTTGAAAATGCAACTACGACACAAAGTATTTTCTTCAATTGCCAGCCTTTTACAAGAACATTCTCAAATTCTTTCAAGAATGAAAAATATTTTAGGGTTACGACCAAGCAAGTGATTTAGTATTATACAATACAGTTACAAAGAAATTCAAGTAGATCAAATAGACCTTTCATTCCAGGAATTTAAAGGAAAATTTTCATGCAACACCAACTTCCTCCAATATTTTCAGATCATTAGTGCCATACCTGACCCGTTACGGTTGAAAGCGATACAAATAGAATCAATTTTCACTTTAACATAAATAATTTCACATTCAACTTTGATAAAGCCAAATCAAGAGACTTCTGCAACTTCTGTAAACTTTTCACTGATAAAACCCACATTGGAGGTCAGACCGGTTCTAAAAGATGGAGCGAAATATTTTCTTTGAATGATGAACATTAGGCAGAGATATTTAAGTCAATACGAAAACTTTGCAAAGAAACAAAACTAAAAGAATTTTTATTTTAACTTTATTCAAAGAATCGTGGTGACAAAGAGAGAACTATTCGAATATGTTATTAAAACTGACGACGAATGCTGCTTTTTCGTTGAAAGACTCAATTGATCCCGGGCAATTGATCACACCTTTATTCACTGCTCCTTTACGAAATCACTGATACAAATAGTAATTCTGTGATTTAATACAACGTACAATTCACAGATCTGTTCAACTATGGAGGAACTTTTATTTGGAATTACCTCTAACTTAAGGTCATTGCCCTGTATTTGCACTGCGCATCCTTACTGCGCAGAATTTTTCGCGTAATTTAAAAGCGCGCGCACATAAACAAAATGGCGGCTTTTTTCTTTGCAGCTTAGCCCGCGAGAGAAATAAATCGTCGTTTTCTCGTAAACGAGTATGGTGACCTATCAATGTTTTCACGTATTTTGGGTGTAACTATCAAACTCTTTCTATAAAATGAAAACAGAACAATTTCTATGTTTGAATAAAGATGATCACCGGAAACGTGTACCTTGCCAGTACTCGCAAAGAAATTATTAAGGAATTATGTGGTATATACAAGATCTTCCTGCTCCTAAACGAATGTGCCGACCCCCCTTTTCTATTTCAAAATTTAAGTTCCTTTACCTCAGTATTGCATTGCGCATCCTTTCTGCGCAGAATTTTACGCGTGATTAGCGCGCGCACATGAACAAAATGGCGGCTTTTTTCTATACGGCTTGGCTCGCGAGAGAGATATATCATCGTTTTCTCATAAACAAGCATGGTGACCTATATGTTTTATCGCAGAATTTTAATGCGCAAATTGTCCTCTTTAAGCTGGACAATTTAAAAAAAAATCATCGGGGAGAAAAAAAGATATAGCTAAATGCCTGCATAAAATCGTTACTCGAGGACGCAAATGATGACCTTGAAAACAACGGCCCGAGGAACGTTTTGATTTTTTCCATAAGATATATATAGCATCCGTTTCGATTTGTTTGACTTTTTCCATAAGATATATATAGCATTTTTCCTTATGCTAGGGATTTCTACCCATCAACTTTTTCTTAAGTATTGCTTTAATAAACTTTGCTTCCAGCTACCGTAAAATGTATTGTGGACTGATGAAATAACGCGCGCGATTAGTACAAGAACAGGCATAAATGATGTAAGATTGGCCCATTATATCTCTCTTGCGAGCATGGTGACCTATCTTTTTTATTGCATTTTTCGAAATAGTATTTGGTAGGGAACATTCTGAGAAAGTTTCAAAAAAATCGATCGGGCAATTTTCTTTCTGAGGAATCACCTTAAGGTAACCAACCAGTTGGCAAAGTTTGGTTGCAAACATATGTTCAGTTCTATTTCGAGGGAACGAATAATTTCAACTACATCACACTATTCATGCGCTATTATATCTATCTGTAGTTGCAAACTAAATAGCAAGCCTATTGCTGGGGGGGGGGCTTTAATTTTGTGAATGCAGTACAATAAAGATACCTAATCGAAACACTGTTAATAACCAACACTTGGAAAACAATAATGGGTAAAATGTCTTAACTCTCCTCAATTTGAGGTGCACCTGCCAACAACATTGAAAAAGCAGTCATAGTCAGGCTAAAATTACTCTTTACCTTCTTCCCTTTTGCTTTTGTTTCCCAAAAATCGATGATAAATCAATTAAATGTAATTTGCTTGATAATAATTTTTTTGTATTATCAATGCTCTATTATAGCTATTACTGTGAATTAAACAACAAGCCTATTGTCCTTCATATCTCTTTCAATGCATAAGAATAAAGATACTTTAAACACTAAACAACTGCAAAATATCTACTACAATGTAAACAGCACTTAATGTACAATGTATTGTAATGAAAAAGTGTACGTGTAACGATAAAAAAAACACAAAAATATATTTTTTATTAGGGACTTGCTATGAGTAAAGTTATACAGCGATTTTTACATTCCAGAAGGCTAGTTTTTCGAAAGATTTTTCTGGTTGCCTATCCGAGCGGGCAAGATGGGCCTGTCTTTTCCGCTCTGGATTTCTCGTGTCGGTCACGAAAGAAAAAAAGTTCTCTTTTCGGCCATATAATAAATCCAGACCTTTATTGACCAGGCTTGTTCGGCCACAATAGCTGGATATTGGCCACGCTCCGTTTTTGCGTTTTTATTGACCTCGACCTCGTCCCGGGCCATGAGAACGCTGGAGAGAACTGGCCAATATCCACGCAGCCATCTTTTCCTCACGCTTGGTCAATAACACATACTTCTTACACGTTAGCAGAGGATTGCGTGAGACAATTAACGTACCTCTTTCTTTCGTAAATTGCATATATATTTTTCGGTGAATTTTCAAAGAACCGTTGTATTGTTTTGGGAAACGGGAACCCTTTACTTTTGTTGACGGATACTAATTTAAGCGATTTTTTCTGGCGCGATTTTGCGACTATTTTTTTTAAAAGAAAACTAGCGATATCCATTTCAACATAATCATAATTAAGAATCTAACTAAGAAAGAAAAAAAAAAACCAAGTGTTTGTTAAGGCGGGGGTACACCTGAAGCCACTGCTTAACTTCTGTTTATTGCAAATATCTCGCTCCCGTTTCAAGCATTCCCAAAACCCTTAGCTCATCTCACAAAGCTATGTTTAGCGGTCTTTAGCGGTATTTTGTAAATTTTTGGGTGATTTTTGGGGATGTTTGGGAAGAGATATTTTTTCTCAAAGGATTAGTAAAATTTGGAGAAATAAGAAATATAAAAGATTTAATGTGATTTGAAAATTAGAATTTGAAGTTAAAAATTAGTAGATGGACACCCAAATAGTTCCCTGAGAACCTGGGGTGCTCTTGCGTTTGGGTCAACTGTCTGTTGGTGTTCCAAAAATTATTTTCTTTCTTCTATCCCTTCTTTAACCCTCTTAAAATTTCACTCAAATTCACGTATACCCCCACCTTAAATGAACCGTGACTTGAAACTGAGCGAACATCATCATTGCCAGAAAGTACAGATTAATTGAAAATGTCAGAAAACAGGTGAAATAAAATGTGTACGCATCTTTCGTTAAATTTCTAGTTGACAAGAAGACTAGAACTGCTGGTTGAAATATTGGCCAATAAATTTTGCCCCTCTGCAGTATTACCAGCCTTGCAATCCATTTAGTTTCATTTGCATTTAATGCAACGTCTGGTAGGAGCATTTCTTGCCCTTCTTGAGCATGAGATTCGAAAGCGATCCGGCAACAAACAAGCCAAGTAGTTTTTCTTTTTGAAAATTGTTTATAATGGTCACATTCAAGATCCTACTGCGTACATTACAAAATAGGCCCTTTCCTAGTTTTTTTTTTTTAAAAAAGTGCACTTTGTGACCGCTGCCATTAAACTCTGGAGACACTACCTGCTAACGTAAGAAATGTCTGCCCAACTGACACATTATAACTCCTATTTAAACATTGCTGTTTAGAGAAGCTTTTTAATATATTCCGGCCTAGATTTAGATATATTATTGATTTTTAATATAAATGCAATTATTATGATGATAATCGATGAAGCCGAAGGCCGAATCAACTATGACCTCAGAAATCGAGAGCGAAGAATTTTATTGTTTTAGCTAAATTCTAACTCATTTTCCTTGAAATAGTTTTTCTACAATACACTTTCTGGTGGCTCGTGATGGTTTAGATACTCCTGTCTTTCGCGTTCTGTTGCAGCGACACCAATAACGTTGAAGTTAAACGTTAAGTACAATTTTGTAAACGAACGAATTGAACGAATTGAAGTCAGTGACGTCAAAATTCATTGCCATGGCATCGACATACCTTACCTTACCCTTTGAGGCTAATACCTTAAAACCAAGATGGTGAAATCCCCTGAGGATACCATTTTCGATTTTTATTTGCGTGGGAATTTTTTTTTTTGCGATTTGCAGATTGTGGCGGATAGCGAGCGAGCAGGGCATGGGTTTCTGCAGGGGAGGCAGCGTAAAACTCGCGCGTATGTGCCAAGGAAACGAGCCGCAGATGCGACGAAAAACCCCCTGTGGAAAACAGCCAAAAGGGAGCTAAAATTCTGTGTGGAAATCGTTTCTTTTCAGGACACTAAAACGTATTTAAACACTAGCCAGCTTTCGTTGCGTCGATTTTGGTCGCAAAAAGTCGAAGAGGAAGAAGAAGAAGAAGAAGAAGAAGGTTGCTCTGCACACGATAACAGTGCTGTCGTGTCTATCGATTCCAGCTGTACAAAAGGAAAACATCACAGCAAACGATCAGAACCACGTGAGCAATAGTCTTTATTAATTAATCCATGTCGTCAAATATTGTGGTGTTACTGTGCTCAGACCATAGTCTGTAGCCCAGCCCATGGCCCGCGTTTTATACCCCATAGGATATATCGAGTCACCCGAGTCGGTAAAGTCCGCAGTCCTCCCTTTTCCTATTATTTCCTGGTTGGCGACCGCGTGAAACCTGGCATCGAGACTCAAACTCAAGGAACAAGACAAGATGGCGGATTCATAAATGACTTTGACGTCTTTCTTTAATG
Organism: Meandrina meandrites; assembly: GCA_963693305.1. Lineage (NCBI taxonomy): Eukaryota > Metazoa > Cnidaria > Anthozoa > Scleractinia > Meandrinidae > Meandrina > Meandrina meandrites. The sequence continues at coordinate 23,281,100 of OY855903.1, forward strand.
AATTTTTAGCGTCTGACACGCTTTGTTGGGTGAGAGAGACAAGAAAGCGGTATATTTGAGGAGATGCTTGTTTTATTTAAAAGGACAGTTTGCTGTGTTAATGCGGTGATCGATGAAACAAGATTTCCCTACAATTTGTGGTGACCCTGTGGTGAGTATAATATTAAAATGATAGCATGACAGCACACTCATTTATGGCGGGTTTTAACCTAAAGGCAGTTTTTTTCGCCGCTAAACTTGGGTTTAATGCGAATATCTCGTTCGCATTTTAAGCAATCCAAAGCACCATGCATGTTTGTTAGTAAGATTTTAGTCACTTTTGGGATTGTTTTGTGAATTGGGAGGTGGCAGTTGGTATTAAAATTTAGAGAAATAGGAACTATTGATTAGAATTGAAAGTTGAATTAGTACTATGCCTTCCAACCTTTCCCAAGTCAAAGGGTGTGAGTACCATCTCCACATTTCTGTATTTGTTTCGACCTTTTTCGGAGATTTCCGAAGATGTCCTGATTACTTCCGAGCATTGCCGAAGGGCTCCGAAGATGTTCTGACGACTTTCAAATGTTGCTGATGTGCGTGACATCAACCTAAACGCGAATAACGATGCTCCTTTTCTGCATTATTTTTCGTCAAAATTGAACTGAATTTACATTTAATGGGTTTTAAGAGTAAAAAATCTTGTCAGTCAGGCATGAGAAATTGACCCTTATGCGTGAGATTGATATTTTGGATCGGTAGGCGTGAGACTTGCGCATGATGCATGAGAGTTGGCAGGTCTAAGATAGACTGATACCAAAACCCTGGTGTGCTCTTGTTTAATTTCCATGACTACCACCCACCCCCACCCCCACCCCCCCCCCCCCCCAACCCCCTCCAGATATGTCCAGGATTGAACGCTAATGAAATGCACACTCTTTATAAGAAGCATCACAAAGTGTCCTCATTGATAAAAGTTTGCCAAAACACACATAATTCTGTCAAATATGAAGTAGTATGAAATTAGCCAATAACCCAGTCATATATGAAATACTTGCTGAACAATACCTGTGTTCAATCCTGGACATAAGTGACCCCCTCTGCATGTTGCTTATTGTGCCAGCAGGCTCTCTTTGGAGCAAATGTGAGTGGCAAAGCCATGAGTTTTGGTGTGTAATTAAGCAATGAAAAATTTCAAAAATTTTTATTTCGGCCTCTAGGTCAAAAAGAAAACTAGCAAAAGATTAGCACTGCACTTGAGCAAGTTCTGTTTCCATGTTAAATAAAAAAAGGAACTGGTAGATCTGGTCTCATAACAATCAATAATTTATTCAAAGTGTAAAATTACGATTAAGGCAGTGGAGAAGAAGAAGCAATCATGATGTGCAAACAGATTGGTGTAGAATGTGTTATAAATTATATAGTTTGTCCAGCCATGAGTGTAATCTGTGTTTCCTAAAAATCAGGAGTTTGTGCAGGGCTTTTCAACCAAATTAAAGGGGCAACGAATGGCAATGCAGAGGTTGGGACTGGTAGCCCCTCCACTTGAAGTGAGCATCAGATACAGACTACAGTTTCAACACTGACCAGGAGTTCTTCAAACAGTGCTGCGACGCGATATAGCAGTAAATAAAACTGCGGAAGCATCTATTCCTTCCAGGTGGCTGTTCCTGTTCTTGTTTTAGTTGCAGTAGATGATTTGATTCAATCGCAAGTTTACGAAATGCTTCCTGAAAGAAATGCATGTTTTAATTCCTGGACACATAATTCCCAAGATTAATTGATTTGCATTTGATATCAACGCTGGTTTATCTCATGTTAATTGAGCCTGTCAGTTTTGAACAATCAGAATGTTGCATCCATGGATGAATGCACTGTATTAAAAATTCAATGGCTTTTGTGCAGGCTTTCATTTCTTTTTGCTCATGGGCTTTTGCTTCTCTCACATACTCAGTGGCTCGCTCAAGCACTGTCCCCAAAACTTGTGGCCACCCAAAGAAAGCCTGTTCTAATGTTGCTCATTAGAATCAATAATTTAGGGACTAGTCATAAAGTACAGGGGTGGTGGGGGAATGGGCTGGAAAAAACCATTTTTACAAGGCTATTTTTATGTGACCCACCCTCATATTTTTTGGGAATAATTCATGGCCCACCCATATTTTGGAGGTAAAAAATGAAATGACCCACCCCAGGCCTGTGTATATATTTGTCAGAGTAGTGAACAAGCATGATTATCAGGAAGGAAGATTAAAGGAAGACATATGCACTATGGTTTTTTTATAATGTGAAAACATACAACTTCCTCCAGGATCATTAACAACCTTTGGGCAAGCTGTAGCCATGATGTTCTAGCCTAAAAGTCATTTTTACTAGACACTCCCCTCCCCCCCTCCTTCCTTAAAAATATCCTTGTTAAAAAATCCTTTCCTAAAAAAATCTTTCACTTGCCTGGCTGGCAAGTGAAAGATAAAATCATTTACTCAACTCAATTTTATGTCAAGTACAAAAATAGAGTTATCTTGGTTAATTTGCTGTGGAGACCAGTGAAACATGGGAGACTAATAGTTCTACAGGTGACACACCTAAGGTTATAATAAAATTCTGTTACTTTGGCAACTCACTCTTTGATCTGTTTTTGATATTGTAGTAATTCTTACCTCAGTAAAATGAAACCAGGCCAAGATTGCTACGTAACCAATTTATATGCTTGCCAGATCATGTCTACAGTATGAGGCATCATTGGCAATATCATCAAAATGGAAGGCTAAAATTGGCCAGAGAAGTCATTAGCACCTGGGGGACTGGAACCAGTATGTTGCTATGGTAACAAAATTGTTAAGCTTGTATCATAAAACACAATTAGTAGAGTGCGACTACTACCTATGAATCAAACATTTCTGTTACAAATTGGTTGAGATATCTCTATCTTTAAATTTGAACAAAATTTGGCAGAGTTTAAGACATCATCACTTAACTATTTTGTATATTTTTAAAGCTTGAATATCTTCTGAAAGAAAATAGATATTTGAAAATAGTAAACAGCACTTTTCTTCCCACACAGACTTCTTAGATTGGACAAATGCGAATTTCATCATAGTAGCGCTTGAGTGATGCATGACTTTTGCTAATCCACCCTTTTACATACATGAAAGCAGTGACTAACCCACCTTATTTTTCCAGCCCATTCCCACCACTGCTTTATAACTGGTCCGCTACTGCTTTTTGCCAATAATAAGGTTATATGATTTCCTTGGGTGACAATTGCAATTGATGGTATGGGCTTGGGTCCAATAGATAGTGTGCTGGACTTCAGGCTGAGCGGTTTGAGTTCAAGCCCTGGCCTGCAGGGTGCTGCATTGTGTTCTTGGGCAAGTAACTTTATTCTCATTGTGCCTTTCTCGACCTGGGTGTATAAATGGGTTCATGTACCTGGGAACTTAATGCTGGGAGTAAATATGTTAACTTGATTATAAAGTGGTGTTGTAGTATTTCGGGGTAGTGGAAACAGGTCACGTCTGGTTTGATAGGCATGGATTTTGGCGGGCATGTTTAAATTCACTCAGTAAGTAGATAGGTGCCAATTCCTTGATACATTTAAAAACTAGTTTAAGGAAGTTATGGTACGCTTGCAGATGGGGCCAGTTTGTCAGACCCAACAGCACAGCCCTCAACAAACAAACTTAATCACTGTGCTGCTTGTAGTAATATACCGCAACCTTTCTTCAATAGAACTGAGCTGCAGATCAAATTATACCAGAGGTTAGAATTCAACTCTCTTTTAAACAACCAGGCCCTGGTCTATCTTAACTGTAGCAGTAATAAAATACTAAGACTATACATTTTATTTGCCAGGACCTGCATTCCTGACAAGAGCAGGACAGACAAAAATAAAAATAAAACAGACCAATACAATGAAAACCAAATGGAGGGTAAAGACCATGCATTTGACAGATCTTTACGGTGAGTTTTCATTTTTATGTTTTATGTAATGCCATAGTTACATGTAGTATAAATAGAGGATATTACACGGTGGCGAGAAGATATGAATTTTATGTTCAAGTGGCAAAAACGATATCTCACGAGTCAGCGCAGCGAAGGAGTGAGATGTCGTTTTTGCCACGAGAACAAAATTCATATCTTCTCACCACTGTGTAATGTTCTTTTTATTATATGGCGACCAGATATCATTGAAATTGCCGATTTTTATTTCCTTGTTTTTGAAGAATCGAGCAAGCTTTACAAATCACTGTTCATCTTCACAAAATACAAGGCACCTGTGTCCAGGATATAGAAACACTAACTGAATTCCAATCAAACAAAATACATGAAATAGTTGTCAACTAAATATTGTAACAAGTAAAAACTGTAAACATCACTGACTTTGACTTGAATCCGATGCGGCAATGTCTTGACAGCCGATAGTTTTCAACTGCTTTTGTTTTCTTCTTTTGTTTTCTTCTTTACAACATCTTGTGCTTTGTGAAATTCCTTGCGAGGAATTCTCTCTAAAAGTCTTGAAATCGTCAAGGTTTCCATTATCATGTTCTCATCCTAGAGGTTTTCGGAAAACTCATTCTTTCTCGTCGCTTAATTAAACAAATTAGACCTGCTTGTCGATGCTTGCTCACAGCAAACCTGAACCATACAAGAAACCAAATTTATTCAACAAAGTAGAAATGGCGCGAATCGTGACGTCAATGAGCGATATGACACTCACAAGCATGTCATACGGAAAATACGCCACTCAGGTTCCGGATGGAGTGGCGTACGGATTCTACGAGTGGTTTAGTTCCCAGTAAAACACTCTCGTCCATATAATAATAACAGTTATTACATGTTATCATGTGTCCCAGAAGTGTGGCAAGATATACATACTCTGCCAACAAATATATTATCGGCAAGAGACAGTGTGCATATGTTCCAAATAAATACCCTGGTTTAAATACAAGTGTTCTTGTTTTTCGGGTACTCCGACTCTAAGAGCTCTGCCAGTGCCTCTTTAGACAATGCCAAAGACCTGCTTAGGGACAGGTCAATAAGTACTGGGGGTGGGTTAGCTGGAGCAGAAACGGGTTGGGTCATTAGTTTTTGAACCCCATGAAAAGGGTTAGGTTATGTAGTCTTGATCTGCACATAGGGGGTGGTTCATCTTGTGGTATAAATTGGAAAATGTCTTGATGTATGCAGTTCTAGATGTATTTCTAGCAATTTCAGAAGCAAAAATGGCCCAGACCCCCCTAGATGGCTTGTGATCATAACAAGTCATTGGCTTTGACCATCTCTCTCCAGCCTGTGTAGATTCACACTGGGCTTTAGGCTTTCACCAGTTAACTCTTTTCTAAAACACTTTGCAAAAATGAATGGTACGTATAGGATATACAGTGGTTGTAGTTTCTGTTGTCAATTTCTGTCAAATATGAATTCTGTGTTAATAACAGTGTGTAATTATAAATTACCAATACATACTTTTTCAGGTTTTGCATATTTTGTGTCAAAATGTCCCCAGGGACTTTACGCACAAATAATGTGTAAAACCTACATTAGTCTAGTATAAGTCAAAAATTCATCCTTCTTTGGTGTGCTTAGAAGCCAGAGAAGATGCAATTAGGGTCGCTATAAAATAAAAAATAAATAAATCACTTTATTTAAGGGGGGAGACTCTTAACTACAGATGCAGAGCAGTTGCTAAGGGATTGCTGAAGACTGTATTTTGTGGCAAGCGATTTTGTGGCATTTTGTATCGCTAAATGGTGAATTTTATTTGGGGGTACACCTGCTTTGTAAAATATATCATTGCGCGTGGGAAACTAGTGCCAGTCCCAAACCACGCGTTAAAATTTAAAATGCCTAAAACTCCAAGGAAACAAGGTAAAGTTCCAATTTCTTTTACGAATCAGAGATAACGTTGCCGTCTTTAGAATCTGATGTATGCTTTTACCGTTTACATGAAAAGAGGAAACGCTACTGATGAAAGTCTGTAAATATGAGTGTTTATTACGCCATAACTCTTATAATAATGCGAATTTCACAAAAACGATACGTCACATTACGCATGTGGACGTTCTTTATCTATTGACGCTCATTTTAATTTTAAAATCTATCCGCTGTTTGAGTTTTAGGGTTTTTTCTATTCTGGTCACGTGACGCGTTAAATATGACCGTCACTTGAAACTCTTGGAGGAATCTTCAATAGAACAAACTCATGCAAAAAGTTTATCTGTATGAGGTTTTGTTTCCAAAATATAGCAATTAGAAACCTGCCTTAGAAACAAATTGGTAGTTAGGAGTCACCCCCCTTAAGTGTCAGAGTATTTAGCACTGTTGCACTAATTTTGGACACTGTAACTAAGCAATCAGATATTACAAATAGAACAGAAATTTTGTTAAAAATCCCAACTGGTAGGAGGCTGACCAGCTGGCTATTTACAAAGCATGGAGGAGTTGAATTCGGGCCCACCCAACACAAATCTATCTAGTGGCAGGGAGGAGGATTTGAAACTGGGACCTCCAGATTACAAGTCCAGCGCCCTAACTACTAGGCCTGTTGACGTCAAATCAAAAACCTCTTAACCCATTACAAAATGACGAGTCTCTTAGAAATGAATTTTTTGTACAAAGGGGGTGGGGCATGTAATTTTCAACCTTCGATCAGGGGTGGGTCAGTCAGTTTTGAGCCAGAAGGAAGGAGCGGGTCTCATATTTTCCAGCTGACACATTTCCAATTGCTCTTGCCCACCCACTCTCCCCTGGTACTTATTGACCAGTTTTTTAAGTTTTTTGTCTTTGTCTTCTTTTTCTTCGGTTTAGGTATCTTACAGTGTTTCATCCAAGGCGTCTCCCCTCTTTGTGTTGAGCTCATAATATCAATATTTTACAAACTCCTGCTCAAAAATACACTGATCCTAATGGCCTAACCCATGCGAAACTGCACAGCTCTTTTGATGAAAACAAAATATGCAGATCTTTGTAATTCAAGTCCACAGATAAAGCTTACCACAAAAAAATTCCACATGGTGCCCTTTGTTTAATTAGGAGTACAACAACTCTTCTCAAAAAAAGTTTTTCCTCAATATCTCACAGTCATTAACAATTTAAAATTAATTTCTTCACCAAACCATAACTCAATGTTTTAGCTTTAGAATGAGCAAAAAAAGGTTGTCAACAGTTATTGAGAGGCAGACTGTGATGGAAAGAAAAGTTATGTTCAAGGCACAGAACTTTGTTTGAACTGCCCGAGGAAAGGACATTTTGTAACTCAATTCTTTGCCAAATGGAAGTGTAGCCTGTGGTCGCAGAAACATCATGTTCTCTTGCACAACGCTGTGTTGGATTGTGTTGATTCCCTTGCCAAATCCAGGAACAAGTATCTGCCAGTGAAATGACAGGCAATAGTAGAACCTTAGTTTCAACTAGTTGAAGTGTTGATCACTCCACCCACGGAGCCGTTAACATTTTTGTATTTTCATGTTTTAACCTTTTGTTTTCTCGTTCACACGTTTTTATTATATTATTGCCAATCAGACACAAGACACTTAACTCTCATAGTGCCTCTCTCCACCCAGGTGTATAAATGGGTACCGGCGAATTTACTGCTGGGGGTAACCCTGCGATGGACTAGCATCCCATCCAGGGGGGAGTAGAAATACTCCTAGTCGCTTCATGCTACGGAAACCGGGATAAGCTCCGGCCTGAAGCAGACTTTACCTTACCTTATTGCCAATCAGAATTGCAAACTGAGCGGACTTGGCGAGAGGTTTCTTTTGAAGTGAGTAAACATCTGGGAGTGAGATTTTTTGCCCTCATTGAAGACATGTTAGATAAGATGGGCTTGAAAATAAGACAGGGATTTGGGTAAAGGTAAAGAATCCGATCCAAACAACGCGTCGACCAATGCGTCGGCCGACGCGTCGGCAACTATTTTTCTTTACATGATTCACTGCGGATAAATGTTGCGTCGGCGGTGCGTCGGTGACTTTTTCTCTTGAAATTAAATCTTGCATTGGTCGATTTAGGTGTTTTGTGTCTCGTCTTTTTAAATTCTGTAACCATTTGATACGTTTTAGCTGCAGTAAGCCTGGAAATGATCAATGTTTTCGTGGACGCCATTTTGTTTTTGTACTTTATCGACCTAGTCCCCTCGCGACTTTATTGTTGAGCTTGACTAGGCACTAGACAGGTACGTGGTCTCTATACTCGGGTATTATTTGGGATTGCATGAACTATTTATTGGTCATTTTCTTTTGTATTTGTGGGGGCTCCTAAAGGAGCCGTTTGTTTTCACAATAAATAATCTTTTATTGCAGAGGAAACTGCTCGGCGATGTCTTCCAGCAGCTGGGCAAATGCTCTGTCTCCTGCGAAGTTTCTAAACCAGACAAACTCATCCAAATAACTTGGTAAGTGTTCGTACAGGGTACCAGACATGGACTTCAACTTCTTTTTCACCAAAGCCCACAAACCTTCGATTGTACTGGTGTGTGCACCACTGTCAGGATCGACGAAGTTCTTCGAGTGATTCACTGACAAGGGAATGTATCCTAGCTGGTTCAGTGGGATGTATGGGGAAAATTGATCAGAGTAGATCACAGTTCCTGGAAGAATGTGTGTTGTAATGAGACGGTGAACGAGTGTTTCTCTGGAACGGTCTGGAACACGGAAGAGTAGCGCCTTTTGTGATCCACGCTCCACGGCTCCAAACACCCACGGACCTTCCGATACTCTCCCTCGCTGGTACTTTCTCTTGGCGCCAAACTTTGACTTGTCTATCTCCACAGTCTTTCCTACGCCTCCGATCTTAACTCCAGCATTCAGGATCTTATTAGAACAGATTGTTCTCAGCTCACTCAGCGCCCGGATCACAGTAGGCTTTGAAAGCCCGGTTAGCCTCGAGATATTACTTCCAGACATCTTCATAGCCCACAGGAACATCACATGAAGCCACGTACTCAAAGGGATGTTAGAGCCCTCTAAGAATGAGCCTGACCTTAACGAAAGCCAGGTTCGACAGCGGCTATTTACACAGCGCCACATGTAGCCATCATCGTTATTATTCTTATTAGTTAGCTGCACCTCTTAAAATAAAGTTCTCTTTCTTTCTAAAAAATAATTTTTACGCAAATACTAGCATGTTTGCATGTTTATATGACATGACTAAAAGAGAGAAACTGGGTACTAGATGTCTGTTTCAAAGACCGGAGCCTAGGTACGAGTTCGAATTTATAAGATGGCGTCGGTATCTTGTTCTCGTCCTTTCCACAACTTTCGTCCTTACAATCTCTCTTTCTATGGCTGAAAAGTAAGTAACAAAAATTAATAGTTCAACAAAAACAACAAAACGACGAAAACAACTTTCCTAGTGTCGCGTCGCGTCGTTTGTGTGTCGGTCTGCGGGCCGATGCGTCGGTAGTGTGTCGGCCGACGCGTCGGTAGTGTGTCGGCCGACGCGTTGGTAGTGTGTCGGCCGACGCGTCGGTGGTATGTCGGCTGACACATCGGTGACGCGTCAGTGGTGTGTCGGCCGACGCGTCGGTGACGTGTTGTTTGGATCAGATTCTTTACCTTACCCCGGGATTTGCATTGCCTTAAGCAGATCACCTCTCCACCTTTGAAAGCAACCCAATGAAGTATTGGAGTTTTATCTGGTCATTTGAGAATACTATCGAACAAAATGCAATAAGTGAAAGTGAGAAGCTCATGTATCTACTGCAGTATACATTGGGTAATGAGAAGAAGTCGATTGAGTGTTGCATGGTCATAGAGCCTTGAAAGGGATATCAGACTGTGAGGAAAGAGCATTAGTTTTGGCCATCCGTATACAATTGCTGCCAAGTTTGTGAGCCAGATCACTGAGGGTCCTCAAATAAAGGTGTCTGAATGTGTGGGATTACTAAAGAACTGTGAACGCACCCTTGAGTCCATTGCCTGCATAGATGAGGTCAACAGTGTGGACAACTTCCAAAGAATAGTACAAGAATTACCATTTTATCTGCCCACTTAGTTTGTTGAGATAGCAGATGGTGTCCAGCAATCTGGCAAAGACAAACATCAAGGACATCTCAGTGTTTGTTGCAGTCAGAGCAAGAGCAGCAAATAATCCAGTATTCGCAAGCGTTATGAATGTAACATGTGACAGTAAACGGGGAAAGCACTAAACAAAGGTCGAGTTTGAAATTGAGTGATCTGCCATCTAACCTTATAACCACGCTTAACACCCAAGGAACCCTGCCAAGCAAACAAAGTAATATGTCAAGTTGTGATTCACAATTTGTAAATTTTACCCTGAAGCTCTGTGTTTGTCCAGCTTGTAATGGAAATTATGTTTTGATAAAATGTCAGAACTTTGAAAGGAAGACCTTTAATCATCATCATCATCATCATCATCATCATCATCATCATCATCAGTTTATTGGCCACAAAAAAAGAATAATTACTTAGAATCAGAGACAGAAATAGGGTGAGGAGACCTCCAAGAAACCACCAGGCTTATAGGGGAGGCCACCTTGGTTATCAATTTTATTTATAATTGAGCTTTGAGTGTGTGGCTTGGCCAAATTCAGTACTATCCTTTCATTAAAAATTCAATCATCTTTTTCTTAAAAGTAGGAAAGCTTGTTGAACCAGTGATGGATATTGGGAGAGAATTCCAAATTTTAGACCTTGATAAAGGTTTGTACAGCAGTGATGTGATTGATAGCAACTGGCTGGTCTAGTGTCATAACTATGTACTTTACTACTTAAAGGAAAAATTAAGAAACGTCGGAGGCGAGTATTGATGAATGTGTTCAGATTATGAGGATGGCTCATTTACAACACATTGAACTGTGAAGCATCAAAGGGTTGAGCTGATCATAGGATGTAATATCCCAGAGGCATTCTGGGTATTGCAGGACTGGGAAGTGTCTATGTCCATTGAAGACAAAAGGGCTCTGGCAGTGATAGAGAGTTCAGCCAAGTTTGTTGACGGCCATTGTCAACTGGCTCTAATTGTGTAAGAGCAAATGCCTAACCTTCCTACCAATCGCCCACCCCCCCTGCAGAGAAACAGTTTGAAACAAAGATTGCAGTTTGCAGGTTTTGTCAAAGAAGCAATTTTGGTCATTTTCGAGGCAAAAAATCTCTAGGAAGGATTTTCATCAACTCATTGTTTTTTACTTCACATTAGAGCAAAGGGCTGTATTTTGAATACACGAAAAAACACCTGCATGAATATTGCTTTTAGGTGTCAAAACTGGAAATTTGAAAAATTTGCATATTTGGTAACACAAAAATAGATCAACTTTTGTTGCCTTTAAAAATCTTAAAAGGAAACAATATCCACTTCACTTCAAACCAAAGGCTATAAAATGTCATTGTTTTCATTTGGTTGATTAATCTGTCTCCAATTTTGAAGAGAAACACTTTTCTGACCATCAACATCACCCTTCCCCCAGCCCTCCCTCGACGGGGGAAGTAAAAAACAACGAGTTATTGAAAAGCCTTCCTAGAGATTTTTTGCGTCAAAAATGACTAAAATTGCTACTTTGACAAAACCTACAACCTGCCATCAAATGAACACAACTTTTACAAAGTAGAAAGACTGGATGCATGATTTGGTTGGAGGTTATGCCTTCTAAGTTGTGATGAGAGTTACTCAAAGTTAGCCAATTTTGGGAAATTTTCCGTACAAAAATTGGTCTCAGGAGGGTGAAACTTTAATTGGTTGTCACATGATCAGATTTTGTTTATCAAACTTTTTAATGTCCATTTGATTACTTACTCATGGATACCTTTCACCAGAAAAAGTTTGAGATAGGATTGTTTTTGGCCATTTCCAAAATTCCTCAAACCTTACGTGGAACGGCTCTTAATGGCTGATTTACCTAGAGAAAGATTCACACCTGAGGATCCTCCATTCACCTTTGTGGGCATGCATTATTTTGGCCCCTGTAGAGGGTCCCCAATAGGTTTTTTGGGATCCACGATTTGGCTTATTTGAAGGCCGGGATTTGGGCTTTTGGAGGAAAAAGGCAGCGAGATTCGGGATTGTAATTTTGAACAGGACATGGGATTTGGCAATTTCGCGCAAGGGAACAAGAAATGTGTTCAGCGATATAGGATTGGAATCAAAGAGCCATCTGTGAGTTTCTTTATCAAAGGAACATTTTCTGGAAATTTAATCCACCATCTGCTTCACATGTGGGTGGCATTTGGGAATATGTAATCAGATCAATTTGTTTTGGAAACACTGGAGTATTTGCCAACTCTTCAACTGACGCATTAGTTGATGTCCCGATCCCAGAAAGGCAGATTTTGACTGACTAAATTGACAAGCAACTGTTGAGAAGTGCAAGCCAACATCCCTGAAGATAAATGGGCACAGCCAACCCTTGACCTGGGTTTGGATCAATTGCTGATCAAGAGAGTGCTGGGGGTCCTGTGGAATATTAAGAGAGATGTGTTACATTTCAAACCAAAGTGTAGTCCATAATGAATAATAGCCCAATAATATTGTAGCAGCATCAGATGACCCTGTTGATTTGGAAGCATTGACCCAAATTCCTTATTGTAACAATTGGACTGTAGGTTGTGTACCTGAGGTCTTCGTAGGACGAGATTCAATAGTGTGATCCACCAAGGTGAAGATGCATCATCCAGTCGTGAAGCTGTGCCTATTAGATGACCACCATTGAAATACACTTTCAAGGATTAACAAATGTTTAAATTTTGACGTTTGCTGGGCCGCAGTCGTGTCCTTTGTGCATGCACATACATGCTTGACCTGGTTATGCAATTAAAATTAATAATCCAACAAATTTGCATGCACGTGACATTCTTTTTGGAACAAGTACTTTGACTTTATGGTGAGTTAGTAAGTTAATCTCAAAGTTTGGGAAGAAAGTTATAAATTTTCAGAAAATTCTGAAGTGAGACAAGGGAAATTTCTGAGTAAGTAAAACACTGGAATCCTGGCACACAACTTATGGAGGACGTCAATAATAACTGGAAATGGAAATACTCTATTCCATTATGATCCTTACTTAGCATTTTGTTCCCATTAAAGTATTTTTCAAACAGTCTAACATATGCAGTGAGAGTTGTGAGGTGATAAAGATTTACAATAGCCTAAACAAATAGTTTTGTGTAGATAAAATCCAATGGCATCTTCAGATTAGGTTTCTTCTTTCTAATGAGCAACAACAAGGCATACCCACTGTCTTCAAATCAGATACTTCTCTTAGCCCTCACAAGATGCCCCTGAACCAACTAAACAAGACATTGTTGTCTATGAGATTCCACGTAAACATGGCAAAGTATATATCACGGAAACAGAGAGAGCGATACAAGAAAGGATAAAAGAACGCACCAGAGATGCATGTATATGTCTTACTCATATATACCCAAAACGCCGCAGTTTTGGGTCAAGGGTAGGGTCATGGAGGTTATTCATATAAGACATCACCCTAATAACATCAATAGAGATAGTGTAATCAAAATTCCTGAAGCTTGGATACCTATGATCAACAAGCAGCTATTTCAAAAAGAAATAGTGTTTCGTTTCCAGATCACGGAAGGATAATTATGAGAAAGAACTTCCTAATTTACCCTTCTCTTGCCCTTTTTCATGGCTTCCATGCCAGCAAACATGACACACACAAAGGTATCATGTCTTTGTTTGTGCATGCAAACACTCTCATTGGTGGGAATTTTGTTCTTTCTTAGAATATAGCTAGAATGTTTACTTAACAATTAAACACGGAAAGAGCTAACTTTATATTTTTTGCCAATACGTCACTTTAATCAAACTTAAAAGCATTGCAGTCATCAGATATTGCTATTTGTAATGGATCTCAATAATTTGTGATGTTGCTAAAGATTTTCTCTGCAATATTTGAAGAACATGTTTTTACAAGATTGTTTGCCTTTAGTACAACGTGTTGACGTTGTGGTTACAAGCATTCTCCTGATTGGATAGTAGCCCCCACTGTGTAAATAGTTCACATCGAATCCAAAACAATACCGTTTTATTTCTGAGGAACGAAACAAAAAGCGCAACAGCCAATCAAGCAGACCTATGAGGGAACAACAGGGCTGTCACTAAGGTCCAGGAATGGCAAATTTCCCAGCTACTACAAGTTTGAGCCCCAGCTACTTTGAATCAAAACTTGAATCAAAACCACTAATTGCAAGTTAAGAAGTTAAGAATCAACCTCATTGCCTGATGAAGACTAGTAGTATTTCAGTCAAAACGTTGTGATCAACAACTCAAAGTGGTTCCATCTTGAGAGAATTGAATAAACATTCATCTTTCCTGACATTTCATAAATTAAAAACTGTCCAGTTTTCCGTTACATTTCTTGAGGATGGAAAAGCTACTGAGTCCCTGACAGTAGTAATGCTGTGATTGCTCCTTTAATGTTTTCCAATTGCCAAAAACCTGTGTTCGTCAATGTGGTGGTGTAAATGCCGGCTAGTGTAGCTGACAAATTCTTCATCACACAAATATCAAATCCGATCCAGAAACCAAGGAAATCTTCAATGACTCGCGCATACTCGGTGCATACTGCCGCAACACTAATTTAAGAGACTCCTTGGTAAGCGGCAGGCGTCAATCTGGCGTTAACACAGAGGAACATGGAACCTTTCCATGCCACTGCCCTCGATGCAGGACCTGTGCCCATACCAACCCAGCATCACAGATCAACACTCCTGGTGGACCACTCACAATGCAACAGAGGTTCTTGTGCAGGACAAGTAGCCTCGTCAATTTATTGAAAGCTCAAACTACTCAGCAAATACAACAAGCGACTAAACGAAATAAACGGGAACGACTGAAAGATTACACCTAGTAGAAAAATACAACATAATCTTAATAATATCCGAGTATCAAAATGATAAAGTTACAAGACAATAAGATAGTCTACTCTACTACATGTAAATGACAGAAAAAACTCAAAAACGAGTCCGGTGACCCCCATTTTTTATTATTGAATAATGATTGGCATGTTAAGACGCAACTTTTTGCAAAGTTAAAAAAAATTCTCCAGAGCGGTTTCAGAGCCACCTTAACTTTACGGAAATTTAAGGAGAATTTTTTTTAACTTTGCAAAAAGTTGCGTCTTAACATGCCAATTATTATTCAATAATAAAAAAATGGGGGTCACTGGAGTCGTTTTTGAGTTATAAGCACTTAAAGGGAAAATTAAGGGTGTTTTTAACGGGTAAAACTGTTGCTATAGTAACCAGTGAGGTCATGAAAATGACCTCAACTTGTTTAGCAATGATTGGGAATTTGTTTGATATCATTATTGTAGCAGCAACTGATAAAGATTTGTAGTACTGACCCATCAAAGTTTAAGAACGGCTGACTGTTAGGACCGAGAACTCTCCGTCACCGACCTATTTGGCCAATCGCTCATATTTTGCTCAAAGATACCCTTTGGTGATATATATTTAAAAATCGTATTTAAAAGTTCCAGCGATTTTTTATTTTTCAGAAATTCACGAAAAATTGAAAACGCGGTCAAAGTGCGGTTTTCCTTCCGATCAAATGCCCGAAATATGGTGCACGGACGAAGCTACGGCAAACTCGTGAAATAGCTTCAATTACCGCCAAACTTTACACAAAGATGGAAAAACGACTAACAAGCATCCCTAACTTGTAAAAAATCCGAAATTTGTTGAAATTGTGATTTTGCGAGCCATTTTATCAACCTCCTTGACGAGCGATTAAAATGGCGGCAAAATATAGGTCATGTTCAACAGCATAAAAATACCCCTGGTACCTAATTTTTCGATAATTTTACTTTACAGCCCTGAAATATCATTATTAAACATTCACCATGCCAAGTTTCAGGGTCGAACTCGAAACGCTTCCCGCTGAGAAAATAAAAAATATCTGCGATACGATCAGCTCAAATGACAGACGATTTATTGGCGAATTTGAGGCTACTCACCTTCAACTTGCCGATAAAATTCGAAAATTAATTTTATTTCCGTCGATTTATGTTTTAGACCTCAAGAAATATCCACTGGTATGTCAAAAAACACATTCAGAAGTTTTAGAAGCCATTAAAAGTCAAATTTGGGCTGAAACTGTCCTGCCATGTCTGATCTTATCGTCGCATTTTATACCCCTAATGTAAACAAACGCTTTGACATGTCAAACGTGAGAGATTATTTCCAAAAACCTTTTCAAACATTTCACAACAACATTAGAGTCATTTTAAGATCGTTAGAAAAATAGCGGTATGGTGTTCTAGATTAGCAATTCAAAGGACTGTTTTATCCAGCTGAAAGTAATTGAGATTTCAGTACGCCGTTACCATCTTCATGCATTATCGTTGCTCGAGAGGTCAAGATGTCGAGAGGTTAATTTGGTGATGTAAACTGTCATATACTGGAAGAAAGCAACATCGAACTTTGTTGATAACAAGTGTAAGTGTTTATACAGTGTAATAGCAAGTTCAAAACAAATTTCGCCTAAATAATTTGCGAACAAGAAGCGAAACTGTCCGACCCCAAGCACAAAATGCATTTGCAAAATAGTCTCAAGAATACTCAAGAAATAGTCTTAAGAAACATACCATAACTGGGCGCACATCCATCTCAGTGCCACATCATTATTGTTTACACCATCTCAAGCTTTCTGTTACTGGGATTTAGGGCCATTTAGTCGATTTTCCATACATTTTGCTATCGGTATCAGCGTTGCGGATTGACATTCGAAACTCGAATGAAATGTCACGCAACCTGATGACCAGTCATGTCACGAACACGCTGCGAAATTCGCAAGTCTTGAAGACATGAAATAATGTAGAGGGCTTTTAGATCATTCTTTGTCCTCAGCAACTGCATGTTTCTTGTTTAAGTGGCTTTTTCCGTGGCTACAGTGCGCTATTCAAAACAAGCCTTGTCTTTGAGTAAATACCTTTCCAGAAGCAAAACTATGCCTTTGCGAAGATGATTTCTGCTAAATTGTAAGAAATTATTTTTAGGGATTTTGTTAGTGGGAGAAAGATATCATGGCAGTTAAACCAAAAGATGGATGGGCTATCAGAGCAGTCAAGACATTTTATGTGATATTAAAGCAAAAATTGATCACGGATTGATCACGCATTGGCTTAACGCGGTAGCGAAGGGCGGTGCTACCTTCATATGTCCCGTCGAACGGGGATCCCGTTAGACTACGAGCAGCCCCTATGTTATGGGGTTCCAATGTTGGTCTTTAAGTCTAACCTGGCGTCGTTGAATGTCAAAATTATATTTTTGTTGCACATCAAAATCAGATTGAAATGTGTGTACATAAATAGCCATATTGTAATATTGTGGTAAAAAAAAAAACAAGACACCCTCGTCACTTCCGGTCTGAGATTGGGTTTACAATTTAACTTGGCCTGAGATAGGGTAGCAAATTTGAGCTTTTCAGACGAGGAAGTTAAGGGTTCAGCCTCCTGTGCAGACGTTCCTTCCGCTTGTCACGCGTTTTGAAAAGAGTGTCTGCGTAAAAGAACAAGTATGGGTTTTTAGACACCAGCGCAGCGCGGGAAATGTAATGGTCCCGAGGCGCTGATGGTGTTCGTCTTTTCCAGACAACTGAATCTCGGGTCTCCTTCTTCCCTCGCCCAGATCAGGGAGTGGAGAGGGGGAAAGGACTCTCATATGAAACAGACTGATCGACATACAGCAGGATCAATGGTGTTACAAAGAAACAAAATGTTCGCATTAAGACCTAACTCATTAAAATATCAGACACTTTTCATAATTTGGGTCGGACAGTTTCGCTTCTTTAATGTAATATGAAAGCTACTGGGCTTACACAACTTCGTAAGGAGTTTTGAGTGGGCTTATAACCGGAGGGGATTATATCCGGGAGGGGGGGGGGGGGGCTACAAGCGGAATAAAAAAAACGTTTCGAAACGAACCACGGCAGTGTTGATCGAAATACGCTTTTAAGTTAGAAAGTCATAATAAAGCAACATTTATCCCTGTTCATTACTGGCACCCAGGAGAGGGGGGCTTACTTTAGGGGGGGGGGGGGGGGAAGGGGCTTATAACCGGATGTATTTTTTCTGTTTCCAGGTACATGGGCCTATAGCGAGGGGAGGCTTGTAACCGGAATTTTACGGCATTTTGATCACCTGCTAGATACGTCTGTAGTAAAACGGGCTAAAACAATTCCAAGAACGCTGACATGGGATCGAAATAATCGTTCCATACAAAGGCTGTGTCAACAAGTACGGGCATTGTATAACTAAATTCGCTGACTAGCTTTACATATACCCCGTCTCAGACCTCAAAAAGCTCAAATTTGCTACCTCATCTCTCCACAATGCTAAAATATCGCTATGTATTTAATTTACGCACATTTCGAAACAATTTGATGTTGATGCGCAACAGAATATAAATATGACGGCATAATTTTCCTCCATTCATTAACCCCAAATTAGAGTAAAAGGCCAAAATTGGAACCCCATCACATACCTAGAAGGTGAAAAATTGGAACACATCTAGCGGGACATATGAAGGTAGCAACCCCTCCCCCCGCCCCCGCCTCTTCGCTGCGCCGTTTATCCAATGCGAAATTGACCATTTTTGGTTATCACATAAGACGTCGTGGCTGCTCTGAGAGCCCATACTTCTTTTGGCATAGCTGTCATGATGCATTTCTTCCACTAACAAAACCCCTGAAAATAATTTCTTATAATTTAGTACAAATCACCTACACATGCAAATAGATTACGACGAGGATAATCAAAAGATGGAGGTCAGTAAAAGGCAATTCCTTTTAAATAGTGCACTATAGCTATAGCCTGCCGTGCAGCCGGATTTGACACAAAACCAGCTTGGTATAGTCCCACGGAGGCTTCCACATGAAGAGAGCGGGAAACACCTAAAGGAGACTAATCTGAGCGTGGCTTAAGCGTTTTTGCAGTAGTACTGCACCGATCCAAAGCGGCTCTGTGATTGGCTACTCTCGATCACTTCCGTACCGCAATGTACCGAACCAATCACATGCAAGCTTTGGCTTGTCTTTTCGTTTGGAGCGCTTGTCGACGAGAAGTCGTTCGTGTGGGACATGTGAGCATCGTGTTGTGCGTAGTTTTTTTTAAAATATCACTTCCACAGTGTTGTTAAAGTTATTTTTTCTTAAATCGTCACTGAACAAAGCGAATGTTTCAGACGGAGTAGCGGACGAAGGATTTATCGTCATGTGTTAATAGCGGTAAGCTGCGGTAAGTGCTGAACTCTTTCTTAAGACTTTTAACGTTCTTATGCGTTTTAAGATGTCTTTACTGAGTGCTGGAAATCGATTTAATAATCCTAAAGTAAAGTAATAAATGGACGATGAATCTGAAATGCATAATAACAAGAACATTGAGCTTACCACTTAATTGCAGAATACCCTGCCACTCGAACCTCGAACGCATGTGTCTATATGTCCGGCAGCCGGACAGGTTTTCCAAAATACTCCGTGTCCGGCAGTCGAATATATTTTCAAATTTCAATTAATACCATCATTTACGTGTTAACATACCTGAAAACTTCACGAATTTCACCGCAGTGCGAGGTTTTGTGTTTATTATCGGCGCCCTCAGTGTATAAATCGAACCCGTGACTTAGAAGCTTGCCGCCAGCTTCCGGACAGGAATTTCTAAATACTCCGTGTCCGGCAGTCGAGTATTTTTGGTTTTCTACTCGATAGATTCGAACAGCATCATGATAGGCAATGCTAGGCAATGCTTTTCTTGTATTTCTTGCTAAGAAATTTACGATTGTCGCCGAAGTACGCCGATTTTGTTGTTTTGTTACAAATATGCTTGCCGCCAGCTTCCGGACACGAATTTCTAAATACTCCGTGTCCGGCAGTCTAATATGTTTGGTTTTCTACTCGATAGATTCGAACAACATAATGCTAGGTAATGCTATTCTTGTATTTCTTTCTAAGAAATTTACGATAGTCGCCGAAGTACGCCGAGTTTGTTGTTTTGTTGCAAATATGTTTGCCGGACACGAATTTCAAAATACTCCGTGTCCGGCAGTCTAATGTTTTCTCTAATAAATTGAAAGTTTCCCTCTTCGATAGATATGATTCCAATAATAACATGCTAGGCAACCCTGTTCTTCATGCGATGCGATCGTTGTTTCCACGGAAGGAAAGGTTAATATATTCTGTATATTTATTTACCTCCTCGCCTTGACATACTATGTAAACATGCTGTATACACGGCTTCCGAAATGTGTCAGTGAAACATTGTTTTCGGTCACGCTTGACCCAACGTGACCTAATTTTTGGCGGGAAACCTAGAGCGACTGCCGGCGAAAGGTGAAGATTTCCATCAACCAAGCGTGCTTATTTCTCTGGAGGAAAGTTTGAAGGCAAAATTGAAGGTAAGATCACAGATTTGACCTTTCCCATTTTAATAGCGCTGTTAATGGAGGAGACGTTGGTGCTGGCCGATTCGCTGCACTCTCAGAATGCACGAGAACGAACACGAAACTCGCGTGTTGTTGCCGGACTGTGTGAGAAAACAAAGTGAATAATGGCCGAATACTCCGAATAGTTAACAATTATTCTTTGAAATCGAGGTGAATAGTGGCAGAATATTTACCGAGCCGCGTAGCGGCGAGGTAAATATTCTGCCGCTATTCACCGAGATTGAAAAGAATAATTGTTTTAGTATATACACACGAAGTGATCTCAAAACAGACAATCTAGACATTTTCAAAAGGAAACCTATGAAAGGCAATTTTATTGACGTCTAATTTGACGTCTCAATTCATGCGTGAAACACGTACAAAACTATTTACAGATTCTTTTAACATGGCAAATACACAATCTTCGATAAAATCCTCGTCAAAATGGTCCTTTTACACAGTTCAAATCGGCAACTTTAATCGAAAGTCTGCTTGGAAATCGATAACTGATCAAACAGAGTTTTCGAAGTTATTGAGGAAGGCTTGTTGCTTGGCTCGTTGCGAAGGTGCCTGTCAATGGCGGCTCGAATTGAGGTGAGTGTTACCTTGTTGTAATATGACCTGTCTTGTTTTCTTGCGGAGATATAAAACTTCAATTCTTCTTTTTCTATTTCCTCGATTTCGGTGAGAAATTCGTTCTGTCCGGCAAACCAGTCTACAAAAATACTCGTAATGAGACAAATTGTAGTCGTGAAGATTAATTGCTGCCTATTTAGCGATAGGTTGAATTGATCACAGTAATTATCTCGATAAACAAACTGAAAAACACTTGTTTGCAAAACATGACTTCTTCATTTATCTTTAAAAACTTTTTGGCCAGAGTTCGTTGCCTTCTTGGTGTTTTCTGGCTCGCTGTCGTCTTTTATTTGCACTATTTTTGATTCTGAAACGCTAGCGAAACGCGAGTTTACGCCGGCCATTTTGTTTTATGTTTTATGGGATAATGCATTATCCACTCGGTAGCGAGTGAATAATGCGGCATTAGCCCGAGATAGCGAACCAATCAGATTGCTGGAATAGCCAAGATCACTGAGTGTGTATATACTAATAACGATTAGCTTGACCAATTTGAATATGTGCTGTTTGTGTCTTGACCCTCAAATCGTTTTGGTCAAAAATCAGCATTTCTGCGTTAACTCTTTATAATATTGTGCAACATGTGCTTATCTGCCTGATCGATCAGGGCATCGCGAGGAGGGCTGGGTATAGCTGCAACCAAGAAGAGGTCGAAGAGGAAACCACGCAAATCACTACCCGTTTCAAAATATCGAATAAATGAATATTAGAAGTCCATCCAAACTGAATTACGGATAACTTCAAATCCTTTTTTTCTCTCGCGGGAACAGCTTGAGTGCTAAACCGTTTCGATAAGGTTTTGTTAACTGCACTCAAACTGTTACCATGCTATGAGATCTTTTTAGGTACTTTATCTCTGCCTTTATTGCAAAATAAAATATCTCAAAGTAGTTTCTTTAAATCGCGATATATTGTAGTCAAACCGTATGTCAATTAAATTAATGCATTAAAAAATGGGGATCACCGTGCTCGTTTAGAAGAAAAACAAAATTTATTTCCCTGCCGAGCTTAACCTGAAGGAAATCGCAGAATGTTGTGTGCGCGCCCTTATGCGGAGAATCACGAGAAAAAATTAAGCCAATCAAAATTGCAATATCTGGACTAAATTCACAGCGCGCGCTAGCTCGCGCGTAATGGCGTAATCTTGTTTTTGAACAATTTGGGTTGAATAAAGTTAAAATTGGTTAAATTCTTCTGTTTCGTCGTCATTATTCAGTCGGTCTGGAGAACTTTACTTGATACTGAAATGAATTTCTTTAGTTTATGTGAGTAATTTATAGCGTTTTAGTCGAAATTCAAGCGAGTTATCGCAAAACCGAAAAGTTTGTTGCGTGTGTCGTTACGTGTGTAAATCATTCACGTACAAACTCTTTGTGTTGCCAAATATGGTACTTGGCAAAACTGAATATTCGAACGCTGTGAACGCGCGTTACACGTTTCAACTCCTTATGAGTTTCTGGCGTAATTAAAAAACGTTAACAGCGCCTCCCTAAAAGTGAGAGATACTGGGAACGAGGTTGTGACGCGTACTCCGGTGATTTAGGATGGACGAATCTAACACGCCAGCAGCAAATTCAAAGGACCACATTATTTTACAGGTTTCTACACGGGTTGGCTCCAGACTATCTTTTCACTAAATTTGAAAAACGAGAAACCGTGTAGAACCTAATGGACTCGGAGAACAAACTCAACGTTCCATTACCATGCACTAACTATTACAAGAATACCTTGATCTGTACGCTCGGTACAGTCGGTACAGTCGGTACGCTCGGTACAGTCGGTACAGTCGGTACGCTCGGTACAGTCGGTACAATCGGTACAGTCGGTACGCTCGGTACAGTCGGTACAGTCGGTACAATCGGTACAGTCGGTACAGTCGGTACAATCGGTACGCTCGGTACAGTCGGTACAGTCGGTACGCTCGGTACAGTCGGTACAGTCGGTACCATCGGTACGCTCGGTACAGTCGGTACAGTCGGTACAATCGGTACAGTCGGTACAGTCGGTACAGTCGGTACAGTCGGTACAATCGGTACGCTCGGTACAGTCGGTACAGTCGGTACAGTCGGTACAGTCGGTACGCTCGGTACAGTCGGTACAGTCGGTACAGTCGGTACAATCGGTACGCTCGGTACAGTCGGTACAATCGGTACAGTCGGTACGCTCGGTACAGTCGGTACAGTCGGTACACTCGGTACAGTCGGTACAGTCGGTACGCTCGGTACAGTCGGTACAGTCGGTACAATCGGTACGCTCGGTACAGTCGGTACAGTCGGTACAGTCGGTACAATCGGTACAGTCGGTACAGTCGGTACAATCGGTACAGTCGGTACAGTCGGTACAGTCGGTACAATCGGTACAGTCGGTACAGTCGGTACAATCGGTACAGTCGGTACAGTCGGTACAATCGGTACGCTCGGTAACAACAATACATTCACTATCACTAACAGAGTAGGAAAAACCAGCAAGTATTCGTACCACAGAAATGAGCATGACGACAGTAGGAGAGGTTTCACTAGCGACAAATAGGAAGGCAATTCTTGTTTAAAAAAAATCTTCCATTGTTCTCGCGAGATGGCCAATCACAGAGCCGCTTTGGATCGGTGCAGTACCGCTCCGTTTTTGATCCCCAAAAGATACCAAAGTATTAAAAATAGGATTTACATATTTTTATATTTTTTCGTGTGCAACCCTAAACGAGACCTGCTAAAATATTGGCGTTTTACCAGGAAAACCCTAAGTAAGACCAAAAATTCGAACTTTACACCCCCGAAGCGAGACGACGAACATCCCCACCCTTTTCATATGGGAGTCCCCCAAGGAATATAGTCTATACCGGCTGTTTAGACTGTCTGCGATGAAGGCTATATACAAAAAGTCATTCAGGAACGGGAAACAATCGCTTAGGAATACAACTAATGAGAAAGCTCTCTATTATATTTCATTACTTCAAGGCTTTTGAAATATATTTAAAAAAAGTTTCGCGAGGGAATTGTCCACGTGACATGACTGGTCATCTGGTTGCGTGACATTTCATTCGAGTTTCGAATGTCAATCCGCAACGCTGATACCGATAGCAAAATGTATGGAAAATCGACTAAATGGCCCTAAATTCCAATAACAGAAAGCTTGAGATGGTGTAAACAATAATGATGTGGCACTGAGATGGATGTGCGCCCAGTTATGGTATGTTTCTTAAGACTATTTCTTGAGTATTCTTGAGACTATTTTGCAAATGCATTTTGTGCTTGGGGTCGGACAGTTTCGCTTCTTGTTCGCAAATTATTTAGGCGAAATTTGTTTTGAACTTGCTATTACACTGTATAAACACTTACACTTGTTATCAACAAAGTTCGATGTTGCTTTCTTCCAGTATATGACAGTTTACATCACCAAATTAACCTCTCGACATCTTGACCTCTCGAGCAACGATAATGCATGAAGATGGCGACGGCGTACTGAAATCTCAATTACTTTCAGCTGGATAAAACAGTCCTTTGAATTGCTAATCTAGAACACCATACCGCTATTTTTCTAACGATCTTAAAATGACTTTAATGTTGTTGTGAAATGTTTAAAAAGGTTTTTGGAAATAATCTCTCACGTTTGACATGTCAAAGCGTTTGTTTACATTAGGGGTATAAAATGCGACGATAAGATCAGACATGGCAGGACAGTTTCAGCTCAAATTTGACTTTTAATGGCTTCTAAAACTTCTGAATGTGTTTTTTGACATACCAGTAGATATTTCTTGAGGTCTAAAACATAAATCGACGGAAATAAAATTAATTTTCGAATTTTATCGGCAAGTTGAAGGTGAGTAGCCTCAAATTCGCCAATAAATCGTCTGTCATTTGAGCTGATCGTATCGCAGATATTTTTTATTTTCTCAGCGGGAAGCGTTTCGAGTTCGACCCAGAAACTTGGCATGGTGAATGTTTAATAATGATATTTCAGGGCTGTAAAGTAAAATTATCGAAAAATTAGGTACCAGGGGTATTTTTATGCTGTTGAACATGACCTATATTTTGCCGCCATTTTAATCGCTCGTCAAGGAGGTTGATAAAATGGCTCGCAAAATCACAATTTCAACAAATTTTGGATTTTTTACAAGTTAGGGATGCTTGTTAGTCGTTTTTCCATCTTTGTGTAAAGTTTGGCGGTAATTGAAGCTATTTCACGAGTTTGCCGTAGCTTCGTCCGTGCACCATATTTCGGGCATTTGATCGGAAGGAAAACCGCACTTTGACCGCGTTTTCAATTTTTCGTGAATTTCTGAAAAATAAAAAATCGCTGGAACTTTTAAATACGATTTTTAAATATATATCACCAAAGGGTATCTTTGAGCAAAATATGAGCGATTGGCCAAATAGGTCGGTGACGGAGAGTTCTCGGTCCTAACAGTCAGCCGTTCTTAAGAGCTGGAAATTGCTGGAAACGGTTGTGAGCCTCCTTAAAGGAGAAGTTCACTCCAGAATGGCCATTTATTTTCTTTACGCCAATAAAACGTTTATACAAAAATATGTTATTCACCAAAATTTCAGCATCCAACGAGCGCTAAATCCCTACGAAATCTTTCTCTAAAGTAGCCCAAAATTCGACAACTGAACGCCGCCATCTTGGAGCTAGTAATGTATGCGTGACGTCAAAGAGTTCAGCCTGAAGTGTAGCGGGAAAATTTAAATACTCGAAACTCCTTGTTTCTTTGTAGTGGCTTTTGTTTGTCAAAATGCCTGTTTGTGCAGCTCCATGTTTCTCAAACAGATCTCCAAGAGATAAAAATAAACCTTTCACCTTTTCTTTCCTTTCAGACAGGCATTTTGACAAACAAAAGCCACTTCAAAGAAACAAGGAGTTTCGAGTATTTAAATTTTCCCGCTAAACTTCAGGCTGAACTCTTTGACGTCACGCATACATTACTGGCTCCAAGATGGCGGCGTTCAGTTGTCGAATTTTGGGCTACTTTAGAGAAAGATTTCGTAGGGATTTAGCGCTCGTTGGATGCTGAAATTTTGGTGAATAACATATTTTTGTATAAACGTTTTATTGGCGTAAAGAAAATAAATGGCCATTCTGGAGTGAACTTCTCCTTTAAGCCGTTTCAGGAAAACATCAATATTTGTAGCAGTCAAGGTCTTTTTTTGGGATTGCATATGACCAAATAAGAATCGCTGTACGTGTCACACTTTGTTAGTGGTGTGGACTGATCTGAAAAATGGTATCAAAGTAGATTGGTCTGTGAATGGGTTTCATTCCAATTTCCAAGGATCACCCCCATCTTTTTAAATGACAGTCAACCGGTGTCCTTTGGCAACCACAGTACGTGTACATGTGTGAACTGCTTCACTCATATTGAGTTAGAACAATTCTCATGATCTATTTTGGGGCTTCTGATATTTTTAATTGAGTTTTAATTTGGGACTTCTCTCGTAGGGAGGCGCGGTGGCCTAATGGTTAGTACGCTGGACTCCGGATTGGGCGGTCCGGGTTTGAGCCCTGGCCGGGGCACTGCGTTGTGTTCTTGGGCAAGATACTTCACTCTCATAGTGCCTCTCTCCACCCAGTTGTATAAATGGGTACCGGCGAATTTACTGCTGGGGGTAACCCTGCGATGGACTAGCATCCCGTCCAGGGGGGAGTAGCAATACTCCTAGTCGCTTCAGGCTACGGAAACCGAGATAAGCTCCGGCCTGATGGGCCCCTAGGCTCGTATACAGACTTTACCTTTACCAACATAAAGCATGCGTGCCAGCATGCGTTATATGCTATGTGGTCAAAATACCTATCCTCCAATCAGATAAGCATTTTCTGGCCAAAATACCTCCCATCCAATCAGAATAAGCGTTTTATGGCAAGAATATCTACCATTCAATAATAATAATAATAATAATAATAATAATAATAATGCAGATGCCTCTCATAAGCAGTCACTTGAGACAAAGCAGTTTACAAAGAAAGATATTCAGTGCATTATGCCATTTTTGAAGTAAGCTCTTCACGATACAGATTTGAGTATCAAACTTATTACTTCCAAACACTAAAAAACCAAATCCACAGAGTGTTCGAGAAAAAAAGTGTTTGATTTTATTCTGTTTCTAAATTCTTCAGATCTCAACAACACATTCTATTAGGTTTGATTCTGGAGCATTCGTTTGCATAGGCTAGGAGGGACACATTCCAAGGTACCAAGCCTAGATGAATGAGTCAGACAAGTCTTAAATTCCTAGCTTGTGATCATAAAACAAGAATGAACCTCCAAAGGGGTTATCTAGGTCTTAGTTGTTGTTGTTTGCACCCACAGCCTAGCCTGTTGCTCCCATTTCATTTTTTTTTACCTCAGAAATAATAGTTTTGTAAAGCTAGATTGTTGAGCATGTAAATCATGGTTATGTTGTGGTTCAATTTTATCCTTGGTTCAAATTTTATTTACCTTTGTTGTAACTCTGGCAAGTATTAGCTCTTATTGATATTTTGAAATTCCTTTTATAAGGAATGCCTATCAGACGCAGTATTACAATTCTGGTGAATAAAATACATAGGAAACAATATCCAAAATGCCAGAAAGTGCCACTAAATTAACTTCTGGTTTGTCTATCAGGCCTGTAGGGAGCTGTAAGGGAGCACCCCACCCCCCCCCCCCCCACCCCCCATGAGCCTTGGAAGTCTTATTTTGAAAACAAATTACCAAAATAGATAAATAAAAACATAAAGGAAAATGGCTTTTCTGTGCTTCGACTATTTGCATTCAATATGGTCCTTCGGGTTGAAGGTCCACCATTTTGTGTGATTCTAGGTTAATTTCACTGATACATTCTACCTAATGTCCTTCACTTTTACCTGCCTTGTTTCCTAACAAACTGGTTTTTAAGCGGGTTGTGGGTTTGGGTGGGGGGCTTGTAGAGTAGTTTTCTTTTATTTGTACTTATAATAATAATAAATAAATAAATAAAATAAGTAAATGGGAATTTACAGTGGTATCTTCCACATAGTCAAAAGGTCTGTACCATCCCGCAATAACTGTTTTCTATATTTATGGGGTTAATCAATAAACCTAGAAGACTTCACAATTATAATTACATGTAACATCATCCAACCAGTAAATATCTTTTATTTGTTTTTCTTCTTCAGGTACAAAGACCTTGATCATGTTACATGCTGTTCACTCTTGATGTGCAGATAACAGACATGCAGTCAGATAAGTACTGTTTCTGGGTGTTCAGGTTTATTATTTGTTTTCTAAAATTGATTGAGTTACTAGAAAGGGTACAGCGGCAGCTTGAATGCAATCATTTAATCCTGGGTATGATGATTAATTCCACCAAAGTCTCTCTTCATCCATGACTGAAGCAAATGGTCCTACATCAAAATTGATCAAATAAAAAGCTGGCTCCACCAAACAAAATCTTTTCCTGAGTTTCTTGGTCTGTGAAGCAAAGACTGGTTCTTCATCAAAACTGAAACTTGTTTAGGAACAATTGGACTGTCTGCATGCGCTGAATGGATCTAGAACTTTGTATAAGAGATGGGTGTAAGAGCTGACCCACAAGGGAGCTGGCTCCACCCAACAAAATCTCTTCCTACGTTTCTTGATCTCTGAAGCAAAGACTGGTCCTGCATCAAAGTTGAAACTTATTTGGATTAACTGGACTGGCTGCATGCGCTGAATGGATCTAGAACTTTGCACAAGAGATGGGTGTAAGAGCCGGCCCACAAGGGAGCTGGCTCCACCCAACAAAATCTCTTCCTGAGTTCTTGATCTGTGAAGTAAAGACTGGTCCTGCATCAAAGTTAAAACTTGTTTAGGATTAATTGGACTGTCTTCATGCGCTAAATAGATCTTGGACTTTGTACAAGAGATGGGTGTAACAGCTGGCCCGCAAGGGAGCTGGCTCCACCCAACAAAATCTCTTCCTGAGCTTCTTGATCTGTGAAGCAAAGACTGGTCCTGCGTCAAAGTTAAAACTTGTTTAGGATTAATTGGACTGTCTGCATGCGCTGAATGGATCTTGGACTCTGTACAAGAGATGGGTGTAAGAGCTGGCCCGCAAGGGAGCTGGCTTCACCCAACAAAATCTCTTCCTGAGCTTCTTGATCTGTGAAGCAAAGACTGGTCCCGCATCAGAGTTAAAACTTGTTTAGGATTAATTGGACTGTCTTCATGCGCTAAATGGATCTTGGACTTTGTACAAGAGATGGGTGTAACAGCTGGCCCGCAAGGGAGCTGGCTCCACCCAACAAAATCTCTTCCTGAGCTTCTTGATCTGTGAAGCAAAGACTGGTCCTGCGTCAAAGTTAAAACTTGTTTAGGATTAATTGGACTGTCTGCATGCGCTGAATGGATCTTGGACTCTGTACAAGAGATGGGTGTAAGAGCTGGCCCGCAAGGGAGCTGGCTTCACCCAACAAAATCTCTTCCTGAGTTTGTTGATCTGTGAAGCAAAGACTGGTCCTACATCAAAGTTGACACTTACTTGGGATTAATTGGACTGTCTGCATGCGCTAAATGGATCTTGGACTTTTGTACAGGAAATGGGTTTAAGAGCCGGCCCAAAAGGGAGCTGGCTCCACCCAACAAAATCTCTTCCTGAGTTTCTTGATCTTTGAAGCAAAGACTGGTCCTGCATCAAAGTTGAAACTTGTTTAGGATTAATTGGACTGTCTGCATGCACTAAATGGATTTTGGACTTTGTACAAGAGATGGGTGTTAGAGCTGGCCCACAAGGGAGCTGGCTCCCCCCAACAAGATCTCTTCCTGAGTTTCTTGATCTGTGAAGCAAAGAACGGTCCTACATTAAAATCGTCGAAAATTGTTAATTTGGCATTTGAACATGCACTGCCGACGGCATAGATCTTGGAATTTGAACGAGTTGACCAACAAAAAACTCAGGAGTTCGTTTCACTTTATTAAAATTAAGCAAATGTTCTCATTTCTCGTTGATTTGGATATTTAGAATGAAAGGTGTTGAAATTGAAAACTTGGCGTCTTCAGAACCAGGTCTGAGAAAATTGAAGCAGCGATTCTTCTTAAAATGTTCATATATTTCGTCTTTTACAGCTGAAACCATTGCAGATGTTCAATGGGATGATCACGACTTTAATGGTAAACAGGTGAGCTCCTTTTTCATTCCTTTAGAAGCTGCAAGCGCAGACCTATTCAAAAATATCCTTTATGTATCTTGCTCCTTCTAAATTAAACATAAACTGTCCAAGATATTTGTGTGGCTTTGGCTGAGCTTTATTAACCGCGCGGCCATGGGCCGAGCGCGGTTCTTGCTCTGCACGGGATTTATTATTTTTTTTGTCGGTAACCAGACGCAAATCTCCACTCGGCCAAATCGTGATCGGGACTGAATCACGCAACCTGTGATGTTTATTCGCCAAAAGCTGTTGTAACATGAATGTACGGAAAATGTTGCGGATATTGTTTTCTTTATTTTGTATAAAGTATATTTTCTTTTGGTTTTATCGAAGCGTTCGATTCAAAGCGAATGTTGAATACACTGAAAAAGGTATTGCGTCAGCCATGGAATGCGCTGATGTTGCAGGTTTCACTTTCGTTACGTGACAAATAACATTGTGTTTCATTTGCATGTTTATGTCGGCAGAAGCGACGGTCATTAATTTAATTTGTTTCCTCTTCTGCGAGTATTTCTTGTGGGTTTAGGCAATCGAAGTGAATTCTTTGGCTATTTCCTTGAAGTGAGTTCAAATATTTGAAAGGAAATGAAATATTTGCTTAAGTAAACAATTGAGCGTGCCCGAACGTGCAGGGGTTACGTCATTAGAAGGGAAAAAACCCCAAGCTAAAGATAGCCGGGGACAACGTAAACCTCGGATTGTGTGACTAACGTGACTACTTTGCTAGTCCTTTACTCATAATGCAAACATATTAAATTTAACGGTGACTTTTGAGAAACAAAGCTGTTAATTAGCCAAAAATATAAGCGCGGTTTTAAGTTGCTATAGCAACTTCTTGTTCGATCTGAGGGAGCCTTATGTAGCCAAAGTAGCAATCATCCTATCAAAGCGGGTGTTATACAGCAAAATACACTTCCAGTGAGATCGCACGTAGTTTTGTCACGCCTGTAGTAGGCAGACCAATCAGAATGTACGTTAAGGTGGCTCGTAATGATTTCGATATTTCCATCTTCGGTATTCTATTGGAGCTACGCTAATAATGTTGAGGTAAAACTTTAAGTACAACTTTGTAATGGTTTTACCAATGAACAAATTGAAATTACTGTGACATCAAAATTCGTTGCCACGGCAACGACAAAAGTGTAACGTAGAAACTGCTCGGTAAAACTTTTCTTTTTGATATATTTTTGTCTAACGGACGAAACAAACTATTTTATTTTATTTTTAAAAAAAATCTGTAGGTGGGGTTCAGAGCCACCTTAAATTTATGAAAAAATAACGTTGCTCGGAATCCTGCTGACTGAATTTTTAAACAAATTGTTAAACTGTTAATTTTGTCGATTAGGCAGAATTATATGAAAATTAAAAACTTCCAACGAGTTGTTTTTTAGTTATTAGTCCCAAAGGTCCAAAATGGGGAATATTTGACCTCTTTTGACCTTGTCATGGCAACCTTAATTTGTTCGTTGGTAAAACGTGTACCAGTCTGTGCCAAAAGGTAGAACAGCAAAGACGGTCATTGCTAAACTATTGAAACCCCCTATGAGCCACCTTAAATAATCAAAACGCGGTCAACTGATCAGGGCGCATAGGCGCTTCTCGATCAGGAAGCTAGAAACATTAGCATTTTATGCTGTTGCAGTGCTCATGGTAAAGATGAAATAGCTTCAATTATGTTGTGCGTGTTTCCAACAAATAACAAAAGGTGCAAAACACACTTGAGAAATAATTAATTTGCTCCTGTTTGTCAATTGTCTTTGCATCAGTGTCCTTTTGGCTCATATTTTTGCCATTCTCATTTCTAGCGACCACTCTCGAACAATTAATGCAGTCGCTTATCAACTGACTTCCTTCTGACCTGCTTCTTTCGTTAGTAAATGTAAGTTCTTTTCTTATCCAGGTAACAACGCCGCCGACGCCATCTTAGCGGAAACTGGGCCTAAATGAAGACTGACTACTTCCGGTAACTCCTAAACGCCCTCAAACTAAGAAGGAAGCTACTGGATTTCCCAAAATGACCAACGTACGTTAAAGATATGCTTTCTAACATATATCATGAAGACAACATGTACTTTTCAGAAAAAAGATGGAATTAAAAACGGCCGAAATTTTTGAAATGTGCTAGGCAAATGCTTTTTTAAAAAGTTGCCAAAAAAGTAAAAAAGAAAAATGAGTGAAATTTGCTATGTATATAACGACGACCTGATTCATCGAAACCAATCGAGTTCATTATATACAAGGAGAGGTCAGGAAGGCGAAGATGACAGGATTTGGTACTAAAAAGGTTATGAGGAAAAAATCAACTACACAAGATAGGGTGAATTTATTTTTTTTTTTTTATTTACAAGTAAAAAAAGAACAATTAATTCGCCAGGACCGAGGTTTGAACTTGAGACTGCAAGCCCCAAGATTAATGAGTGCAAGTCGCGCGCCAAACCACTGCGCCAGCCGGTTTCGGACAATGAAGGTGATGAAAATTTCACTTCAAATGCCTACCGGGTTTCTGCGCGGTCGGCAGAAAATACGTCGACAGTAGACACAAAAATGTATGATTTTTTGTGTGAATTTTTAGTAATCTCGCGACATTTCATTGAACGTTCTTACAAATCTATGAAGCATTAACAAGGTTTTTGAACATGCAAAAATATACGTGTTAACAGAACCTTCTTATATAAATTCAGTGGCAGTTTATTGCGCCCCAGAAAATCGCCCTTGTGCAAATGATGATGTGTTTAAGTCTGCTAGTTATAAGCGCAATTTACATCTTATATTTTCACCTTTGAATTTAAACTTACATCATCGCAACTTTAGTGAGAAAGTTGATATTGAAGTCAAGAAGTAATTTACTAAGGTAATGATGATATGTTTTGTTTTTGTTTAGGTATCAACAGGAAGTTTGACATGGATTTCGAAAGGACTGTAAACGCTGTCATGAAAGTTCCTCTCACTGACATTTTTCTGTGAACGGAAGGGGCAAGCTCGAGTAAGTTTGACCAAGTTTTTATTGTTAACATGTTCACTGTGGATTTATACACAAGTTAAAGAAACTGTTTCATGGTCACATTAAGTCAATAAGCCACGAGAAGTAAATTCGATCGGAAACCTGATAATTTTAACATCTTCAGTGCAAAAATACGTCAACAAACTTGAACGGAGTTTTGCTCCCTTCAATTGACTATCCAACTATGTGTGCAACTATGAGTATTCCCGCTGTGTTTGCTAGAACACAGATTGATGAGGGAGTTTGGGTAGTTTGCTATATTGACACCAGTACTAGATATTACCCCGTCAGTAAAATTATTATCAAAAATAATATTAAGTTTTATGTGCACTATCGCATTTAAGTCGTAGTAATTTCAATTTTTGAAAAAGTAAAAATATTTTTTCTTTTTCTTCTTCAGATGCTTTTATAGTGACAAATTTAAGAAAAGGCCAAAGAAACGTTGCAACCTTGGAAGGGAAACATTGATGTTTATAGCGCCACCTCCCCGCCAGCCACTACTAACTAGCATTTCTTTTATACTTTTGGCAAGAGATTGGAGTTCTTATCCTTGTGGTACAACTTTGTACATACGCATGCGCGTTTAGTATCTTATTTTTGAGTAAAAATATTTCTAAGTCTTTTGGCGGGAAAAGTTTGTATTAGTAATGTCCATCTTTCTTTCAGATGCCTTGAAAATGACCAGTTTGAGAATGGTCAAAGAAAAATTTCAATCTTGGAAGGAAGGAAAAAGTTGATGTGGAAACCGCCACCTCCCCACCAGCCACCACTAACTAGCATTTCTTTTATACTTTTGGCAAGAGTTTGGAGTTCTTATCCTTGTGGTACAACTTTGTACATACGCATGCGCGTTTAGTATCTTATTTTTGAGTAAAAATAGTTCTAAGTTTTTTGGCGGGAAAAGTTTGTATGAGTAATGTCCATCTTTCTTTCAGATGCCTTGAAAATGACCAGTTTGAGAATGGCCAAAGAAAAATTTCAATCTTGGAAGTAAGGAAAAAGTTGATGTGGAAACCACCACCTCCCCACCAGCCACCACTAACTAGCATTTCTTTTATACTTTTAGCAAGAGTTTGGCTTCCTCATCCTTGTGGTACAGTGTACTCTAATGCGCATGCGTCGTGGATGAGTATGTTTTATTTGATAGAAGTGAGATGTACTGTACATCGTAACTGATGGTAAAGCTACTTACAGCTACGACATACAGTACATCTCACTTCTATCAAATAAAACATACTCACCCACGACGCATATGCATTAGAATCGCATAGCTCAAAGAATTCTCGCGCTCTGATTGGCTAGAGATGCGAGGGTATTCAGCGCGGTATTGCGACTTGAAAGTGAGGCAGCGCTTAAATTCGCAACATTCACCACATTTTCATTTTAAAAAGGTTATGCGATTCAAGGAAAATCAATTACCTGACTCGTGAATTCCACGTTAAATTTCACTTGAAAAACCGATATCGCACTCATCGCTTCGCGATTCGTGCGATATCGGTTTTTCGCGTGAAATTTAACGTGGAATTCCCTCGTCAGGTAATGGATTTTCCTATAGAGTACCTTGTACCACAAGGATGAGAACTCCAAACTCTTGCTAAAAGTATAAAAGAAATGCTAGTTAGTGGTGGCTTGTGGGGAGGTGGTGGTTTCCACATCAACTTTTCTCCTGTCATCCAAGTTTGAAATTTTTCCTTTTCTGTGACTTGCCATTTCAAGAGCACCTGCAAACGAATCTTGCAATATGGTTCTTAAAACAACTCTGTACAGAAATAAAGCAATTTATTTTGTAATATTACAATTTTTCACAGACAAATCAATAAAATGATGTTACATTAATACAACAGTTTGTCTTTGTAAATGTCTTTTGCGAACAATAAACAACACAGCGATAATTATCAGAGCCGAGCAATGCAAATGTCTTCCTCGTAAAACCGCCTTACTCTGAAGGTGACTTGATTGAAATGAATCGCTTTGTTGACAAACCTTGCGTTGTTTTACTCTGATGGCGACTACCGTGTGGGGTATTACAGTATTAAAACTGTCCTGTGAAACTTCTTTCCGCTGCCTTCTGGCGTAAAGAACACTCGGTTGTCTTTAGTCATATCTGTAGAAATAAATTATAGACTAAATAAGATCGTGATGTTACGAAACCCACGAGGAAAGTTTAAAAAAAAAATTACACAACTCCGCTGCTTTTCTTCGACAAGTACAAAGATTCTTAATAATAATAGATAAAATAAACTAGAGACTAAACCTGGTTAAACTGTACATGAACGACAATGGAACGAGAAACAGAACATGCAAATGGGAATGATTAAAGAAACATTCGAAAAAATTACCATAAGTATTGTTTCTTGAAGAATATACTTTGAATAACTTTAAACTTGGAGGGTCTCCCGTGTGTAAAGTGTCGTTTCGTTTACAAGATTCGTCAACCGAAGTACAGAACAGAGAAATGTAAAGCTATTCTTTGCTCGATGTGGAAAAGAAAGAAAAATGATTGCAAAATGAAAATTTGACCCTTTTCAATCCCCCCACCCCCGAAAAAAAAAAATATATTGACAATAAATAAATATTAACACGAGTCTTTCTGCTAGATTAAAATGAAAAATCCTATTATTCTGAAGCTAATTTTTTGGTTCATTATCACGAACGACCTTGCTTAACGTTTTGCTTACAGGTAACACTATCTAACCTTCCACTGGTGGACATAATGGCTGTCATCTGTTGTGGATGGCACATCAGTCCGCGTGGAGATCTTTAACAGCTCACCAATCACTTCTCTCCTTGAATGGCGTCGAACCTGGAACAAACAAATAATATAGTTTATAAACATCCTTTTACATTAATATCACAGGCAATTACTTTAAAGGGGCTTTGCCACGGATTTTAACAGATTCCTGAACAGCCAACATATGTATTTGTGTCGTAGAAAGCCAGAAAATAACGGACCATTTTCATTAAAAATTGCTATATTAAAGCACTGGAACTGTCAATAAGCATCTTTGACTGTGAACAGCTTGGATGTAAATGGTTACAACTTGAAAAATTGAGGTTAAACGTTTCAAGTTGTCTCCGCGCATCTCTAAAAAAAATCGATATTTTTATCCATGGTTAGGTTTCTCTCCTCGAACTGAGGTTATATTTTCCTTTAGATGTTCAAAGATTTTTTTTCATGGGTTAAGTGGCCTACCAGTAACTTCAGAATAATTTGGACCAAAAATCCGTGAAATTACCGTGACGTAGCTCCTTTAACGATGATTGGTATTTTCGCACAGAACAAACCAATGATAAAATGAGTGATGCTGGGGAATTCAATTCTTAACTATGCATCAAGTGTGGAGATTTTTTCTTCGACGAAATAATCATTCAAGTCCCCAGAGACCGTAATAGTATTGGCCCACCTAGTAGCCTTTGTTGACAGACACCTCCCGTAAATGTACACCAACAAAACATGTTTGGTTAAGAAAATGAAAATCAGCAACAGACAACTGACAGACTAAATTTTACATAGGGTTCAAGTATGTTCTAACTTGTGCTTTCATTGTGCTAAATTTGAAGTCTATAAACATCAGTCAGCAACTTCCATGAAGAAAACAATTTTAGACCGTGTTTAACTAAACAACATTTAAACATGTTTAAGATTTGGTGTGAATGGTGTATAAGATATGTTCCCTGCCACATAAAAACATTACGATCTTAAACGTCCCATAAAGTCTGCATACAAGCCTAGTGGCCCATCAGGCCAAAGGTTACCCCAAGTTTCCGTAGCATGAAGCGAGTAGGAGTGTTTCTTCTCCCCCCTGGATGGGACGCTAGTCCTTCGCAGGGTTACCCCCAGCATGCAAATCCGCCAGTAGCCATTTATACAGTCGGTGGAGAGGCACTATGAGAGTAAAGTATCTTGCCCAAGAACACAACGCAGTGCCCTGGCCAGGGCTCGAACCCAGACCGCCCGATCCAGAGTCCAGCACGCTAACCATTGGGCCACCGCGCCATAAGAGACGGGAAATCCACCGGTGTCGGGCGAAAAAAAGGCGGGAACCGAGAGAAATTGGGAAAATTTTGAACAATGCATAATATATTGCAATAAAAATAACACAAAAATGCAGAGGAAAGGGAGGAAACCGAGATTAAAGGCCGTAGACCCTAACCCATCCCATCCCATCCCAGAATGAACAATACAACGTCAAACATGTGCCCTTGTAAAAGCATAGGCACGCAATGCGTGCAAGAGTTACGTTTTCAGACTGTTGGATATTGGATTTTGGGTAGTGGAAGAGAATGTTTAACGGTGTACGTCAGGACTCTTTCAACAAAGATTCGTTCCGTTCAAAACGCAAATTTTCATTCAATTGAATTGAAAAAAAAATACAATTATTAAATTGTCACTGAATGACAAGTTCTTATTCTGTTGATCGTGGTAGATTCAATTGTAACAGCAAAACAATTAGAAATAAACCCAATACCCATTATTTAAAGAAAAAAGTCAACGAGATGCATAAAATGTGTGAAACATTAAACACTAATGGTCAAGACGCCTAAATGACTAGTTAAGCTGATTTCGGTTTTCAGTGGGCGCCACAGAATCTCCAATATTTGGGAAGCTTCCTTGTCACAAATCTCAAAAATTCCTGAGCAATCATGTATTGTTTGCGATCTTTCTTTTTTGTGAAATATTCATCAATGCAAAAGGTTAACACCTGGCGTGCCCGGAAGAAACAATAATGTAATTTCTACTTTTTTCGAAATCGTGACAAACACAAAATTTTGTGGGTGTTACAAAGCGCCACATTGCAACAATTATTTACTCAGAATCGTCCTTTTGTGTGTTTGTAACACGACACTTCTGTTTATGAAAAATACTGTAACGTGATACTTTTGTTTTTGTCGAAAACGTATTTAACATGATACTTTGGTTTTCTCCCGAAACAAGCCATTTCTTTTAAAAGAGGGGGGGGGGGGGGGGGGGGGCAAGGGGGGTCTTGTCACGAAAGTAAATTTTCGATTTCACAAGTCACAAACACAAGTTAAATTAACTAAGGTCACGGGAAAAATCAAGGACTTTTGTATTTCACACCTCACGGAATACACTTCAACTTCAATCATGATTTATGGAACAGTTTTTATCAAACACAATTCACAGAGCACAAAAAACCGGGTCACGGCGTCACAAAAATACCCTTGCCCCCCCCCCCCCCCCCCCTCTTAAAAGTAACAAACGAATTAAAACTAAAACCATCTCTTTGGAAGGTTTTTCAAAGTCCATCCTAATTTGCTTCCTAATTCTTCGGAAATTTGCGCCTTATTTTTGCATATTTAATCATGAAACTGAAAATAAGAAGTAATTTAATTACCAAATTGTCGCAGAACGGCACGTCCTTATTCTGTTGCCGCAATATTGATCGCAGTTGAATCATTTCATATACATCACATCATTTCACTCCTTTCACGGGAAAATATGAATTCACAATTGACCTCGCTCCCAATGTGTGGCTTCATAGCTCAGTTGGTAGAGCACCGCACCGGTATCGCGGAGGTCACGGGATCGAATCCCGTTGAAGCCCTGATTTTTTTTTTCAGGCTTCTTTATTCCAATTGCTTAAATTGGATATTCACTGCCAAGAACACCTTTAAAATAATTCCATGTTTGAATTTGATTATGAATAATTTGGACAGTACCTTTCTTTATCCCTGAGAGACCAAAGTCTATTAATCTTACACGAACGCCATGTAACTCTATCATTTTCTTCTGTCCCTGTAAGGTACTTTCAAGGAATACCTCATCTGTTCTACAAATGAGAATATTTCCCCAGTGGAGATCACGGTGCTCAAATTCAAGGGCATTTTCAGCCACAGCCAGGCCAAGCACAGATTGGTGCAGGATGCTCCATGCCTCCGCCATGTTATTTATTTGAAAACTCTCTAGATTTTTACCACCGTATTCGAATTTGAACATTGCGAAGAACTGATCGCTTGGAAATACATCTGAGGAGAAAATAAATTCCAAGTTAAATAGAATCCGCTTTAAATCTATTGCAACAGCATAAAACAGAAAACAATGCCACAGTTTAAGTTTATTAGGGCAATTTTCGATCGGATATGCTATAAAACCATAATAAATCAATTAACAAAGGTATCACTTTTGCCAAACCAAAAGAACACACAATTTAATGAACAAACCAAAATCTTCATGCAACATGAAGCGCGAGAAAACTTTCAAGAGAGAGCCATTAATGGTGTTGGCTAATTTTAATTTGATTTAGTGAAGGTAGCGTGTATTTTTTTAAAATTAATCGCCAAGTGTAGTGAAGGAAAATCAAAGAAATGTCTGTTTTATGTTTGACACACAATTGTTCTCTGATGTTACGCGTTTTTCCCTATTTTCTCATACTGTGAAATTCTGAAATGGAACAGACAAACTATTGTCATTGAATACTGTAAATAAAACCAAGTTTGGTTAGCTGCCTCTATAAATCAAGCATAGCCACCTTTTTGCCATCCCAAACGTTATCTTTTGTGTTGCTCCTATTAAGCGGCCAGCAGGAATGTTATATGGAATTTTAAGCTTTGTTTTCAGCAGGCTGGGACAGTCCAAAAATGAAACTAACGGCTGATAAAATCATTCAAACACAGATACTTTGTATTGATATTAATTTACGTTTTTGAAAGGCCTTATATGATTTTTCCTGACGAACCCCTTTAAAGAGGCCAACCTATTAAGAAGCCAATTTCCACTTCCCCGAGAGTGGTCGTTCACCAGAGTTTATGGTGCAAATTCCCATTAATTTAATTGGTCTTGGAACATAGGCATACCTTACTTTCCTTAGTTTTCATGGTAGTTATTTATCAGGGCCGTATAGGCAAAGGGGGAGGGAGGGGGTGATTGGTGATTCCGCACCCTTTCAAGCGCCGCAAAGGCGCCGCAAGAGGCATGGTTAAAATGACTCTCAGAATGCAGGAAAGAGGACTTCAAGAACTTAACCTTTTTCACAATTCCTGGGGAAATATACACTGGGTTTCCCCCCAATGCTCGTGCATACGGTGTTCGCACCCACCCAAGCAAAATCCTGCCTACGGCCCTAATTTTAACATGCATTTTACTTGTTTCCTAACATCCCTCTCAGACTCAAAATTGTTGGAATAGACTAACTTTCACACAGGTAGAATTGAGCAGTCTGTGGAACGGTAAATTGTCAGTGACGTACCTGGCCTATCGTTCCCTGAAGTGCGCTTTTCATTCCATCGGTCCCATTCTGATATCAGATGACTGGGGTATTTATCGCGACAACACCTTACACTAAATACATAAAATCAACAATTAGTTTGTATTTGGAAAATTAATACTTGACGCAACTCGAGTCATCACCTTGGGAGTAGCGTTTGTACAACATTTCTACTTACCAAAGAAGGCAAAGTTACACGATTTAATACAAGTGATGAAAAAACTTGAAATTAATAAATTATGAAAGTGTGTATGATGACGTTTCAGAAAAAGTGCTCACACCTGCCATGCAACCAACAATGTTTGTAACATACTCAACTTATTTAAAGAAATTTATTTAAAAAGGGGTTTGAAATTACGTTATAGCGGAGCTCCTGCGCGCAAAGCGCGGCAGCGTAGCACCATAGGCGTGAAATATTTGCAAACCCATGAGGCCGAGTTGGTTACGTACGCCGGCCCGCCCGTGACTACAGACTCTCGGGGAGGGGGTAGTAGTCCCAAGGTAGTTGAATACCATCTGAAATCTTTGCCTTTTTTATAAAGTTTTGTAACTAATTAAATAATAAATTATTTTGCACCGTTACCCTGGAGGGTTCCACTTTTAACCGCTATTGTGAAACAAACCAGAAAGGTGTCCGGTCACTTCGCTCCCAACCTACAGTTACTTTGCTCCATGTTCAGTAAGTGTAGGTAAAGTACGACCGAGTTCGCTCCAAATAAACGACCTAGAATATTTCTCGTTATTTAACCGTGAGAAAATTCTGACTTGGTTGGAAGAGATATGACTTTGGTTGGGAGCGATCTAACTGGGAGCGATCTGACCATGGAGCGAGGTGATCGCAATTCGAACTGCTACAGCACAGGTCCTTCGGACAGTTCTGTTATCTAATTTGAAGTCATCAGGCTACCCTAGTCTGTTATGCAAAGCTTTAAAATACGATTTGAGAAGGTTAAGATCTTATCTCTCTTTAACTAGGAGCCAATTTTCACTATAATCATTATCATTATTCCCTTATAAACATTATCATTATTACTTTTTAACAAGACGAACCTGTGGAGGGTTATGAAGCTAGTAGACATATTTTCTCTTGGTTTGTCCTATAAAATAAAATTGAAACAGCATTCAGTAAAAAAAACATTACATTTTTAATTACTGATTTTAACTAACAGAATACACTGTCAAACTGGCAGTCGTTAGCTGCAAATTATTGTGAAAAAAAGACTTCCTTTTAGACTGACTAACTTATGTGTCTCACTAATCAAAATGACACTTCCTTTATCTTTCCAAGCGACTGACTGATGGACTGAATTTGCATGATGAAAAACGATTGACTGGACTCGGGCCACAGTCTGAACAATTGATTGGCAATATGTGGTCTGGCTGAATTAATGACTTATTGGTCATCTTATTTACATTTTGAATAGGGCTGACTGACTGATGACCAACCAGCCACCCGAGTATCACTGGAGAATTTACTGTGTAACTGTCATGTTCTGCTCAGTATGCATGTGACTGAATGTGAACTTGATGTGACATGCATCTCCAACATGATATGGGGATCCTTAAAATTAATGACAAAGAAAAGGAAATTTATGAGATCTTGGAATGTGTGTTTTACTTACATTTTTGTCGACTTCTCCAAGTAAACTCAACTCCCTAACACAAACGAAAATAAGACAATCAATAATATGGCTGAGGGTTGGCTGGGTAATTTAAAAAATCAAAAATTAATAAATACACTAACCGCAGGCAACATACTTGGAAATTACAACCTCTGGCAGGATTTCCTCGAATGACCTTTGCCCATCGCCTTCTACTGGGATAATCTAATGGACGGATAGCGGCAAAAAAGTCATGAAAAGTCATAATTTAGGTTCATCGCTAAATTTTCTTCAACTCTGCTTGATTAATCTAGCATTTTGGCTGTCGAAGCCTCCTTTTTCGAGCTAATATTTGTTTTAAAAAGATAATATTATCGCAGGGCAACTGTCAGCCGATAACTTCTCAAAATAAACATGATACTGTCTAAATAGTCGCAAACAGTGTGGAACACAATACATCAAACCTCGATTATCCGTACTCTTCGGGAGTGGGCTAAATAGTCCGGATAATCGAGAGTGTGGATTCGCAAACAGTGGCAAATAGTCACGAACAGTGACTATAGGCAAGAACACCATGCATGCGCTTTAACAACAGTAAAAAGAAGAAAGAAAAAGAAGGAAATGTGTTTTTACTTTCTTTTCGAAACCATTTCCATTGTTCATAAGTACTAGTTATAATCAGATCAAGAGCGAACTGGTATGAACACATATAACCTTCATATTTCTACCCTATTCAAAACGTCAGTACCGTTTCCAAAAATGGACCGTCCTCTCATTCACAACTAGCGGTGCGTGCCACTTAAAACTACCTAAAATGCACCCCGGAAATGGCGAAAAAATGCCAAAAGTGAATACCTTCTCCTGTTTTACACAAAAACCAAAGACTGCCGTGCTCAAAACAGAAGCAAATTTTCTCCCATACGACGCACTTTCAGAGGCGGCAATTTGATTAGTTCTTGATATTAGCCCCAATATGATTGGTGTGACAAACATACATGACTCACTCACTAACCACATAGTCCCTCACGACGGCAAAAAAAAACTCAATAAAGCTTTGGAAAACTCGGAAAATGGCAAGCAAGTAGGTGCGCCAGTACACTCGCTTTTTTATTATGTTTTGATATAAGTAATAAACCATTCTCGATCCCTAGGCCCGGTTGCATAAAGCAACTTAAGATTAAGTGAGATTTTCTGCAACCATTTCCTGTCTTCTGGGAGGTCTTCTTCCACACTAGTACGGACAAATCAGTCGACGGTGGATGATAGAGTATGGGAAACACGACGACAGTGCTGAAAATTCTTTGTAACACAGAAAATAGTTGCACAAAATCCCACTTAATCTTAGCTGCTTCATGCAACTGGGTCCAGAGCCTTAGATATTTTTGCTTGTGCCGGGCCCCAGAGCACATGTGAAAAGACATAGGCGTACGGGCAATTTTTTACCAGGGGGGACGGTGAACCATTTGCCCAAAAAATTCTCGCAAGTTGCCCAAATGTTTACGAAAAAGTCGAAAAGAAACGAGGGTCATATACGATGCTCTAACATAGGCCTACTTACGAAGTGAAAATATTCTTACAAATGAATCTATCATATGAGCTCATAAAACACGTTAAAAGAAATAGCTGTCTCGGCCATTTCGACGGCCAAAGATATCAATGATATGATTCATGTCATTGTTGACTACAGAGTTGGCATATGCCCTTTCAATGTTAATAAGTGCGATGAACATTACTGACACGTTGTTGCTCCATGGTGTTGCGCAGGTAAGTTTTCAATCTGCGCAATGCACTGAATGATCGTTCTGCTGAACACGATGTAGCAGGTATCACTGCAAGGGTATGTACTACATTAATAACCAGAAACTCATCACGTGCTGGGCAACCACTGTCTCGTGTGAATTGAACTGGCTTTACCACGCTGACTTCAGGTTAAAATAGAAAATATCTATCTCTTCAAAAAACAAAAACATGCAAACTTCTTTTAAAACTGCCTTTGCCCATATTTCTTTTGCTGCCTAAAAAATCTGAGTTGCCCAAAATTTGGGGGGGGGGGGGGGGGGCTGCAGCCCCCCCAGCCCCCCGGCCCGTACACCTATGTGAAAAGAGCTTTGGAGTCAAAAATGGTTTTGCACCTACTGTGATGCCTTTTATTTTGGTAAAAATTAGAATCCATGAATTACTTAGAATCTAAGAATTCAGTTGACCGGCTGTTAATCTCTATGGAAACATCGTTTAAAATTACATTTAAAATTGACCACATAAAAAATTTTAAATTAAACTCTCACAAAAAGGGAAAACAGTTCATTGCTACATATAGTCCCTAAAACAAGCAGTTACACAAAAAAATTAGAAAGGTGGCCAGCTGCATGAGAGTGCATGCTGATAATAATCAAGTATTGTTTGCTTGCACCAGCACCATTAATGTGGAATGAAAAGCACCAATCAGAACAAACTATTATTCAATTCGGCCTTAGGCCTTTCAATCATGACTTAAGGAGGCTCGCAACGGTTTCCAGCGCTTTCCAGGTCTTAAACTTTGATAGGTCAGTACTACAAATCTTTATCAGTTGCTGCAACAATAATGATATCGACCAAATGTCCAATCATTGCTGAATAAGTTGTGGTCATTTTCATGACGTCACTGGTTACTATAGCAACAGTTTTACCTGTTAAAAACACCCTTAATTTTCCCTTTAAGTGCTTATAACTCAAAAACGAGTCCGGTGACCCCCATTTTTTATTATTGAATAATGATTGGCATGTTAAGATGCAACTTTTTGCAAAGTTAAAAAAA
Source organism: Meandrina meandrites (assembly GCA_963693305.1). NCBI lineage: Eukaryota > Metazoa > Cnidaria > Anthozoa > Scleractinia > Meandrinidae > Meandrina > Meandrina meandrites. Next base: position 23,325,865 of record OY855903.1, read on the forward strand.
TTTCTGCGGAGTGGTTTCAGAGCCACCTTAAATTTTCGAAAATTTAAGGTGGCTCTGAAACCGCTCCACAGAGACATGATTTTAAAACGATGCCAAAAATATTGCACAGCTAGAAACACTGGACAAAATAAACCCAACGATATCTAGTTCAACCTTTCTCCTGTTTGCCGAGTAATACTATTTAATTCAGACAGAGATGTGGCTCCAAATTGATGTGAATTTCGAAGGCAGTACCGTAAAAACTCGTGTATAAGCCGCACTCGTAGATAAGCCGCACCCCAAAATTTCAAGCACGATTTTGCGAAAAAAAATGAAAACTGGCGGAAACTGTGACTGTGAAAAATGCTGGATTATGTGGAAATTTCAACAATCAATAAAGCTTAAGTTGATTCCTTGAGCCTTTCCGATGTGCAGGATGTACCATAAACGAGGAAACACAAACGGAAAACACTTCAGTCTTACCCAGAATTTTATAGAATAAACATCATTTCTGCCAACTTTGACATTTTTTATCTTTTTCTGCCATTCGTTGACAGGCATTTCTTCATTCAGCACAGTTTTTACACCAAATTTTGCGTAAGAACGGACATGTAGTCGTTGTAAACGCTCGTACCTTAGTAACCAGGCACTCGTTCGGACAACTAGTATCCAGGCCCATCGCCAAGACACGTGGAACGCCTGGAGGTTGAAAATTGTTCACGGACGAAAAGCGGGGGTTTCGTCGCTGTTTTGAGGGAAAAAACTTTTTCAAAATGATCAGTCTCTTTGTTATTTTTGTTTGTGAGGATAGTAAAGAGCTGCTTTGTCGCTTATATGGAGCAATTTTTCAGTTTTATGTGCAAAAACGCCCAGAGGATGCGGAGGATGCAGATGTGAGCGATTAACGTGGACCCGCACGGTCGCATCCTGTCAGATGCCCTGTTTGCATGCAATGGTCTTGTAGATAAGCCGCACCCACGATTTTGAGCCACAAAATTTTGGCAAAAAAGTGCGGCTTATACACGAGTTTTTACGGTATTTACTGGATACTCACCTCCTTACTTAAAGAGACAGAAAATTTGTAGATCATGATGATGATGAGAGGGGTTTGGGTCCTTTCTGTTTATTCAGCTATTGTCCCTGATGAGGAAAAATAGATTGCAATTGGCCACATTAGAAAACAGTACAGCCATCATAACATACATGTAAGAAGCAAGTTTGCAAAATTCATCAAGGAAAATACTGTACTGCTGCTTATATGACCCCCCCCCCCCCCCCCCCCTCTTAGGTATAGGCCCATCTGCCTATTAAGGTGATTCCACTGAAAAAGAAGGAGTAATCAAAATTTTCCAAGACTTGGTCCAGTTCATAATTATGTTATGAACATTGCAAATATGCAATAAAAAATAGGGGTCACCGTGGTCGTTTTTGTGCAACCTGGATGGCTATTATGGTAAATATATGACCCACGAGGTTTATATTAGGAATCCTAGTAATCCAAAAAGGAACTATCATTTCTAGAAAAAATCATTTCTTGCATTAAAATATCGAAGCAGTTGTACAAAATAGACTTTAATCTTACATAACAAACTATTTTAATTGAAGTGGAATTAAGATTACAAAAGAAATTAGCGATTTTGCTGCGTACGCACGTAAGCAGCACTACCAAAATACGTGCTTTTTAAAGCATTCAGACATAAAAATATCTCAAAATAGAATCAACTTTTCTTTAAATCGCGATATACTGTAGTCAACCGTATGTCATTTAAGTTAATGCATTAAAAAATGGTGGTCACCGTGCTCGTTTAGAAGAAAATAACCATTTATTTCCCTGCCAAGCTTAATCTGAAGGAAATGCCGTAACGTTGTGTGCGTGAGCACTCGTGCGCGCGCTAAATGACGCGAAAAATCATGCGCAGCAAGGATGCGCAATGCAATTCTGTGGAATCACCTTAAAAGCTAGCATTCCCTTGGAAGTCCCATACTGAGTTTTAAATTGTAGTTTTTGCTACAGTGTGGCACAGTTGTGGAATAACCTTCCACATAAAGAAAGAGGGACTAGATCTTTTTCTCAGTTCAAAAATGGAATGAAGACAGAATCCACCAGGAAGTCGAGTAACATTTATTTAATTTGGACAAAACTCGACTACCAGAATAATTTAAATCCTATTGTATTATTTTCTACCCTAAATAAAAGGTAAAGATGTAAGTAATTATCCATGATAACACCAACAGCAATTCCTTATCAGAGTCTGAGAAAATGAATTTCAAAGTTCACAAGCTATAGGCAAAATCTCACACGTAGCCATTTTGTAAAATCATCTTTAAGCGATTCAGTGGAATTCAGTGGAACTTCCAAATTTGTTTTTGATGTTTGGTGTTGTTAGAAAAGATTTCTTTTGATAAGATATTTGAAGCAGTAACACAAAAGTTTGCAATAAGGTGTAAATAATTTTGGTACAACAATTTCTTCTTGGAGCCTGAGAAAATGAAATTCAAAGTTCACAAGCTATAGGCAAAAGCTAGCGTCTTTTAAGCGATTTGCTGGAATTCAGTGGAACTTCAAAATTGGTTTTCTATGTTTGGTGATTTCTTTAGACAAGATATTTGAAGCCATAACACAAAAGTTTGCAATAAGGTGTAAATAGTTTTGGTACATAATTTTGCCCTTGCAAAAAATTTGTTGAATTGTTTTGTATTACTTTGAAGCTAAAGCTAAAGTCATGCCTCTCTTCAACATAACATAACATGCATCCATTATGTGTTCAAATTATCACCCTATGCAGTGCAGCATTAAAAATAACTTAAATTTAGTTTTAATTTATAACCTTTTTGACATACTAGATATTCACGTTTGGAATAATACCAACACAGTCTCATCACAAGGTGCAGTTACCTTAGATCTACATCCTGCTTTTTTTTATTGATGATTTGTAAAACTTTGTTACCTTGTTTTTAAGTTGGGTAACTTTGACACCATAAACTAGCAGGTGGAGAAAAACAGTTGCGGATGGTCTGACACTGAAGAACTTGTATGGATTTTCGATGGTTTGACATGTATACTAGCCTTACTTCTTTTTGTGCCATTTTCGATTAGCGATATCACATGACTATTTTGGCGGGAATTTGTGGCAATACAACTTTTTTGAATCTGATCCGGGTTTTGTTAGTCGGATCACCGGCATCCGGCCAAGGTTTTGTTAATCCGGTCCGATCCAGTCCAATCCGATCCGGTCCAATCTGGGTTTTGTTAACACCCATTATTAGGGAGCATTGAGCAATTTTACAGGCTTTGTGGGCTAGCAGGTACAAAACGCAGGTTGCAGGCCACAAGTCACAGGTGAAGGGTATGTACTAAAACCCAAAACAACAAACAAAGCTTGCCTGCGGTTAACTTTCACTCTGGTTTGCTTGAGGTTAGCTTTTTGTTGTTGGTCACAGGTGGAGGGTATGTACTAAAACCAAAAACAACAAACAAAGCTTGCTTGCAGTTACCTTTTACTCCCGTTTGCTTGTGGTGAACTTTCACTCTGCTTGTGGTTAACTTTCACTCTGGTTTGCTTGAGGTTCTAAAGCAGTAAAAGCTAACCGCAAGCAAGTTTTGTTCGTCATTTTGGGCTTTAGTACATACCCTCCAAAGGTTAATATTTTTTAAAACCTGTGACCTGTGACCTGCACCCTGTGACCAGTATTTTGCACCTGTCATTTATGGGCAGGCATTTTATCTTTCTTCTTACCCTCCCCAGCTGCATTCTCTTGTCTCAACTCTCTATGATCCAGTGCTTCAGCTATCAAAAACACCTGCACTGCAGGCTACACAAAGCAAAGTATCAAAGCCCATCTACAAACACATTGTCAGCATTGAGCAGTTCTGGAAAATATCCATACCTACCCTACGGAGGGCCAATGGAAATTCCCATGGGGTGTGGGGTCTGAAAAGCCACATTTGCCATGGTTATTAATCAAAATTTTAAGGTACTGAGATAGATACATATTATCCCAACCCTCTTGGGCTCATAACGACAGGAAGTCCGTTTTAACCATTAGCGCAAGGCAACTGCAAGGAATTTGTTATCAACTTCAACGGCAAATAATGTTTACACTGAAAGTTATTGTTAAGGTTGCACTGTATATTAAACAACTCTGTGCTTACCTCGCTAAAACAAACCAGTTGACGTCTCAACAAGTCACTGTCTCGGTGCTATTACCATAGATTTGTTGGTTATTTCATGTAGGCAAACACACACACGCAGTAAACCTCTAAAACATCCGTTCTTGATTCGAAAAGTTCAGTCGCCATCTTGGAATAAACTCTCCTGAAAGGCTGAAAGACTGGAACTACAAATCCAATTAATTTGGTTCCCAGTCTCCACGCCTTCTCCTTCAACCTTTTGGAAACAAAGGAGACTAATGTCGCGCATGCGCTTTATGGCTCAAAATGTACTGGAATCCAGTGCCCTATTTTCGAACGGCGGGAAAACGAGAGAAGGCGTTTGTGAGTTTTGCAGGTGTTTTCTTCACTGACTTTTCGCTGTTTGTTTTCATGGACACGACGCAGAGTGTATCAAAATCCAGCAATTCTCTTTAATTACTTGACATTATTCTTCAACTTTGCTGTTGATTTTAATTCATTTTAAATGGAAACACCGCGAGTCTTTTAATCTGAACAAGGCGACGAGTCAAAAAGATCCGTGATCAATGGCGGAGTTTACGACGAGCTGAGTAAATGTTTTCCATCCCGGCAGTGTCTTTTCTTTTGTAAAAGAAATTTGCAACACAAGAACAAGTGCTGTTGATAAATAAAGTAAGTGAAACTCAAAATGAAATTGTTAGATTTAGTCGTATTGTAAGAAAAATTTGCGTTTGGAGCAGGGAAGCGACAACTTTAATGATAAGGAGCTGTTACCAGGTTACAGCTAGCTCGTGAATGGCATCTTAGATTAGCCCTAAAATTTTCTGTTCTCTGAGAACCAAACCATTTGGTAGTGGTAAGATTGGAAGAATGGTTTGGAGAAGAAATCTAGCTTAGTTTGGCCGTTTTAGCGAGAAATTCACCACGGACGCAAGCCTTTCGGTGCAACTGACGCAGATTAAGTTTAATTTTGCCCTGAAAGAAATATTTTTCTTTCATTATCCGAGACTTTTGTCTCGGGCTTTGATCCATGAAATCCCTTTTAGTGATAGACGTTTGAGCATCAAGGAAAAAATCTGTGTAAAGAACTTCTTGAATAAAGTGGCATGGCTCAGCCCTGATACGCCAAAGCTCAACGCTGTCGCTTGCTAACACGGCAAAATTCACTTCCCACGGGCATCCCAGTTTTCTTTATTTTGCCAGTTAATTAACGAAAATTTTGATATGGAAATTACAGCAATGTAAAACTAAGAAATTCAGCTCTCTTTTTGAATGGTGTTTAGATTTTACTGGTATATTAATGTGTAAAATGAAAAATGGTGTGGCGCGCGTGCAAATATTTTTGTCAAAAATCTTCGAAAACGTAGGTGCCAGTTGGTTTTCTCGTTATCATTTCTAGGTAAAGAATTCGTGATCCAGAAATCGCCTTTAACAGGGTATTGAGGAATAAATGAGGAATTAGACGAGCATAAGATCGTTAAGTATAAAGTGGCAAGGCGTGCGAAAACGTCTAGGGAAGTTGGACCTTTTTTGGCATCAAGGTTAGCATTTGTTGGTCACTATGGAAAGAAGCACATCATGTGCCACTGCCAAGGCTGTACTTCCTACACTGTTAAAAGACACTACCGATAAAACGCTGAAAGAAAACAACAAAGAACCACACAATTATATTTCTATTGTCCATTTTTAATAGATTTAAGTGTATTAAAGCAGTATTATAAATAAAAAATTCAAGGATTGAATACTTTTGACAATGCAGAAATTTACCTAATTAAATATTGAGTTAATTACATCAGTACTGTATGTACGAGAACAATTCAAAGTTAATGTTTACAAAGTATTATGACTGTACATTTTATTTACATTTAATGTTACATAAATAATGTATACATTTTTATAAATATTTTTAGTTCATAGCTGTACACAGTTCATATACAAAACATTATATACATAAAATTTTTCCAATAAATATTCACTTTCATTCATAGATTTACATGCGTATTGTTTGTTAAATGCAAAAGGCAATGACCATTAAATTTCCTATATTACAAACAACCAATATTATGAATACTAAAACAACTACTATATGCTTATGCTTATGAAAACTATGTACAAAAATCATTTAAAATTTCAGTCAAAAATTACAGAGCAGTACATTGTAAAAACACTGGATTTTAGAATCTCCCTTGTGATTTGCTTGTTTGCTTATCAAATTTTTCCCTTTTTACAGCAAATATTTATGCTTTATATCATCAAATTATAAGTCTATGTAGTTGGCTTTTGTTTTGCCATTAAAGCAATGTTATAATTAAGCACAGATATTTGAATGAAGAAACACCAGCTAGACTCAGACATGGTTACACTGCTTTTCCAAACAAATTGCCACACCTTGAGAGGCAACATGTATTCACTTCTGTTTTGCATGTTGCTATTTACTCTCAGCAAAACCAACACATTTTCAGGGAAATGGTTCTGCTCAAACAAAGTAAAAACTGAAAGGATTTTCAATTCAAATAAAACATTTGGAAATCAGTTATTTCTGTAGCAATTATTGCAAAATAATGGAATTTCTAAGTTTACAAACTGCAACCGAGAGATTACAACTATTAACATTGGTGGTAACAATTTCAGCATGCTAATAATTTAGTGCACTCTATTTTTGTAGTAAATATAACCATCACAGTAGGGTTCTACTACTAAAAGAAGCAATGAATGTACCAGAAAGCAACAACTGTTACAGTATCTGCAAGCAATGCTTTTGTTGTTTGGAAGACCCAAGAAGTTTTGAACAAAGGAGTTCAATAAATTTAAGTAGCAGGTACACTGAGCTAATGGTCAGAGTGCTGGGCCCCACATTGAGCAGTCTGGGTTGGTGCCCAGGCCAATTGCAAGCACTGTGTTGTGTTTTTGGGCAAGACACTTAACTCTCATAGTGCCTCTCTCCACCCTGGGGTACAAATGGGTACCAGCAAATTTACTGCTGGGGGTAACCCTGTGATGGACTAGCATTCCATCCAGGGAGGAGAAGAAATAACCCTAGTCACTTCATGCTTTATATAAAGGAAACCGCTATAAGCTCAGCCTTGTTAACCACTTTGCTCAAATTCAGCTTTTATATATACCTCATAAGTATATAGGTGGTTGCCAATGTAAAATTATTGAAATGGGTTATAATGCATTCCCTCAAAGCCACCCTCCCTGGCCCTTGAGCAATGTAAACCTCAACTGAATACTTACCTAACAGTGTTTGAAGTAGTGAAATGGTTTAGTGAAAGTTTAGTGAAATGGCTGGAAACAGCAATAGCATCAACATTTAATTTACTTACTTTTATTATACAACTGTAAACTGACTGGATAACAAACAACTCATATGAGGAAGAAGACAGAGGAGAAATAGAGAAACACTTGAGGAAAGACACAGAGCTAAACAGTTGGTTCTCATTCATGAAATGTTCTAGATTACTAGTTATTCGTTCCAAGGAGTTCCAATCCTAAAATTATAAGGGACAAGATAAATATATAAATGTTGTAACTAATCTTGTAACATTCACTTTTTGTGGAGTTTGGACTGAATTTTTCAGCACAAGTTATATGTTGGCAAGTAAAGTTCAAACAATAAAGAAAAGAAAAGTGCACAGTTTACTACCAAGAAATGAGGTGACTGTAAAAAAAGAACTGTTTGAATCCCTGATTAAAAAGAGAAACACATTTACTAAATAATAATACCACGCTGGTATCCTGCAAAAATGTTATATACATTGTACTGTCCTTTAAATAATGTAACAACCCATCAATTTCTTTGAAGTTAGTAGCTGTGAGGCAAATGTAGAAAAAGCTAAGAGAAAGAGTTCAGAGTTAGGAGGATGAGAGACAAGGTGTTAACCTGCAAGAAATGGTAAAGTCTTTAAGACTTGCTTAAGCGATCCTATATAACGAGGCTGAACTGTTCAGCCTGCAAATCCCTGCCAATCACAAATTCCAATGGAACGATTTCATTGGTTGGGAAATGCAATTAACTGGCTTTTGGTGTGGCGTGATCCAGACTGATCTCGTTTTCTAAACTAAAAATAGATTCAAAGCAGTACAAGAAATAGCATCAAGATTCTCGTGTATAAAATTCTCTGTTGTGTTGTTTGGGTGCAAACAATTGAAAGCGAGGTTTAGAAATAGTGAAAGATACCTGTAGCTATCAGTCACTGTTCTGCGAAATCACGGAATTTCCTGCCCACAAGCGACCAAAGCTTAGCGCCGATACTGAATACAATTACACAGAATTACATTGGATAAATGCGTTGCAAGTAAACAAATAAATATTTATAAATTCATTTTCTGAAATCTTAATCCGCTTATTGCTGAAAAATAAGGTTTTAGTCAAGGATATGCCACATAAAAGCTAGCCAAAGAGCAAACGAAACTTGTAGTTTTGAATTTTGTCTCTTCAAAATTGAATTTGGTGATTGTTCCCGTTTCACGATAGCATAACAAGACGGTTTGTAAAGAGCGTAGCTCCTAGTTCGCCAAATTTCGAAATGTAGAGATTTTTTCCAAAGCATTGTTATCTTTATTATTTGAATCCTTGACCCATAAAAACAAAATACTGAAACGATTGTCATTGATGTGTTCAGCATTACCTGTTTGAGCTTTCATGTCGTAACAGTGTTTGTGAGTGGTGGACATCAATTTTGAATTTTCAGGATTATTGCATAAATTCTGTTTAAATTTTCTTGTAGCTTGTATGGAAAGAATTATTGGTAGTTTATATTGCATATTAGCTTGTTAATTCCATATAAATGAACTGGGAATGCATTTAAAAAGCAAAATTTGCGGAGCTCCTCTCTTTCATGACCGTTACTCTGACACGACTTTTTAAAATTGAAGCCAACAAAGTGCTAGACGTGGCCCTTTTATAGGCTCGCTCCGTGTTTAAAATGAATGGAATTGCCCTTTTTAGAGGTAATCTAAGGAAATCTTCATTAATTTTGGAGAGGGAGTCAGGCTATGATGATTTCGCAGTTTGAAAACATAAGATTTTACGATCCCCCACACCTCAAAAAGGAACCGTTTACACGTTTAGACTCTGTAACATCTCTTTTCCCTTGAATCTACTAGGCTGTATGTTATAGAAAGAGTTTTGACTAATAGTTACACAGCAAACTTTCCCAAGGGAAGGTTACAAGGTGCTACGTGTAAGAAATGGCATGCATATACCTGAAGATTTTAGCAGTTATGGGTGGTTAATAATAATTTCAGGTGCACTATATGTTGGCTGCTGTTAATTCCCAAGCCAGTTGTAGCTTTGGTTTATAATCATGAACTGTTTGAAAACAAATAAACTTCTCTGATAATCTATCTGGTGAAGGCAAATTCCATTTTCAAGAACAGAAATTCACAGCATTATAAACAGCAAAAATTGTGCAGTCATTACTGCCCAATTGACCAGGTTTAACTGTTGACCTTGAAACAGAAATCACCCATTCAGTTACATCAGGACTGACTTGTGTTTCCTGTACAACAACTTGGCCCTGTCTGTGAAGGAGAAGTAAAAGATATGTATATAAAAAAATAAGCCTACGTCTGTCACTTGAATTTGGTGGAGGCGTGGGCAACACTACTTCTGAAACTTTATTGCATTTAAGAAGACGAGTGATTAAACCTAATCGTTAAACAGAAAGCACTTAAAATTAATTTATCTTAACAACGTGCGAGTAAGCTTTGAACCTACCTGCCGCACTGACGTAACCAATTTTCGCCGGGTGAACTCTGACAATTTCCCTCCTTCTTAGTTTGCAGCAGCATTTTCTACAGGGCTCTTCTTTTCCAAACTGCATGTTTTGAATGAGTTTTTCTGCATCTGGCACACTTGTTACGGAACATTTTAAGCACACTTATTTTAGCTTGCTCGCTCGAATTAAAAGCGAAAACCTGTGAAAAATGACTTTCCCGCCCCTAAAATACCTTCTGCTAAATGTTTTTCTGCCGATTCGAGGAAGGGAATGACGCCTGAAACTGCCACATTTGCCTGAAACTCTCGAAAAGAACAAGTGATCGAGCAAAGACAACTGAAAATCGCCTTTCGACCGCCATCTTTGTTTATACAATTTCAGTGGCGCGCGCATTAACAAGAATCTGGGTATGAGGGAAAAAATTGACCAATCAGACAAAAGTCTCCTTTGTTCCTTTTGGACACTGTTCTTAGTTTCTTTAAAAAACACTTTTTGGAGGTTTCATTGGGCTTTAGCTCGCTATGTTGTCTCCATTCCCGTGTAATGACTGTAATTGCAAACGCCACTTGCAGAATAATTCAACAAACACTAATATTTTACAATGAAAAAATATAAATCTTCTATAATGAGCATTGAAGAGAATTTTATCACGGCCTTTAGAGGCACTGCATGTGTCCAGCGATATTTCTTTGTGTGATTCTGACAGGCTACAAAACATTTTTATCCAATAGACCCTTTGCAGCTAGGTCATCACGTGACCTACTTTTCATGAAATATTGGGCTATAACTTAAAGAATGCCAGGAATAAAACGAGCATGTCGAAAATTACAATTTGGCCAAGTTTGAGGCCCGCGGTTAAAATTTTTGAAACATTAAAAAGATTTGTATGGAAAAAGTTACTGGACGGCAAGTCCCCTTGCCTCCATCAACGTTTTCCATTGCAATTCTTTAAATTTTCCGAAAATTCAAACTGTCGTATATGACATTACTCTTTAATGCGAGAAGCCTCTAACTTGGGTATATTGCTATTTTTGACATGCTCTTTTCATAAAGCAAAGTTAAGTGGGATTTTTTTTAAACTGTTCCATGCTCTTCAATCCACTGACCATACATACATACATAACTTTTTGTTAAGGCAGGTCTAGTAGGGCAACCATAAGGCTGGTGTGGACCTGCCATTTAAATCGAACAGAAACTTGTTAAGAATCCCAACTGGCAGGAGGCTGACCAGTTGGCTATATACAAAGCGTGGAGGAGTTGAATTCGGGACCACCGAAGACAAATCCATCTAGTGGCAGGGAGGAGGATTTGAACCCGAGACCTCCGGTTTACAAGTCCAGCGCCCTAACCACTAGGCCACGCTGAGAAATGTCTCTTGAGAAGCATTTACAAAGTGCCGAACAGAAAAATTCCATCAGCAAGCGTAAAGTCCCAGAATTTAACTTCTTCAGTCTTACGAGAAAATTGTCTGACGTTAACGTAGCTTCAACGTTTTACATGTAAATGTTGTTATCGATAGCAAAAAATATCGACTGTAGTTCCAACGCCCCACTAAAATACATCGGACTCGTCAAAAAATTACAACGGCCGTGAGAATGCGAGCTTCAATTCAACCTCAAACAGTCATAGGTCACTGTACTCGAAGAAAACGACGAATTCTCTCTCTCTAACCCAATCCAAGGCGTTTTTAACTACACAAAATAACTCTTTCAACTCCATTTTTAGCTGTTTTGTTTACGTTTATTTAAGGATTGCTCGCTCATTAATAAATTCACTATCCAAATTTCTCTTGCGGGTATTATCTCCTAAACCTTTAATTCTCCGAAGTTTGAAAATCGATTTCTCTAAGGCTTATCAAGGATTTTAAGGGATAATGAAATTACATCATATTTGTAGTTTTCTGGTTACGGTGATGCTTCAAGCGCTAAAATATTACGATTGTGTCCAGGTTTCCAGGTAGAATGGCGTAGCCTGATGATAAATAACCGTGCGCTGACAGGAAACCTCTCTTATTTCAAAAATTGCTAGAAGTTATTGTCTTCTGAGAGGGTAAAATTGTGAAATCTAAACTTCGAAACGTGTTCTCTTCTTTTTGAAACGGAGTATTTTTTAGTTCGCTTCGGTCAAGGCATAACAGAGTGCACCAAGTTTTTGTTCCTCATGAATCGCGGAGAACACTTGGACACGAAATTGCAGGTTCTGCCGCTTCCGAAGATCTTCATAGTCGAGACAGCGAGGGTCATGCTCAGACTTGGCGGGGGGTAGGGGGGGGGGATACAAAGCAGTAATGTCTCACAAACATATTACATATTAGTTTTACTTTATTTTGCTAATTCTACCTTTATTTCTAATTCTACTTTTATTTCCACTGTCTCATTGTCTATGTCTAGCTTCAATTTTTTTTATAATAATACTAATTTCTTCAAGTCTGGGAACGGAACATCCGGGGCGGCACATAAATATTCCGAGTAAGCTTGGTTATGAACAGTTTGTAAACCTGACTTTTTGCATACTTAATTTTAAAAGAGTTGTGCTGTTGTGATATTTCTATACGATTCAACTCTTTTTGATCAAGTTCTCCTTTCATTTGAGAAAATATACCTAGTTTTGGAAAGGAAAGCAGGTTTAACAGTTCATTTTGAACATATTTTGTGCTAAATGATCACTTAAGCATAAATATATTATTTTTAGACCACGGCATCATTTTCCAATTTTCTCAACCTCGTCCCGTGGTACAACTAGTACAACATAAGGCCATGTTACACGAGGTAATTTTCCTGCAACTTGCAAGGACGACGACTGTAAAACATTGCAAGTTGCACTTGACATGTTACACGCAGCAACTTGTCTCGCAACGTTGTGAAAAGTAGAGGTGATTCTACTTTTCCTGCAACTTGCAACGCAACATTTTGTTGCATTTGCAGGTTGCGAAAATGGGACGGGCAATTTTTTTGGCTGCAATGCAACGTTTGTTGCGTTGTAAGTTGCAGAAAAAAATGCCCCGTGAAACATGGTCTTGAGTGTTTACTGGTACAAACAGCTGAGAAGGTTCAGGAGAACTCCAAAGTAAGTATTTTAAACAACTAAACTTCTCAAGCTCAAAACTTTCCAGTTATTCTCCCAACCCACTCGAGTATTGACGCCATCTTTGAAAATCTGCCCTGCGATATTTTCATTCCCAGAGATTTTTTCCCTTAAGTGTTCGTGAAGGTTCAAGTCTAGATTGAATGTGTAACGTGGTACGTTGTGATAGCAGCATGTGTAGATAATGACGATGCACTCAGTTGCAAGCACCCTTTAGGTTTCTCGATGATATTCCCGCTAATAAGTCAGTAAGAACTGGAATTCGTTGATATTCCTGCTGAAAAGTCGATAAGCATTGGCATTTGAAGACACGAAGCCCTTATCTTTCACCATCAACAATCATTGATCTCTCCTACAAGCGCTGTTCAGTGTTGTCAACCAGGAGCCTGCCCCGTAGCAGCGGCCATCAGCACTTGAGCATGCTCTTGCGGTAATTCTGCCAGAATGTTCTGGAACCTTTGTGGGGATTGCTGCTGAATCTTGTGTATCATACTAATGAGTCCTGAACGAATACCTTTACATGAAACAAACAGTTACTTTTGGCGCAGTCAAAATGGCCTTTGATATGATTAACTAATTTACGTATCAAAAAAATAACAATCTGAATAATTGTAATCATTTGACGGTACCGTGAAACGTTCTATGCCGGAGGGCTACTCACATGTTAAATGAGCGGGGATGTTCGTTGGAAAATTTACATTAACCCCCCAGAGGAGACCAACCTCGGAGCGACTCAAGCTCTATTTAAACACGGAGCGAGCCTATAAAAAGGCCCCGTCTACCACTTTGTTGGCTTCAATTTTAAAAAGTCGTGTCAGAGTAACAGTCATGAAAGAGAAGAGCTCCGCAAATTTTGCTTTTTAAATGCGATCCCAGTTCATTTATATGGAATGAACAAGCTAATATACAATATAAACTACCAATAATTCTTTCCATTCAAGCTAAAAGAAAATTTAAACAGAATTTATACAATAATCCAGAAATTGAAAATTGATGTCCACCACGCACAAACACTGTTACGACATGAAAGCTCAAACAGATAATGCTGAACACGTCAATGACAATCGTTTCAGTATTTTGTTTTTATGGGTTAAGGATTCAAACAACAAAGATAACATTGCTTTGGAAGAAATCTCTACATTTCGAAATTTGGCGAACAAGGAGCTACGCTTACAAACGTTCTTTTTATACTATCGTGAAACGGGAACAATCACCAAATTCAATTTTGAAGCGACAAAATTCAAACTACAAGTTTCGTTTGCTCTTTGGCTAGCTTTTAGGTGGCATATCCTTGACTAAAACGTTATTCTTCAGCAATAATTTCAGAAAATGAATTTATATAAATATTTATTTGTTTACTTGCAACACATTTATCCAATGTAATTGTAATTCATTATCGGCACTAAGCTCAGGTCGCTTGCGGGCAGGAAATTCCGTGATTTCGCAGAACAGTGACTGAAAGCTACAGGTATCTTCCACTATTTCTAAACCTCGCTTTCGATTGTTTGCATCCAAACAACAAAACAGAGAATTTTATACACGAGAATCTTGATGCTATTTCTTGTACTGCTTTGAAACTATTTTTAGTTTAGAAAACGAGGTAAGTCGGAATCACGCCACACCAAAAGCCAGTTGATTACATTTCCCAACCAGTGAAATCGTCGCATTGGAATTTGTGATTGGCAGGGATTGGCAGGCTGAACAGTTCAGCCTCGTTATATAGGATCGCTCCGTGTTTAATTCCTAAAAGAAAACATTCTAAAACAGACACACAATAAGAGCTTTTGTGACTAAAATGACGATAAAGACATTGTCACCGAATGCTATCAGTTATGGCAAAAGTTTAAATATTTCATGCCTGATCAATCCAAACCACCAGCACAGTATCACGGCATTTTTGTGCACGTACTATAATAGGCGAAAACATTGCCATTTTCCTTTTACATTCAAAGTGATACCAAAATCTGCAGTTTGCACCCTAAAGAGACCACTCATGTCCAACCCTTTCCACCTGGTTTAGCCTGCAGTGCGCCATGTTTGATTTACGGTTAGTGCGGACGGGGTGGACTGGGATACGTCCTTTCTCTCGCCTACCAACCACCCCGCTTGGTAGAAATTTGTTTCTCTCCCCAACCTTCCTCTGGCTAAAAAATCCAAGATGGCGGCGAAACATTTCGTGAAGAAAGTCTGAGCGTTCGCTCGCCAAAAATACGCCTGCTCTGCAGGCTACACCTGGCTGTCTCCCGGGGGTTTATGCAAATCAAGCTCGCCATCTGTGCTGTTTTTGGACATTTGGACATTCAGTAGCACAGAATGTCAACAGTCTTACCTTCCTGCAAAGTGCCAGAGGGTAACACCTGTGAAAAAACTGCTAAAAGCTGTGCTAGATACTGTCTAATGAGTGGATGCTGATCACTGAACAGCTCTATGATGCACGAATAAACAGGATGATTCTCTTCAAAGTCTTCCTTCAGAGGGAGACACTGCAACAGTGCTGGAAAAACCTGCAAGAAAAGATCGCATGGTAACTGATTCAGGCTTCACATTGTTGAGTGAAGTTTCTTCTCAGTGGATTTGCGAGTTTGATGGAATTTTCAATCTGATTAACCCTCAAACCCCACATCGGTGGCCAACTTTCTATCCTCCCTTTATCCGCTTTACAAGTAAGAAGGTTATGAGAAAAAAAGATCTGATCACATCAATTAAATATTCGACTAAACTCCAAATTTTCTTCTGGGAAGTGAAAGAAAATATTCAATTATGTCCAAGATTGAAAGCAGGTATTGTTCACCAAGTATCTCGCCTTTGACTGGGTTATTGGCCGTTTTCATACTATTTCATATTTAACAGTATTATGTGTGTTTTGGTAAACCGTTATCAATGTGGACACTTTGTGATGATTATTATAAAGGGCCTGCATCTCGTTAGCGTTCAATCCTCGACAAATCTGATATATTTTTTTTTAGGGAAATAAAGGAAAAACGGAAAGGAACGCAACACCAACCTTCTCCAAGGGAAGAGAATTCCTATTCGCCATGATCATCCTACTGACAGCTCCACAGATGTTGTCGACAACTCGAGGAGGTTGGTTCTGGGACAGGATCAAAAACAGAGATTCTAGAATAGTCTGATAATGACTAAAAGGTATTAAGGAAAAAAAACTGAAATGGAAACTGAGGAAGTTAAAATCTTCATAAATATTAGGTATAATCCTAATAGTCGGTGAAAACTGCTTATTGGTCATCTAAAATTAAGATTGAAGCGAAAAAGTTGGCTGGCACAACCTAGTATAAAATGTTTTAATCAACATCAGGAAAAGAGTTTTACTTTGCGCCATGGAAATTGTGGTCAAAATTTTATCAGTGGACTAAGAATGTAGCTGTTCTACTCACACGCTGCCACTATGTTATGGGAGTGGAGGGAGACTTTGTATCCATAGCCTCTGTTTCACGTATTTAACATAACTAAAAAGCACATCAAAAGTGCCTTGTCCCAGAATACAACATATTACGACAATGGCCAGGCAAACAATGATAAAGTATCAAACTCTTACCGCGATTTTCACGTATAAAGAATTAAGCTACCGCGCTTCACGCGTATGACACACTTCTCAAGGATACGGTGTAATAAGATCTCCACCAAAGAATGCAAGAAGACCAAGGCCATATATTGTGTTGCTTCTCACTTCATCGTCCTCATCCTTCAGTGACGTCATAAACACTGGAAACAGATGCTGCACAAAAGGGACTATGGCATGGCCCATGGCGAGCAACACCTACAATAAGACAAGACCAAAATGTATGGTTTACCTGTTACCTATCTCTTCAGAGCAAAAGTGGCCTCTAATTTATAATTGAAAATAAATTTCTTAATTTAAGATTTATAGTTATAACTTTAATAGTTTTAACAAGGTTTTTAGTAGCTGACGGTTTACTTGAAGACTATGAAGCAATGATAGAGATTCCGCGACCGATAAATAAAGACGATGATGACGATAATGATAATGATAAAGTGAAGCTGTGCTTTTGTCTCTCAAGAGTTACTACCTTACTTGCGATAAGCGAGTCAGACTTCCGTTACGCAGTCGTTCGATTAGGACGCCACGTGGCCCTATTTCTATTGTTACTCTCTCTCCCTGCTGAGCACACCGGCATTTCTATCATAACACTTCGCATCTGTGTAATTTGGACATCGAGAAGAAAATAACTCACCTCTGAGATGGTTCCAATAGCAAATGATTTGTCAGAAACTGGACAAGTTTTTCTCTGTGAGGATAACGTTATGAGATCAGTTCAGTAAGGCAATCGTGATCCCACTTATTGCAAGTCATTATCTACAGAATATTATAAATTGGCCGCCTAACCACCTTAACCAGATAATAACAGCTCTTCTAAGAACTAAAAAGTAGCTGCTTGGAGTACCTATTTTCTCCCCACATCATCAAGCACGAAGCAAAAAACGCGAGCGGAAAATATGGATGCAAAGAAGCGGGGCAAGGAATTGTCACCTTTTCTCCACCCACACCCCTGCCATAAGGTGGTGTGCGTGCAACGATCGCCATGCACGCTGTAACTTGTCTGAGGAAAAGGAGAGTCTGCTGACAGTCTATAAACTAGAAACTTCTAAACAGATTGTGAAGCAATTAAACTCGTTTGTATCTGGAAAAAGCTGCCGTTTAGTTACACCAAGATAATCAAACTAAACAAGTAATAAATAAAATGTTTCGTCTGGTAGATGATCTACTTACAGTTTTCTTCAGTAACAGGGGCAAGAATCCAGCAAAGTACGGTGCAAAGATTTGTCCGCCTACAGCAGTAGCTAAAGAAGGAAGAATGTCGCCTGCGTATTCAATTAACATGGCATCAAACTCCGCCTGTTGGTCTGAATCATCTACGTCGTCATCATCACCTTGTTGGCAAGCAGTCTAGAAAAGAACAGGAAATAAGGCAAGGAATTTGATATCTCGTACATCAATCAAATAACATATTTTATTAAATTCTCAACCTCGGATAATGCAATTCTAGCTTTCTGATTGGTTCACTAGATCTCGGTTATCAGCCATTATACCTGCGTTTGACCTTATATGGGAAACGAGTGCGGCAAGTGCCGCTCAGTTTAAAAATTTTCCTGCGGGAAGCGAAAGTTCCATCAGAAAAATGGCAAATTTGGCGAGGTTTATAAGCTTATACAAGAAATAATCGACAGTGCCTTCCCTAAAACCACACAAAATGCCATAGTTGACTCAACTAGGTAAAACTGAAAGGATTGATGCGAAATGTTTAATTAAAAATACTTGTAAATGTACAACAAGAGCGACTGAACGAAGAAGAAAAGCAGAAAATAATTTACGGGAAGACCAGAAAACTTACACAATTTCATTCAGTGTTCGACGTAAATGTGGCTCAGCACTTCAGTTAAGTTTGTTACCTTTCAATCTTGATCTTGTCCTTTTATACTTCAATAAACTTCATCGAATCTGAGTGCAATTTCGTTTCAGCATAATGAAGTAGTCTTGATGACAGCCGTGGAGCCGTAAACAAGTACAATATGTAAACACTTGCTTCGCTCGTCTTGCATAACTGGCATAAGGCGTATAATTTCCAGAAAAGCTATTGCTTCGGATCTTCCCGTAAACCTTAATTGTTGTCACAATTTTCCAGGATGAAAAGACGATTTACGAGGAGATTTTCCGAGGAAAATCTTCAGAAGAAACTCTCTCGCTCGCTTTCCTCGCTTGTTTCATTCAACTCAAAAAGTGAACACCGCGCCACAAATTTTCCCGCCTCCTCATACTATCACTTCGTTTACATCAAAATGAAATGTCCAGTTGATTTATACCAAAGAAGAATTTAATAAAACAATTATTCCATTCGCCCTTGTTGGATAACAGTGGTTATAGCCAACTCGGCGCTTCGCGCCTCGTTGGCTATTTACCACCTCGTATCCAACGCGGGCTCATGGAATAATTGTTAATTAGACTGTGTGCAGTTAGTTATTATTATTGAGGATACCGTGTGGTCTACGTACGTCATCTGAGCAAGATGTAAGTTTTGTAGACATTTTAAAACCATGATTTCACTTTACATTCAGGCTGACAAAGTTAACATTGCGTGACATTTTTCACATAAGTGAAACTGTTACAATGATCAGACGTAGTGCAGTCAGTATATGTGAGTTTTCATTCTATGACATGGACTATGTTTGGTCAACAAAATATGAGATCGCCACTGCAATTTTTGTCCCCTATTTCACTACAGCGGAATAATTTATCCAATCCAAAGTAAAACTTTTCTCAACGCACGAACCCCTCCCCCCTTCCATACGTTCAAAAGGGAGGTTACATGATTTCAGTGTCAAACTATGACCATAAATTGCTCCAATTTTGGTTCATTCCGGTTTCTGTAACAGTTGAACGACTAGGAGTATTGTGACTCCCTCCTCCCCCCTGGATATCGATGGGATGCTTGTCCATCACAGGGTTACCATTCCCCCCTCCTCCCCACCATTATTTCGCTGGTACCCATTTGTACACCTGTGTGGAGAGAGGCACTATGGGAGTAAATTGCAGTGCTTTAATAAGAAACCGACCAACCTTCTGCACTAGTACTGTCCTAGTAGCATTAGCAATGGCGTCAGGGTGTCCCTGTTCATCAACAATTAAAGACTTGACTGCCTTCAGTACTTCATTTAGCGACTGTAGGGTTGCCATGACAACAGACCTGTCCTTGTCCTTTGTTATCACCGTGATAAAAGTTGGAATGGCTGTGCTAAGCATACGTTGTACTAAAGACGAGAGTGAAACATGGCAGTTGAGCCATTACTCGTTTGTATTATTTTTTGTATTCATAAAATTAATGTAATAGTGCAACTGTATTTGTATTAAGTATAGTGGTAAATTTAGCATCATGCAGATATTTAATGATATTAATTTTCTGTAGTTTGAATCTGCACGTTACCTATAACTAAATAAAAAGGTAGCAATTGTGTGGCTGTTTTAGCTAGAATTGTAATATTGTATTTTGTATTGTCGGTAAAGCCATACTGCACTGGTTATGGCATTCACGTTTATCAAGAAAACTACACGATGTGATATATGGAAAACAATCTGTTGCCAATGCATAGCAAATCTCATATATGTGGATTTCGTCGTGCAGAAGGTAACATTAAAACTTACGAGGATGGTATTGGGGACACGTGATTAAATTGGCAAGGGACTCCCGTGCAGACACGCACGTAAAGGGTTAATTAACAATTAGACCCGTAGCCCGCAAGGGCTACG
Organism: Meandrina meandrites; assembly: GCA_963693305.1. Classification (NCBI taxonomy): domain Eukaryota; kingdom Metazoa; phylum Cnidaria; class Anthozoa; order Scleractinia; family Meandrinidae; genus Meandrina; species Meandrina meandrites. The sequence goes on from OY855903.1 coordinate 23,346,062, forward strand.
GGTCAATAGCCCATGAGGCGAAGCCGAATGGGCTATTGACCCGTGGCCCTTGAGGGCGAAGGGTCTAATTGTTTTAGTATCACCCAACTAGTCGGACAGTAATGAAGTTAGCAAATGCAAGTTGAAGAAAGATTTATTTGGGAATAAAACGAAAGAAAGCGTCACGAATTTCGCTACTCGATGACTATTACTAATAGTCCTCTAGTAGCGTAGCCAATCAAAATGCAGGATTTGCATTAGTCCACTAGTTGGGTGATACTAATAAGTAATATTCATCTTCTTCACTGATGATTTACCAGTTTTTGTTCAGTTTAAGTTCCAAGAATTAGCTCGAATATGGACACATCAGCCATTGGGCTAGTTGACGACTTGCTATATTCTGCAGTAGTGAAGCAGCTCTCGTACTGGTCCTCTAGTGTAGCAGTTGCTACTGTTTTGGGGGCTAGGGGCATTGTTCCTGTTGTTTGTTCCCTTGTTCAAAGGGTAGCGAGCGATTCACGCGAGACCTTGTGAGAGCTGTAATCTGACTCATATTTTGATCGCCTGCTCATTTGGCTATGCATGAAATTTACACTTTTGGCAATATGCCAAACAGGTGTTTTTTCTATACATACGTGCTGTTTTGTCCTCTGCACCGGCTTCTTGAAGAAGAGAATGGAATCCACTACAAAACTGACCTAACGCCATGACAGCTCCCTTGCGTACTCCTGTGTGAGGAAACTGACAAGTCGCACGGATTTTGTTAACAAGAAAGAAAGAAAGCGAAATACGATTTGCCTCGATTGGTTTCATACTCATATTTAATTCCTTCTTTCCCCCGGTCCAGAAGATATAATTAATTCCAAGCTTCTATTCACCTTTCTAACACAGACAAGTTTCAGCTGATGGTTACAAGTACTGGTGTGTTTGATTTGGTTATGCACTTCCTGAGTTGTATAAGGTCGTAACTCTGAAGTAAACCAAGAAGACTATACGTACGTTTTCCTACAGTTTTGGTTCAAAGAAATTCCAATGAAAAATGCTCTGAATCTAAGCACAAATGCATGGAAAATTCTTCGGGTACTAAAATAAAAACTAGTTTTAAATATCTATGATTATAAATCACAATTCTTGTTGTCTAGTGTGAAATCATCAGCCATGGCATGTTAGTAAAATGACTAGTTTTCCTACCTGGATAAGTTTTAAAACTTCTTTAAATGACTCATCCAAGTACGGTAGAAACTCTGTCCTGTGACATGGAAAAATGTTAAAATTTCAGTAATAAAAACAAGAATAAACTTTATTTCACTCTATAAATGTTTTCTGGCCTCCCGCAATTCGAGGCAGGAGGTAAAGAAGAAAGAGAGGTGAGGGAGGTGAAGAAGTAACTGACGGTTATGTTTCAGTTTGGTTCTCTCAGTCTTTGTGCTCTATGAAACGTAATCCTAATGCATTCTACTGTCGCAAGAGTTTTATTTCCACCTATTTTCAAGATGAATTGTATGACACAAAACAAGCAGCATACATACATGTACTGAATCAACGCTTACACTTACCCTGAGTTTTCTGAGATCTCTCCAAGAGCATTACAAGTGTCTTCCTTTTCTTCCAAGTAAGCATTTTCAACGCTATAGCTGCAATCAAACAGAAACAAATGGGTTGTAAATGAGCTTTAGGACACATGAATGTGCGATACATGAAGTATAAGAGGCATGAACGAAAGCGCGAAGTTTTATAAAAACACTCAAGAGCGTTTTTGTTTTTCTTTGCAGAAGTCACAAAGTAACTTTCTCTTGAGTAATCTAGTACAGAAAGGAAAGAAAACAACCCCAAATTAAAAATTACCCAGTTACTTGATCATCATCATCGTCGTCTTCTAAGTCTTCATCTTCCAGTAGAAAGCTAGGGTCATCTTCACTTGCATAGTGGGTCTGTCGATAGAGCGTCTTTATTGTTACAAGTATATGATATAAACCCTAGAACTTGAACTGACGGTGCAGGGGGTGCAGGGGGGGGGGCGGTGACCTGTGATAGACTAGTATGTCAACTAGGGGGAGTAGGTGAGGAGTTTATAGTGTCAGGCGCGATGATCAAGATGGAGCATTAGACTCTTCTGATCCTTTGGTTCGGATTTAGACTTTGACCTAGCTCAAACACCTAACATATAATTGTTCACGCCTCGTGATCAACTTTAACGGGACAAAAGATCATTCAAATGCAAACAGTACAACATAACTAATTCTAAATTTACCACAATTCCTTCTGTAGATTGAAGTGAATCAATCATATATTTCACTATATCTTTTAGGTATTTTCCCATGTTGGTCTTGAGTATTGTAGATACTGAGGCAAACAACCCATACCTGGAAAAGAAAGTAATATCAAAGTACCCTAAATATTCGTATGGGATCCACAAGTGAGTCAGTGATGGTAGTCATATCATGGGTCTTAAATTTTTAGATTAAAGTAGCAGTGTATTTGCTTTGGGTTTAAATTTGCTAAGTTCTCTAACTGGTAAATAAAACCTGCGAAACAGGCAAACATACCATCTTCAATAAATTGAGTTAAAATAATGCTGAGCCCAAACACCAAACACGACAGGGCTTAGGAAAATTTCTTCTACTTCACGCTAGTTACACATTTTCCTTGATGTTGTGACTGGGTTTATTTTAGTTTTAGTTTTAATAACAAGCCTTACGTGCATCTTCTAAGATCAGGATCCCGATCTTGTTCCAGGAGTCTCTGAGGATTTTAAAGAAAAAGTCATCAGGGTGACTGAACAAAAAGACAGTGGACACCGGCATAAAATAAGAAGAAAGAAAGAATACAATTGCCTCATTATTTGATTATTGTCTCCTTGCACTTGTTTTTGGCTACTTTCTTTTAACCTGTTCAGCTTGTTTGGTATACTGATAATAGATTTCAGTACTTCGTTTGACTAACAAGACAGATTTCCAACAACAGAGCTCCATTTCAGTCTCAGCTGGAATGAACAGGATGACAAAGCTAATGATCTCCTCCCTCTCTTCCCCATCTGGTTTGTTCTCTTGACCTCAGTACTTAGAAGGGTCTTAGAGTAAGCCGGCACTAAAATAGCACCACACTCATCTCTCAAGATGGAAAATGATGACAAACCTACCAGGCCAAGCTGGATACACTCATCTGCTAGAGGCATGAAATTTTCTGAACCAATAGTTCTTGCAAGAACACCTAAGGTATCTATGAAAAAGAGAACAAATGTCAAGGAAGGTCTTGAGATAAAACATCAGTTTTCCCTTAAATTAATAGAACGTCGACAACTAAGAAAAAAGACTTGCCAATAGCTTGCACTCGTAAAATGTTCCTTTCTACTGATCCAGAGTTGCTAAGATATTCCTGCCAAAACAAACCAGCAGAATAGTCACTTCTTTGAAAAAAGTGAAATAAAGTATTACTTCAAACCTGCCAAGGAGAGCATCCAGCAGAAGGTATGTTATAGCCACAGTAAACAACAATTTGTAACATATACAGTTATTTTGAGAAACATTGTCAGAAAAAAATACACATGTCAAGTGCACATAACAAGACCAAAGATAGTATCGGTAGAAGTATTGAGCTATTGCACATGCTGAATTCTTATGAGATATAATGGAATAATAAACGTGAATTTACACTTTTCTTTCTCTTCAGACATGTGAAAACAAGGTACATTTAGCCACTCTGAATTTAGAAGAACTTTCCTAACTCAAAGACATGCGACAGTAAAAGTCTAACTACAGATATAGGCCTCCTGAGAGGAAAAACAAATTCTCCACGTGCAAAAATACAAACTTCTACATTTCCTCTCGGCCAATATGCAAAATTCCAGTGAATACCCAGACAACCTTTCCATCTTGTCACGTGTACTTTAATTAGTGTTTTTTTACTGACAACCTTTCTCGAAATAGCTGTAAACATTCTGAAGCATCCACTCTTGGAAATTGCTATAGCCCAATAAAGTTATGCCAGGAGGTCAAAATGCTTGCAACAGAATTTTTCTTTTTACATTGTTTGCTTTTGAGGCATTCATGTTAACATACTGAAAGTCAACAAAAATCAACTCGTGGGAAATACGTAAAAAATCCAAGAGTTGACGACCGCCATATTTTTATGCTAATTAGCCATTGTAAACTGTTCCATCCAGACATTTTCCACTTTTAGTTACACTCAACATGTAAAAACAAAGGAATCTTAAGTAACAAATACATTTAAGTTCTATCATGGACCGTTTTACAACAAATATTCAACAAAAAAGTGTTCACATAGTAATTTCTCAACCCTTGCTGTTCAGTATCTGGGCTACTATCCCTTATATTAACGTCTCTGAAACATATAGCATCACCTGATCCGGCTTTCGCTACCTTTTTAACAGTAACGTGAAGTCATAAGGTATCGACTGCGTTTCCGACGTCCTCTGTATCGCTATCTGGATCTGTCAGAACTGGTGAATTGAAACAAGCACTTCCACGGCACTCGCCACAGGCAGGTGAACAGTTATGTCCATGCTTTCTGCAACTACATCAAGCCGTGTTACAGTCAACCTTCCAGTTACATCTGACAACTCGGAGGAAAGTTTTTTCGGAGCAGGTGGTTTGTCGGTCATTACAGGCATTACAGTACCATCTGTTTCTTTATATCGCCAGTCACACGATGAACCTCTGGATTTCCAGTCCAATGTTGCACCATGCAGTACACGCGAAGGGAATGATATTTCGCGATCACTGCAGACGACTTCGGAGGCAAGGACTTTACTTCAACTGCGGTTGTACTTTTAGCTGTCTTTTTGCAAAATCGTCTATATCGCAAGGCCTCCAAACTGTCGCTCACCTTGCCGTCATACCTCCACTAATGCGCGTTCTCCTTTCATAACGTCTTCTGTCCGACAAATTGGCATTATAAGTTAAGTACTTTGGCATGCTGATACAACTGTGATCTGTTCTTAAGACCGACGGCCTTTCCAATACCAAACAAGCGTGACCTGGCATCGTACCCCAGCAACGTGTGTAGAAATACAACTGGAAGATTTCTGCAGAGGTTTGACCCGAGCACAAAACAAGTAGCCTGGATGTCCCAAACCTTGCCTTGCGTGATCCCTAATGTCGGCTCTGGTTTGCAGTTTTGCACTTTTTTCCTCGGTGGCAGAATAAAATTAAAATGTCTGTGTCATTTGCGATGACGATGGTGTCTCTGGTAGCAGCTACAGAAACCGCAGACTGAACTATCAAGACATCAGCATCGCCTGCAGCATGAATGCTGTCACAAACCGCCTCCTTTAACTTCTCACTCACTATGTTGGCATTGTTTGTTTTCTTTGTTTCGCAGGACAACGTCTTTCTTTACAGTGAGTATGCTCAGAAGATCACGGTGTACAGCTACAGCATTGGTCGATCCTCTTCTTAAGTGTGTTGCGTGTTTAACTGAGGGCCCATCGCAATAACCGTCAAATACAGCAATACACCTGCCATATCGTTGAGGAACATAATGCACATGGCAGCTGCAGATGTCACAAAAATTTGTACCGCGTTTCCAAAGGATACGATGAAGCAGTGCTCCTCCGCCAAGAACATAGAGTGGTTGGCTAGGTTATGACATTTGTTCAAGTTTGACCTCATTCTATAAGGCTTCAGCAAAACAGGGTTGCTGCAAATATCGTACTTGAACAGGTCTTGTAATTCCGTAAATTCATTTGTGGCAACAATGAGCTTTCGCTGAAAGAGCAACTGTGGATCAATCTCCATGTGATCCTTTTTTTGCCACAGCAGCCGCCTTTGATCCAATGGTAGTAGCTTGTTGCTTTCGTTTAAACGAATACTCATGGTACTCTATGCCTGAGCAGGACTTAAGGATCGTCTGCCTGAAGCTTGGATAACGGGACTGGTGGGACTTGCTCGTCATCTGTCGCACATAAACTCTGCCCTACTAATCTTCTAGGGAACTGGTGTCGACCTTATACTCTATCGTCAGTTGTTTCAACGCAAAACTGGAGCGAAATCAATGTTTTTGTATGCTAACATTTATTAATTGTTAGATTTTTATCATACCCTAGAACGTGATTTACTTTGCAGTTGTAATATCAAAGTGCCCTCTAGTGCTAAAAAAATTAAAACTCAGTAATAGTAATAGTTATAGTAATATTTCGTTGGGAAAATCTTCGTGAGCAAACCACAGCATTAATTCGCCCTTTAAAAACACTAAACTGAAAAAAGTTAGGCGATTAATGGCTTTTAAAAATAAATTTGGTAAAACGTATCCGTGATAAGGCTAATTTGCATAAAAACATGGCGTAAGGGCAAAATGACAGAGGTAAAAAACTTGCATTTTTTTCGTATTTCGCCTGGGTTGATTTTTATTGACTTTTAATATGTTTATCTGGAGTCCTTAACGAAAACGTTCCTGAAAATATAAATTCTGTTGCAAGCATTTTGACCTTCCGGTACCAAATCGCATTAACTTTCCTGGACTACTAGATGCATTTCAATAAGGCGGTCTGAGCAAATTATAGACCATTATAATACCTAGAGAAACTGCCTTTTATTTGCTGGAGGTAACATTAGGTAATAATTACCTTAATAAATTCAACAATTTGAGGGAAGTATGGTAGCATGGCTTCTTTAGCAGCACTGGCTGTAAACAAAAATTGGAAACAACAAAGAATGAATGAAATAGAATTTGGACAATGATGGCATGCAAAAAGAGAAAACAAAAAGTTAAAATCACTAACAACATATGAAATACTGTAGCTATAACGTGAAGTACTTATGAAAAAAATGTTTAAAGAATTGAGGACACTTTGTTGCAGGTAGATTGTTGCTCATGATGTTTTCTTGCAAAAGTAAACAGAGGAACATTTGATGTGGACACAGAATGTTCCTGAAAGAAATCAGAAACATTTTTTGGTGTCTGCAACAAATGTTTCATGCGTGGGCAATTGCAAACCGGGAAACATTTATGTCCACAACAATGGGTCCTTGTTCACTGCCGCCTTTACCTGTAGCTCCTATTGCACTGATAGCCAATTCTTTCATCTGTCCACTCTGCGCAAAGCAAACTCTGTTAATAATAAGCAATAGTTCTGATAAAATTGTTCATAAAAAACTCATGATCCACCGTGAATCGATGAACAAGAATTGTACAGGGTACAGAGGCAATAAAAAGCTCAAAATCCAAGCAAAATTATTTTAAACTTATAACTTACTGTTCCAGGTGCCAAAGCAAGAAGAAGTTTTTCCATCAATGTAGGTAAATAAGGAAGGATGCCCTCTCCTGCAAAAATGGACAGCGAAAAAAGTAACTATTATTATTACAATCAGTATCAACTTACTTTTTTGTGAATTTACATATTAATGTTTGCTACATAATGACTGCATTACCTAAATTTTCACAGAAAGTTTCTAATGCATAGTAAGTCCTTGTTATGCTAGCTGAGCTTTGGCCACTTTCTGAGGTATTTACAAGTCGTTCAAACAGAAGCGGAAGGATATCAGCACTGTATTTACTGATATCTGGCTAAAAAAGAACAAAATACAGAGTTGCAAGTTAGCAAGGAGTCCTTAATTGAAAGATGAATATATCAGGTTATAGTCAAATCATCTAAACCATCAGTTGATCGAAAACTCACAAAACTTGTTCTCTCTTTTGGACATTCGAATAAAATGGTTTGCTTTTATTTTTACTGACTGATTGACCTGATTTGCAGAAAAAGCCCCCAAATTACGTTGTAACCGAATCGAACAAAGTGTAAAGTTGCCTCTTTTCTGTGCCCAAAGAACAAAGGGTATCACCTGCAAATACTCTGAGTATTGGCCCAATGCAAATAGAGCAGCATTCTGAACCAAAGGATTTTCATCTGAAAGTCCTGAAAACACCAAACATTGTATTAAACGTGAGACAAAATTGAGCTATAGATATATTTTGTCTCTACACATTCAACAAGCTAGGTATGCAACTTTTTGCAGCTGGATAATTCCGTGTTGAAATGCTTAAGTTATTAACAGATGAAAGACCACCAAAGTTGTGTAGGAAACTTTTAAGAGCAGTTGTCAACAGAAAAGCAAGAAAAAAATTGGCATTTGAACTCATAACCTCTTTGATACCGAAGCAGTGCTATACCAACTTAGCTGTCAAGCCAACGGGAAGGCAGTCACTTTGTGAATTTATAAATAATGTACCCATAGAAGATGAAGACAGTCAGTTACTACCTCACCCGTAATTCCAAGACAATGTAATGAACATTGATCTGCATGAATTTACATAGCCTTCGGAAAGTATAAATCTCTCTAGCTACAATAACCTACAGGGGTGTACTACCACATGTGTAAGTAAGTGCAATCAGTATAATTTTATACCACACAGTCTTGAAAGTGAATAGTGTTTTTTGCACACACTGATTGGTTAACTCAGAGGTGATTATTTAGCAAAGTACTATTCACCTCAGAGCAGCCAAGCAGCTGCAGTGTCAGTGAAAGTGATGGATATTTACCTTTCTGCTTAGCGGCACGATATCCACCACTATTCAACTCCACTTCCATGAATAATTGTTAATTGAAGGGGTGAGGATAAGATTTGCACATTGGTTTTTTGGCCATTTTTTTAACTTTTATTTTATTTTTTATTATTACAAGAGCCATCCATTATCACTAATGAAAAAACTGTAATTTATATTTATATTTATTTATGTGTTTATATTATGCACAAGCAAATCAATATTTCTTTCTATCCACACCTCTGCAAATGGTCTGTAACGCAGCCTCAAGATATCTGTAACACAAAATAAAATTAAACAATGTCAGAATAATAAATAATATAATTTCAATACAGTTGGTTTACATGCTAGGTATCTCAACTTTTACTGATGTAAGAAACAAGGATTGGGCATCATACAGTGTTGTGTTCTTAGAAAACACAAGTGTGAAACCAATTACACACCTACAGGGAGATCAATATTGAAGTGATCATCAGTTGCAGATGGCATTATAAGCTGCTTTGCTGAGGAATGGAGATTCCAGGTCAATGCTCTTGTACGTAAGCCACATGCACAACTTTGAGTGCAAAATTTCAGCCAAAAGGTCTGAGTTTTTACAGTAACCTGGTAAAAAGCTGGAATATATAACCTGCAGTGGACTAGCATCTGATTTGGTGGCAGGGAAAGTGAAACAACTGAAACAACATTTCTTATGTCTTGGGTAAAGAAAAATCAAGTTACACACCTGGCCCTGGTTGTTCAATGGGAGGATAATGCTATCCACTGGCTAAATCACTATCCAGTGCATTAGGACTTCAACACGGTCAAAGTGTGTCATTCATTATGTATTCAGTTTTCAATTCACACATGCGCAACATAGTGATAGAATTACCCAAGGGACACTTGCCACTACTTAGTATCCTAGCAACTAAATGCAGGTTCGAAAAAACAAGTGATCGCTAAAAACCTGTTTTGACTCCGATAAGATCGATCTCGCCGCTTCGCTGCTCACATGTGAATGTGCTGCTCGAAGACAAATTGCCACACTGTATAGACTCTGCATACTCTCAGAGAGCTTGTGGTCTCACAAAACCCCCAAAATATTAGCGTTTTGAAAGAAGGCTTATCGTTTCAATGAAAATCTATAGACAACAAAAAACTTAATAAGTTACCGACCGGCCGTTCGCGCTAAAGCCATTGTGCAGTCAAGGAAAGGTATACGCATTTAAAGTTGTTTGTTAACTCGGTGAAGGTTTGTTATGATCAAACGAAAGTTTCACATAAGATGGAGGAATCTATGACAATAATATATACATGGAATGTTTCATCTTTCAGTAACATTTACAAAATGTCCGACAGAGTTGTGATTACGCAAATATCGGCTTCTTCCAGTTTAACATTTGAGTGTGACAGCGTGTCCGGCTATCTTGACGCTTAGCTCATAATAATGAGCAGTCACGAAAAGGCACGCACTAAAAGTTTGTTTCTTAACTTGCTGAACATGAATGAATGCATCTGACAAATTCGAAGATTCTGGTATTCACTCTTCGCACGTATTTGCATTTTATCGGCAACTCGCCGGTGCTACATTCACGGCGACGGTAATGTAAACAGAGCGGAAAAAGGCATTTCCTTCTTCGCCATTCAGCATTCTAGGTCAAGGCATTCTAGTTACCTTACTACCCTTGATTGGCATTTTCTCTCTTGCGACTTTCGGCTGCAAATAGTTTTAGCTTTGTATTACTCTTTGACTAAACGAAGAATGAATGGAAACACATTCGTGAAACATCATCGCGACCGATTGTTTACACATGGGCGCCTGTATAGATTCGCCGCCAGATAAGGAAACCTCAGTGCCAGAAAGATTTTGCTAACATTCCAAGACTCTCTTCGAACGGTAGAGGTTAGATTTTCAAGTTCTTGCATTTTGGAAGTTTTCACAGGTAAACCGCAAAAAAAGTTGTGTTAACCGTCTTTAGACCGCTTGCTTATTCTTGCGGTGCAAGATAACTTCTTGCGCCGATTCTTAAGCGTGCATTAAAATGGCTTTTGTCTATTCTTTGAAGCACTTTCAAAGTAGTGTCGGAAACTTACTACTAGAAATATCTTCAATGTTTGGAACGCAAAAACCGGTTTTTAAAATTAATTCCAAGTTGAGATTCCCAATGGGACGTGACGTAAAAAAGCGTTGAGCGTTACTAAGATACAAGACTCATAAATATGCACGAACACCACTTGAGTGGGGTTCGCTGAATGACACACTTTGACCGTGTTGAAGTCATCATGGATAAGTGTTGACAAAACAAACTATGCTATCCACTGGATAGTGATTTATCTGGTGGATAGCGTTATCCACCCTTTGAACAACTGGAACCAGATTGAAGGATCATTGACCTATGAAAAGCATAAACGATGTGACCCAAATGTTTACTGTGAAATCTAAAAAATACTCCTCATCTGTGGCAGAATAAGTGGGAGGCGCGGTGGCCTAATGGTTGGTGAGCTGGACACCGGATCAGGCGGTCCGGGTTCGAGTCCTGGCCGGGGCACTGTGTTGTGTTCTTGGGCAAGATACTTTACTCTCACAGTGCCTCTCTCCACCCAGGTATATAAATGGGTATCGACGAATTTACTGGTGCCGGGGGGTAACCCTGTAATGGACTACCATCCCATCCAGGGGGGAGTAGAAATACTCCTAGTTGCTTCATGCTACAGAAACCAGGATAAACTTCGGTCTGATGGGCCACTAGGCTCATATGCAGACTTTACCTTTTACCTTCCTGTGGTAGAATAAACATGGTAAGACAGGTTGCATAAATCATGCTCTAAGGCCTCTTAAAAAAGAAAATATCTTAATTATGAATGAAAGGAATATTACTAAGTGTACCACGCTGTCTACCCACAACACCCATTTGGTCATATCATTTTATGGTTTATGCTTTTCACATGGTTAACATTTCGTCAATTAGGTGTATACAAATGTTGCATCGGCATATTTCTTTAACAGCATACCTCCTATTTTATGTACAGGCATTCTGTGGATCAAGTTGGCTATCAAGGAATGTTTTTCTGTGCAGTTGTGATTTGTTTACTGTAGTTTTGTTAGATTCTGTTTGATTGATATCAAACTCAAACATATTACCTGTTTCTGATGTAGTCAGCACATCCCTCAGCAAGTACTGCCAGAGATATTAGTGCTGCCTTTCGTTTATAAGGGTCATCACTTGTAAGTGCTGGCTGGACAAACTGCATCTGCAGAAAAAAAAATCAAAAATACCACGTCAAACAAGAACTTATGTTTGCATTGCCTGGCACAAATGTTGGGAGTATAAATTCAAATGATTATTTGACTTTGGATGACGGCTTTTGAGATTCACAAATTATCAAAAAGGGATGAACAATTAAAGGGGCACTGTCACGAGCATAACTTCAAAAATGACACAGCCCCAAAACATGTTTACACCATTGGAAACCTATTAACAGTGGTCAAGTAAATATTCTTAAAATTACTATATCAGTGTACTGAAGCTAAATATAGAGTGATATCACTGTGATACTATTGGGAGCTTTTGATCTCAACTTGAAAAAGTCAGCCTGACTTTTTCAAGTTCTGTCCTTGTGGTTTGGAAAAATTGATGAAAACTTTTTATGATTACCCTCTTCTTTAAACAATTTGCTAGATATCCTTCCCTTTAAGTTCTAGGAGCATTTCTTGCATGGATGAAAGTACTAAGTCGTAATTTGATGCCATTTTACTAAAAAAAGCCAAAAAATGTCCGTGACAGTGCCCCTTTAACAGTGAGGACACTCTTGCCTGTCATGAAAATGTGTGCATCTCATTAGCAAGCATTCAATCTTGGACATATAGCTAATTGCAACAACATTGTCATATTAAAAAGAAAAATGAAAAAAGTCAAATAGGAATTAATTAGCTTAATCATCATAGCTGGCAGCATTTACAGGAAGCTCAGAAGTTTCTACCTGGAAACATATTAATATTGTGTTATAAGATAAACTGATCTATGTTACATATTTTGAGGCATTTTGAGGCTGTTTCTTTAGGCAAACCCCTTCAAATGTGTTCACTTACCAGAGGTGGAATAACTGACTCGGGTGGAAAATGAAGAGCAAGAATATCTAGAACCTACGGAAAAACAAGCATACTAAACAGACACCAACAACACTGCCAATATTCTGCTTAATGGTCATTCACAAGAGTTAACATACAAAGACTTAAAAGCTAGCACCACTTATTTTAAGAGCAAAATTAACCCTTTCGCTGCTAAATTTTCCCCCCAAAATGCGTTTTTTGACCGTTTAACCAAATTTTTGTTGTTACGATGCTAATTTTGCCCAAACTTTGCTATAAAAGCACTTTTTTACATTGCAGCAACATTTTGATAGAGATTCCGTGTAACAATGTACAATTTTTCACTTTGGTGCATGCGCATAAGCCAAAATTTGGACTTCCTTCTCCTTTTCCTTCTTTTTTTTCCTGCTTTATTATCCTCGTTCCTTTCTACTGTTCACGTCCTTCTTTCTGGCAGGAAAGGTTTGGACAAAATCATTGGTAAACCCTGAAAAGAGGATGTTGATCAATTAGAGGTGTGTTGGCCTGTTTATGCACCGATTTTGCACCAAAAACGCAGCGTGTTTTTTTCAATTAGCTCCGTCAGAATGCAGTCGATATACAAAATGCATGGTCCTATGGAAAGATCAATCCACACTGTGTCAGTTGCTTATCTGAAAAGTTAATTGACGTGTAAACTGATGACGTCACAAGTGGTTCAATGACCACTCCTCCAAATGTCGACAAAAGTCGACTTTGGCACTGAAAGGGTTAAAGTACCATGTACATGACAGTACAGTTGTACTTCTTAACAGTGTTCTCTTGAATATTTGTTACAATGACGAACTTGAAAGTGAAAGTCTCGATGGGCAAAAGAGAAAATTATTCATTTGCAATTATAACAAATGTCTTAATTTTAAACACGCTTCACTTACTGGCACTTTTTTTAAAAGTGCCAGTAAGTAAAGTCTGTATATTAAAATATACTAAAACATACAACAAACAATATTGGACTCCGTACTTTACCTGTGATGCCACGGCACAAGGTCTGCTTGCTTCTGTTTCATCTTCAATCTCATCATCCTCTTCCTCGTCATCAAAATCATCATCTTCGTTTGGTGGTGATGCCATTAGTGGGAACACTACTGACAAGGTTGGCAAGAGAAGCTTGTTTTTCACCAGTGCCTGTTAAAGTAAAATTCTAACACTCAACTGAGGTATTGAATGCAAATGCATTACTGACACATGACAGCTCTGGATGTTCTTTGAAGATTAAACTCACCTTAGGTTTTATTCTGGCAAGCCAGCTCACAAAGTAAAGAGCTTTAATTCTTAAGTTATCTCCACACGATGAATTGCTAGCAATCTGGAATTCATTAAAATTTAAAATGAACAAAATAAATTTCAAACCACTTTGTACTTAGCACTGGTTAACAACTGGATCTGCTTCAAACTGCAGATAGCAATCAGGGCTTTAGATAAGACTTAATGTTGGTGGCTGCCTTTCAGAGAGTAATATAAGAAGCTGGAACCATTGATCTCCTCTTTACAGGGTGCTCGTAGATTGTGGCTGCTGCTTTGCGATAGAAATTCGGACCCACTGGAGCTCTGGCAGGTGCTGGGTCCTACTGAAAGCCCTGAGCAATGCTGCAGATTTGACATAAACTTGTCAAAAACCTAATCTTATGGAGATGGATCAGTTGTCTAAAACATTAACGTGACGGACCAAGGAGTTGAATCCTTCTCCAGTCCTAAAGGCATGCTTAGTTACAGAATATGTGCAACAACAAGCAGCATGATGCATATTAACTACCAGTGGTCATAAAATATTTAAAAGAAAGCATGGCAAACCTGAAGACAGAACTCAACCAGTGTCTTTAAATGTGGAGTCACAATACTGACTTCAGACTCAACAAGTTCATCAAATATTTCCATTGCATCACAAGCTTTATCCTGCATGAAAGAAGTTCAAATCTTGATAGAATAACAAGTTTTACAGGTTTAAGTTTTAATGCATGTACAGTACAACTAGAGCATCTAGAGTACAACTATTTTAAGGTTAGCATTTCACATCAAAAGGGTGTGCATTCAAAAATTTACATCATTGTTGAGTCTCCCTATGGGTACCCCCAAACTTTGTTATCAATGCATTATTTTTGCAAATCTTTGAATTTTTACAGCAGATCTTTGTTTTATGGATTGAAATTCATTGTGTGCCAGGGTAGTCAGTGTAACTCACAGCCAATTAATTAACTCATTTCAGCAACAAATTGCATAAATAACTGTTTAAACAAGGAATCATTGTTGATAAGCAGTAAAATGTCAAAAATTGAGAAATGGGCAGAGATGACAATATTATTTTTAGTTTCTACACATTTTAGTTCTTTATGTTATCTGATCACCAGAACTTTAAAATCTTCGCTTTGGTCTTTGTTTTTTTGTAGCGGTAATCACCATGTTTTCGATTTCTTCAGAAATACCCAAAAAGAGGCTCATCATTTGCAAAAGTTTTTAAATAAAATGAAACGAACCTTGAATGTTGTACAGCATATCATATAATAATTTTTTTTGTAGCAACAAGTAAAGGCATTACCTTGATACACTTTGTACCCACCTCATCTATTGTTAAGATTTGGTTGATGAATCCTACAACTTTTGGTATAAGTGGTCTAACTAAAGGCTAAAAATAGAAAATAAGAGGGTTGAAAACTTTAACTCAAAAAGAAATCTAAATAAGAGGAGAATGTGGCTAAAAACTTGACAACTTACAATTTCCTCAGTTCCAACACATTCAATAAGAAATGTCATTGCTCTAGTGAAGAAGGAAAACAAAGAAAACAAATCAACAGATTGAAGTAAATAGATTGTATTGTACATAAATGATTATTGTTATAAATTGTACATAAATCAATCATTGTTGTACCAAATTATTTGCACACGATAACCACATAATTAATCTTTCATTTCCAAGAAGCCCAATAGTACATGAATTTACAAATTCTCAAATTCATTCAAAATTGAATAAGAATACATTTATTTAGCAAATTTACATGAACATGTGGATTAATCACACAATTGCTTTTATTCATAAATGGTGTACACACTTTAAACAAAATAATCCAGTTTTATCTGCATTGCTTCAATCCTCCTAGTTGTTTGATCTCCCCCACCTGACCAACATAAAATCAAAGGCTACCATCATATACAGTGAACTCCAATTGCAGACAGGGACAGATCCAGGATTTTTCTTAGGAGGGGTGCACATAGTTTTTTTTTGCAGAATACCAGTTGCATTAGAGCTGCAGGTCATCTCAAGGGGTGGGGTGTGGGGTGCACACCCCCTGCACCCTCCCCCTGGATCCACCCCTGGCAGAGCTAACGGTTTTGAGGCTACTGTTTTTGCATAGTGTTTGTAGGCAATATTCTGTCACCTCTCTCCCCTAGTGCTTGATCCGACTTAATGTGTAGGCAAGGCAATTTACTAAATGTTAGGGAACCACTCTAATATAGTCATCACTCTAATGATACACTGTACCTCACCTTATTGTGTAAAACGGTACCAGTTTACTTTGCTGGTCTTCTAGTGTGCTGGAGAAAAGTTGAAAGAGTGATGTAAAGTGAGGTCTAAGCTGTTCATTGGCTGATTCTGTAATGGAGCTTAGAAGAAACATACCCATCTGAAATGCAACAGAATGCAACAAGATCAGAGTTACACCATCATTAGATATTAAAGGGAATTATATAAATGGATATTTGGTTTACAAACAAAAGGACAATTTTCCATCACCTCTCTCTGTAGTGGTTGATCCGACTTGATGTGTTGTTGAAGGAAAACAAGCAGTTTTGGCCACTGATTTGCTGGCAAGTCATGTTTAGCTATTACACTCACCTAATAAATAATAATAATAAATACATTATTGGCATACTACTTAGCCAGGGCTCCAAATAATTTTTGAATACTGCCAGGTCATGTTGACCAGCAAAATCAATTTTTGCTCGGTCATGTCTCGTTTTTGACTGGTCAAAATATTGAGTATTTACTTTGAAGCAATAGCCTATTCTGCCAAAAAGCTGAAACACTCATTGTTAGAGAGTATAAGGCTTAAGCTTAAATGTTTTGATCGCTAAAAGTGTCATTTTATTATGTTCGCTTTTTGAATTTCCATTTCTTCTGCGTTCTACTTTACGTAAAAAAAATTGCTCAGTAGCTGTAATGTTATGTTACTCTGCATAGTTTTACATTAGTTAATGACTTACGGGTGGAGGCCATCTTGGTTGTATTCACTTTACTGGTCTTTACTACCGAACACTAAATAGTAATAGGACATATGCCCATGCTACAAGTGAGATATCCGTGCCTTTGCATGTAGGAAGAAAGGAAACGCCAATGGCTTTATGTCAACTGTGCCAGCAAAAAGGATTTACGTCCTCGACTTTTAGATATCTTTCCTGTATCATGCGATACCAATATCCCATTTCAAGCAAGGGGATTAACAAAATAACTGCTGAGAAAAGATTTCACATTCATCCACAACGCTTAGCAACGAGGCCTTTCAGTAAAGGTGTACTGGAAGTTTAACATGCCTTTTGTTGCTTTTTCAGGTCTGCTGGAAATCTACTAACAAACCATCTTTTACTTAACTAATTAGCGATAAACACGGTCAGGAAGTTGTCAAAACTTCAAAATACAATGTGCCTGGAACTGAACTAAAAAAATTCAAAGCGTTTAATGATTTTATTATTTTCTCATGATCTTGCTGGTGAAAAACACGCTACGAACTCGTACTTTCTATAGGTGCATATAGTTCTTTAAATCCACTAACGAGTGCTATTTTTCTCGGCCCGCCTGACAATTAGCCATGTTCTAAACGAGCAAATTTGGTGAATTTGGTGAATTTTTGGTGAATTTACTAATTTTTGGATGCTCTTTCAGATGACGTGCCCCATTTTCATTTCAATTGATACTGAACATTTGTACCAAGAAAAAATATGTTCGTACCCAGTCCCCCGCTCGTTTAGAACTTGGCCAATTCAAACTAATTGCGTACGCGTGTTAATAGCAGACGTTGATTGATGCGATGTTCATTGTCGTCTGTTTAGCGTATTTACAGACGTGGATGTTTCCTAATAAATCCGCAAATTTGTGACTGCAAGCTGCTATGATATTTTATGATTTTACTGTAAAATTTCAAGAAATACTGCAAATAAATTTTTTTGTGTTATTTATTTGAAAGCCGTGTACGTGACCGGTCAAAATGACCGCCGAACCAAAATTTTGTCCGGACAAATCGTCATTTTGGCCGGACATTGTCTGTTGACCGGCCGTTATTTTGAGCCCTGTTAGCAAAACTACTTTGTATTTGTTTTGTATTTATTTTCAGTATGCAGCATGGCCTAGTGGTTAGGGCACTGGACTTAAAATCCGGAGGTCCTGGGTTCAAATCCTCCTCCCTGCCACTAGATGGATTTGTCTGCAGTAGTACCGAATTCAACTCCTCCACACTTTGTAAATAGCAAGCTGGTCAGCCTCCTACCAGTTGGGATTTTTAACAAATTTGAAATATTTGTTTGCTTATTTACAGTGTCCACAATTAGTACAGCAGTGTTAAATACTCTCACTGACACTTGAATAAAGTGATTTTTTATTTATTTATTTATTTATTTATTCATTTATTGCCAACGAGTCAGGCCTTCTGGAAGACCAGAAGGCCTGACGAGGCGGCAGATTATAGAGCCGTGAGAAGATTCGTATGTGCGGAAAAAATCTCACAAACGCTCCAAAATGTAGAAATGTAAGTAATGTAATGTAAGGTAGATCGTGACGACACAATGTCTGATGTTTTTAGCCAATCTGTTGAGCAGAAACTGTTCAGCACGTGCACAATTTGTCATAGTTTTGGCCAATCAGCGCGCTACTTATTTGTTCAGCACGTGCACGATGCATGATTCATGGCGTCGATACGTGATCCGCAAACTCACATGTGTGAGAACCTAAACATTTAACGGCCGGTCGGCCAGTACGCGATCTGCTTTTAGCCAACGAGAGGCTCTTCCGAAAAGATTTATTCAAGAAAATCTGCCCAGAATCAATGGAGAAACAAAGAAGATGACCTCGGATACAGGCAAAGTGAAAACTGCTCACGTTTGTTGCAGTATTGAGCTGAGTGACACTGAATCGCTGCAGAATTATTTCCCTTCGCATTGCCAGTAGATTCTTCCAGTACCAAGTAAGCTTTATTGAGATTATTTGACATTTTTATTTCGATGAAAAGTGCGTTCTTTGCTTCATTTTTCCCCTACTCGCTAGTAATGGCAATCTTTCGGAGTGAAAAAAGATCGAACTGAAAGCATTTAGAATCTGTACGTGACCGCTTATCGAAACAATCTCCGCAGGAATTCCAAACCCCGGTATGGAAATCGCCACGAAATGTTCATTGCTCTAGTTCTACATCTTGTATTTTAAGAGCACTAAGTACTGTATATATATACTCTGTATATGTGCTTCTAAAAGCAAATAAAAAGGAAATTTATTTTATGGAGTTGTTTCAAATGACGACCAATGACGCGTATGGCGACAGGAGCTTGTAATTGTAATTGTAGCTTGCGCCCCCACGACGCGAGGTCATAATTTCAAAATAAAGTATTTCTTAGCTGGATGACCTCGAAAGTAAACATTTTATACCTGTTTCTACCGGTATAGTTTATTTTAGGGCGCGAATGCCCTAAATCTTTTTGATTTTCGAACGATTTTCTTCGGCGCCAGAATCAAAACAATAACAAACACTCGCAGTCGACAGAGAGTCTTTAATATTAAATTTAGTAATCAATTAGTCTTG
Source organism: Meandrina meandrites (assembly GCA_963693305.1). Lineage (NCBI taxonomy): Eukaryota > Metazoa > Cnidaria > Anthozoa > Scleractinia > Meandrinidae > Meandrina > Meandrina meandrites. Next base: position 23,365,425 of record OY855903.1, read on the forward strand.
TGAAGCGTGTAGGGGGTTGGGTAAAATGCAGCCTTTATTTGTGTTACTATATATGAAGTAAACAAAGGCTATATATTTTCCGAGTTTCAGTGGCTCACAGCCACTTTGATTTAAGGTCTATTGGACTTAAAAACAGCTGACACCTTTCCAAAATAGCGGCATAGAACTGCAATGGCTTGCAACCCTCAAATTACATGGATTTCACAAGGTTTCTCACTACTTTAGTATCATTTTAGAACTCCTTCATTAGGCCTTCACCAAATCGCATCAGTTTATTCCATAAACATTCCGCAACGAATACATGCAATGTACATTGATCACACCCACATCATAAAGTGTACTTTTAGTCAAACATTTACAATAAATTTATTATCCTCACAACCCTTCTCTCTTGTTGTACTCGTTGGCACTTCTACCGATAGGTACCACTAGTTTATTTATATATTTATTTATTTATTTATTTATTTTAAAGTTTAATGTGAAGCAGATTAATTAATTAATCCTTGGAGAAAAGTTGAGCCATTTTCACTGTAACACAACAGCTGTGTTAGAATGAAATAAAATATTTGTAATTGTTGCCATCCACAAACATGTACGTGTAAATACTTTCTACTTCCATTACTTTTGTAATTAAAGATTCATAAATACTGTATAACATTTGATATTTTTAAAATCAATTATTTAACAGATAACTTACTACTTGTGCTGCAGAATTCCTTACAACGGGCCTAAAAACATAATTAGAAATTACTGAAGAAACATTTACATGTAAGTTGCTTCTGGGAGAGAACACAGAAATCTGCAACATTAGTATGTAGTTAGATGAAGCCTACAAATTATCCTGTAATGTTACAACAACAGTCTAAAAATCTGAAATATTTAACATTGCAATAATTAATTTGAACTTACTCTGGTTCTTGAAGCAGCACTTGCAAAAGTGACTCTCTTAACCTGAGATGAAAGTGAAAACGTAAACAAATAATTATTGGGCTCAATACTTGATTGCAATATATTTGTTCTCATATAAAATACTTGAAATCATACTCACATGGCATGAACCTCAGGGGTCAGTTTTGTCCATTGTTTGACAACCCTTCTCCGCAACAAAACGGCGGCATACTGTCTCACCTATGGCAAAATAGGTAGCAACATACAGTCACCTCTTGTTATAGCAGACATGCTTGGGCATCAATAATATTAGTGTACACAATAGCCCGGTGTGAGAAAAAGTGCTGTCAACATGTGTTAAATCATATAGACTATGTCTCTACAGTAATTTTCAAATTGAAGTCTTTTATTTGTACAGCCACTCAAGGAATTGATGCAAAAATAAACAATTGACAAGTCTTTTGTTACATGATGAACAACACAATCCAATTTTACATAACTGTGCTATACGAGAAGTTCATGGTGTCTGCTTTTTGGTACCACAAAAGTGTCTGTAATTCCCTATAGTGAGGGTCTGTTATAACAGGAGTCATTTCCAGTATAAAAACCTCTATCAAACTAATAGCTTTCGCCTGGATATGGATTTTGTCCATGGCGGGGTATCTGCAACCTGAGAGTTGACTGTATTTGTGTTCTTTTGGCACAATAGCATCTTATATTGTACAAAATAACGGTATGTCCTCAAAAACTCTTTTATTTTTATATCTCTGTTACAATACAAACTCTTGATTCTTCTAACCATCAATTTCCCATTTCTCAAATGTTACAATTATTACTTAAACTTCTTCTGCCAATAACAAAATTCTCATTTGTTATGTAACTGGATCATGATCATGGAGTTGTCCAATTACAGGTATCCAATTTGAAGTCAATTTACAGTCAACCACCTTCTTACAGACACAGTGCTTTCAGTAAGAGCCACAATCAGTGTCAAAATCTTGGTAAATTTACTGTTTTTTCCCTCAATTGCAACATCAAAATATTTAGTAACTCCCCCTCTCCCCCGTTACAGTGTTGCGTAGCATGCAAAAATTAAAGCGTGCAATTGCTGCCTATTTTTGCTTACAAACTGAAATGGAATGCACAAGGAGTTTGGCCACATTACGCCCTCCAACATTGGAGGGGGGATGAGGTTTGGTGTACGTACCAATGAATTTTGTCACAGATTGCGGCACTTGCAGAGCTCCAATGGGTATCATGTTGTGAACCAACAGTTATATTAGCGGTTATATTAGGTCAGTTGTTATGGGCCTCTCTTATTGCATGAATTGCCCTCTGATAGGTGCTTCTCCAGGGCAGCCACCTTCTACAAATCTTATCATCACTATTAGCGACACTTTGGTAATACAAAGAGGACTTCAAGTCATGGCAAATAGATTTACTGAAAATAACTCCAGCTATTATAGACTTTCTCTATTACAAAGACCCAACTGTGATCCTGAAGGTGTCCACTAAAACGGAAATTGATAAAATTTATCTAAATGACTGTCATTAGATTTATCGTTGCACTATCTAGGGTGTTGATTAAATAAACTGTTGTCAATGCCAGTTACTTTGTTGTTAAAAAATCAAAAATTGGTACCTCTAAAGGTGAAAATGAATTTCAGCCACAGGAGGGGTTCTTTTCCAAATTATTGATGACCAACCTGGGACATGACCCCCCATCATTTGCATAGGGCAAATCTCCCCCCTAGATCAAGATTCATATATCGTGTTGATGTTAGTGCTTATCGTTTAAGGAATACCGAAAACAAATTAGTTCTTCCACAACCTCGAACTGATTATCTCAAGAAAAGTTTTTCGTACAGCGGAGCTCAGTTGTGGAACAACTTACCTATAGACCTAAGACAAGCATCTTCACTGGCCGATTTCAAAGTTAAATTAAGTCGGCACAGTTTGAAGTAATATCTTAATTTTAAGTAAATTTTAGACACGGCCTCCATGAAAAGCAGACTTTTCTTTTTTTTATTTGAATTTGTTGTTATTAAATTTTTGTAGTCAGTTAGATAGGTAGATAGTCCAGTAACTTAATTGACTGATGGAAAAACCGTGTATAAATAAAGTTATCCTATCCTATCCCCACCCACCCCCCTCCCTCCCCCCCCCCCCCCCCCCAATTAACACCACAACCACCACAACCACCACTGCCACTGCATCATCATGAAACTTAATCATTTTTCTCAAAATCGACATTAAATCCTGTCCTCTTCATTAGCTGGATGCTACTTTCAACTCTGCTCAAAAGTAAACAGTTCAAAACTGTCTACCCCTGGCTCTAAACTACGTCAACACGTGCTGCAGAATATTATGGAGCTCATAGTTTACTCATTTTATTGTAAGCATTGTAAAGATAAATCATTCCCGTCAGTTAACTTTTATTCTAATGCTTGACCTTTTGTCACTTTAAAATTAAGCCTATATTCAGCTTTAAAAGCTTTTAAACCTAAGTTTAATGACGTGCAATAAACAGCAATTAGCACTTCGCTCACTCGCGCACACTTCCGAAAACTAGAGACAAGACTTTTAATGGACTGTGTAATGAAACACTCGATGAAACTAGGAAAGTTGACCCCATTGACACCATCTTATCCTACCTGGGGATTTTGAGAAGAGCCAAGTACAGTAACAAGAGCTGGGACGATCGCTGGGTTCTTGAATGCCTCGCGGAGTTGAGCGGTTGCCTGCGTGAATCAAAACATTGAGTTAAATCACACTTGTGTTGCATTGAATGATAAAATCAAATTTTGAATGTTAACTATGACTTGCGTATTACCTGCTTTATCACTGTATTGTCGGGAACAAGGAGGTTTTGGAGAATTTCTTCCAGCTCGGCCATGTTCAGTTGTTCTCTGTGGTTTGTGAACATGTACGCCCGCGATACACCGATATTGGGTCGCGCGCGATCCCCGCGCGAAAGAAATTTTCCGCACGCTGGCTAGTGCGCGCTTGTGTCCGCGCTTGTGGTGTGTGCGTGTTTATATATTTTATAAAGAACTGTACGAGAATTGACATAAATGCCACAAAGGCGAACAAATAAAATTGAACACGATGGGGAGAAAGTCGAAAATCAAGCAAATCTAAGTTGGGGAAGACCTGAATTTTCAAAATTCATCACTGTATTCCATAAAAATATTTTTTTTTAAAAAAATAAAAATTTTGCTGTTATTGAACTCTAACAATGAAGAAGAAAAAGAAAAGAAGAGAGAAAATTGCAGAGTCGAGTAATAAATGGAGCAAAAAATTTCCTTCGAGCCGGATTCGAACCAGCGACCTAAGGATGACTTTTCACACTCTACAGTCCTCCGCTCTACCAACTGAGCTATCGAAGGAACGGATAACAAATTGTCGAAAATTTAAATACCAATTCCGACAAACGAACGAGCAAAACCGGAAGAGTCTCGAACTGCAACAGTGAACAACGAGAAAAAGGTACCTTATATAAATATTGTTGCCGTTGGGATTTCCTTTAACAGTAAGGGGGTAGACTAAGAGAAAAAAAATTAAAAGATCACATAAAAATGAATGTGAGAATATGACAACTGGAATCATTTTCGAGTAAAAAGTACAAAAACAAAAGCAGCTACAACAACGAAACAAACAAAACAGAAAAGCAAGTGTTTGCTTTTCTTTTTTATCTTACTCACCTCATGTTATTATTTATGGCAACCAAGCTTTCTTATAATGTACTTTGATGTAATGTATATGAAATGATTCATATATGAACTGCGGATATATATGAAGGTGATATGTGATCTTCGCAGTGAATTTCCAATTTAAGCAATTGGAATAAAGAAGCCTGAAAAAAAAATCAGGACTTCAACGGGATTCGAACCCGTGACCTCCGCGATACCGGTGTGATGCTCTACCAACTGAGCTATGAAGCCACGCATTGGGAGCGAGGTCAATTGTAAGTTCATATTTTCCCGTGAAAGGAGTGAAATGATGCCTTTGAACGCGTTACTCGTTATTGGAAGTAGTGTAAAGAGCTTGTGTTAGTATTGTTTAATAGTAGTGTCAGTAGCCGTGTTGCATTCAAGAAGTGTATATTGTAAGCAAAGTAGTGGTATTGTATGGTATTGAAATTAATGTACCGTAAAATTCCGGTTGGGTGGGCTTATAAGCGGAGGGGCTTATATCCGGGGGAGCTTATAAGCGGAATAGAAAAAACGTTTCGAAACGAGCCACGGGAGAGTTGATCGAAATACGTTTTTAAGTTAAAAAGTCATAATAAAGCAACATTTAGCCCTGCTCAGTACTGTCATCCAGCAGAGGGGGGCTTACAACCGGATGTATTTTATTGTTTCCAGGTAGATGGGCCTATAACCGGGGGAGCTTATAAGCGGGGGGGGGGGGGGCTTATAACCGGAATTTTACGGTGTAATAATAACGAGAAGAAAAAAACAGAAACAAGTTACATGTATCCTGACTTTAAATTCTTTTCATCACATTTCTGTAGTTTTCTTCTGATATTTTTTTATATAGTTTTATGGCCTTGTTCTGTTCTATCACTTTACTTCAGAGAATCTTGCCGGCAACTTCGATTTATCATGTTGACAAAGGATACATTTATGTTGTTTTCTCTAAAGCCATAGTGTTTTAGTAAATATTTCCTCCTTCAGGCCATCCGATCCTTCGATAGCTCAGTTGGTAGAGCGGAGGACTGTAGTGGATACCAGGAAATCCTTAGGTCGCTGGTTCGAATCCGGCTCGAAGGAAAGTTTTGCTATTTTTGTTCCACCATGGTAACTATGAAAACATCTTAGTTTTTTTTTCCTTTTTGTTTTTACAAGATTTTTATTTTTTGTTTCGTTATTTGAGATTTCTTTGTTTTCTTCTTGCCCTTCGTTATCTTGAGCGGCCATACCTTAAACATGGCTGAATTCCGATCAAAATGGGTAATAGCCCGCGCCTACATTTTCGTCATTTCACGGGGCCTTAAGGAAATGTCACGAGGTACAGTAGTAGGTCCACAGGCACACCAAGCGATGGCCTTGTTAATGATATGCAACAGTAAATAATAAATAAATAAATAAATCTGAACAGTCTGAACAGTCATTCTCAGTTTGACTCAAACGATCGAATAATAACCCATAAATCGCTGAATTTGAGATCTTTTGTTCCTAAATTTCAATAAACTATAAGCCAGATAAATAAAGATCGCTTACCAAATGTTGCCTGTTTTTGCGAGCTTTGGTGGGGTATTGGGACGATTAATTCCTCACTTGCCACTGACGCCCCCTCCTAACACCAAAGAGTGAAAATATGAGAAATTGGAAAAATTCGGGGCTGTGTCGGGATTTGGCGGCGTTGGAAGCTACATGCCTTGTCTCTTTCTCTGGTGTTAGTTATTATTCGATCGTTTGAGTAAAACCGAGAACGACCCTTGCATATTATTAACAAGGCCATCGCTTGGTCTGCCTGTGGTAGGTCAAACCAAGGAAACACCATTCTCAATCTTTATATCCAATACTTCGATAGCGCAAAGAAATGTACCGGATAGCAGTAAATCCTTTGGTCGTTGATCCAGATCGAAGAGCAGTGTTTGCCACTCGATGTTTTTCTGTTCCGCTGCTGTTTGTTGTAAATCCATTTCTTATCAGTTTACGTCATTTATAGGGGAATCCCCCTGACCTCCGAAAGCTGCACAACCAGGGGTGGGGTTTTGACTGTGATGCCCGTTAAGGGGTGTACATTCACTCGGTCTTCCTGAGAGTATTCAGGGCAGAACGTCGATATTTTTAGCCGTCAAAGACTCGATAAGGGTTCCACATGGACAATACACTGTTATACTATGGTTTGGACCGATCAGGCGTGAAAAAAATCTCTTTCAGAGGTCAGAAGAGCTTGAGCCGCGCCCAGTCTCCTTTAGGGGGATTAATTCAATTTTTCCACCGAGAACCCCCGTCCGTTTCTTCTCCAGCGGAGTAAAAGACAAGCTAATTGGTCATTCGTGTCTAGGGTATCAAAATCCTGTAGGGTGTGGGGAGCCATCCTTAGGTCGCTGGTTCGAATCCGGCTCGACGGAGACCTTTTGTCAAACGTATCTCATTTTGAGAACATTTTACTTTAGAAACATTACTACTTTTTTTCAAATGTCCTCCTCAGAAAGTTATTTTCTCACTTATTTCCGGTAGCGCGATATAGATCTTCATCTATTAAACCATCAATTGCACGAGCAAATATCTGTGAAATTCCGTGCATTTACGAGGCGAAAGTCTAATCCTATAGCAGTGAATTCTTATTCCCAATGCTGATGCCTAAAAATTCATTTCTGTCAAGCTACACGGCTACGTTTAGAGTACATCCCCACCCCACAACACTTCCACAACCATCCCCAAGGGTTGCAAAGTCCAGATTCCTAAGACATTCGAAGGAACGAAAGAGAAGGAAACTATCATTTGCGTTTTACAATTGGCTTTATTTGTTTTTAAAAAACATACCATTACAAATGGAAACTACAGTACCATTCTTGAAATCTCTTCAACACTGCCGACAATAACCTCAGAACTCCGGTACTTTCTGTTAAATTGGTTATAGGGTATCAAGCTAGCGGGGTTTTTTTTTTCTCCATTTGAAATTTTCACACGCTGCAGGCGAAATTTAATTCAAACTAAGGTGGTTTTATTGCTTGATATACAACGTCGATGTGCTTTTTACTTGCCACACCAGAAGGATAATTAGATAACCGCACATTAAATATACACATGTACAAACTTATTCTTGTCTGAGAACAAACGACAGTTTTCTTTTCCAGGAACTTGTTAAATGTTGTCATTACATCAGACGAATGGATGTTCTTCCAGTCACAATTAAGAAATCTTCATCCCGCAAGATCTTCAGTGCATCTTCAAACTGCTCTCGGGAAATTGGCTGAAATGAAAAAAAAAAACGGAATTAGAAAAAGAAACTTTTATGAATGAAGAACAGAAGTTAGCCTGATCTTTCAAACGAAATAAAAACATTCGGATACAACAGCAGTCCACAGCAGGTTAGGTGATCATCACTTAGCGCCACTGTATAAAATGTGAACATTTGAATGAAAAATATGCACCTCTAAATTGTATGTAAGTGCAATCAAAATTAAAGCATCTAGAGCTTCCTTTTGTGGGGTGATTTAACTGAGCAGGAGGGGGAGGGAGAGACAGAGAGGGGTGTGTGAACCTCCCATATCCTGTTCCATTTACTCCTGGGTTCCCTAAGTGGTTCCAGCCTCTCTGTGCCATCGCTATTGCAAATAGTATGTAGTACTGTGAATCCTGCTTCCTGCCATCCCACACTAAACTTAAGTTTCAAGAAATGTGCATTTAGGGAGATACCCAGGGTCGTAACGAGGTGTTTCATTTCTTTCCCGTTTTTTTTCCGGTGATTTAAATGAGTTTTGTAGGAAAAAGTCTGATTATTTGAAGCACTGCAATGTACTCTCGCAATAGTTATCAGTTGGAAAGCAAGAGTCTGGCAAGAAAAGAGACCCAAATAAATTGCATTTCTTGTTTTAAATTCTGGCAAATGTTCTTGAAGTAATGCTGGCATGGTGAGAGTCTCAATATATGATAGTGCCTGGTTTGAACTTAATAAAAATGGACAGTAAATTAAATCTTCACTCACCAGATCAGAAGCTTCTTTTAACTCCTCATAAGTCTGTTGATACTTGACGCTAGGAGCCTTGCCTTTGCTTTGTAACAATTCCTTCAGTGACTTGGCAATTTCAAGGCGACGTTTCCTGTCAGACACACTCAAACCAGTTGTCAGAATGTTGATATCAATCAGCCCTGTCTTGGGGTCTGTGGCAGACTGTTTCAGAGCTTCACGGTGAAGTCTGTGGGTAGTGAGAAAGAGATCAAAAGTCAGTAGAAAGATTTTAACAAAGGAACGTTTTCCTTCAATACCTATTTCATACTCTACTACATTGACCATAAAACCAAAGAGGCAGAAAGGCTTATTATCAATAAAAAGAATTGTGTTTCATAAAAGACTAAAGGAGTCAAAATTCAATTAAGACGAGACTGCCACCCCCCCCCCCCCCAAAAAAAAAAGAAACGCCTGAAATATTCTTGAGAATCTATGTCATAGGTTATCTCAATAATGTACACGGGATACAGAACACCCTCCTAACACTATAAAGCAGAGATATCGTAAATGGTTAAACCAGAGGCATACTGCCAATACGATTTTTTAAAAATTACCATACCTTCTGGCTTCCTCCACATCAACATTTTCCACTTTTGCAGAGAGCCTCATCCTAGCATGTGCTTCAGCCAGGCGAATCAATGACTCAAGCTGCCGAGGATAAGCAGTGACTGCTCCACGGCTGCTACCAACCTGACGCATCTCTGTTGACAAACATATAAAGAAACTTAGAATCTTGTTGGCACTCGTCTTCCATGGGTTCAAGAAAGCAACATGTAAATGTAAACTACTCCAACTCGATGGTCAATGGTCCTAGTGGCAGGAGGCAGAGGGAGGACAAGAAAGATGTGAATTAGTGAAAATGAAATCACCAAATTTTTATAACAGTTGCATTGAGTGCTTAATGTTTAGTGGTACTTGTCAATCAACCAAATACTGTTGCACGATACATGCATGCATTGCTTGAATGACAGTCGTAGTTCTCTTACCCACATAAGCCTGGATGAGATACTGAGCTGCTTCCTCACTGAGTTTAGGATTCACATAAGAGCGAGCATAAGCAATGTAGTCCTTCAGTATACTCATGTCCTAGCAATAAAATCAATGTAAACAAAGTCATGTAGTTGCAAGACAAATTCTCTATACTTACAGATTGTTAAGCCCAGCCCAAACAGAACCTAGAGTTGACAAGAGGTCAAACTCACAGTCTTGTTTGGTTTGAAACTCTCTGTGAATTTCAATCACTCTCATCAAATTTGAACCTGCTTAAATTTTTCTTGAACAATTGAGAATTTTCCGTCATCTTGTTCTTGCTCTGGGAGTTTAAGAAACTCTTGTGCAACTCTCATCTTTGGTGACTTTGTTTGTTAGTTAGTTCTCTTCACACCATGAGGCGCATAAGGCTGACTTTGTTTGACCCATGCTTTATTCCTTTTTAAAACAGTCATAGAAGCTAGCGGAGTAGCCAGGGTTCAAAATAGCAGCCGGCTGTCGGCGGTAGCCGGCACTTTGACGACACTTGCCGGCTACTTTTCACCGAAGAAATATAAAATATCATGCCTTGATCGGTCAACTGAAATCAAAGTGTGGCTACCGTTGTCACATCCGGTTTTTTACTTCCGGTTGTAGTCACGTGACGATTCCCCTGAGTATTCGCACATGGAACGTTTTGGGAAGACAGCGCGAGTTTGAGTTTTTCAGTTTATTGTATCAAACAGTTCTTTAACGTGCTTTGCACGGTTTTTTTTTTTGTTTATTAAAAGACCAGCTTACGGAAGCTACAGTTAAAGAACTGTTTGGATCTCAGGAGGCAGCTATTTGGTTCTCAAGGGAGAACATTAGTTTGGATCGACTTGTGCGATTATTTGACTGTTTCGTTCTCAAGGAAGAACTGTGCTTCGTGTTTGGAGCGACTTGTGCGATTATTTGACTGTTCCGTTCTCAAGGGAGAACTTTGCCTCGCGTTTGGATCGACTTGTGCGATTATTTGACTGTTCCGTTCTCAAGGGAGAACTTTGCCTCGTGTTTGGATCGATTTGTGCGATTATTTGACTGTTCCGTTCTCAAGGGAGAACTTTGCCTCGTGTTTGGATCGATTTGTGCGATTATTTGACTGTTCCGTTCTCAAGGGAGAACTTTACTTCGTGTTTGGATCGACTTGTGCGATTATTGAACTGTTCCGTTCTCAAGGGAGAACCGTGCTTCGTGTTTGGAGCGATTTGTGCGATTATTTGACTGTTTCGTTCTCAAGGGAGAACTGTGCTTCGTGTTTGCATTGGATTTTGTCTGATTATTATTGACAATCATTTGGTTCTCGGGGGAGAACATTGCTTCGTGTTCGCATTGGATTTCGTCTGATTATTGCTGACAATTATTTGGTTCTCGGGGGAGAACATTGCCTCGTGTTTGCATTGGGTTTTGTCTGATTATTATTGACAATAATTTGGTTCTCGGGGGAGAATTGTACTGCTTTGAGCTTAAATAAGATGATTTCGCCGCTACTTCGTGTTTGGGTTGGATTGTGTCTGTTTGATCGATAGTTGTTTGTATTCAGGGACAACATTGTTTCGTGTTTTGATGGGATTTCACCTGTTTAACTGACGGTCATTTCATTCTCTGGGAGAACATTGTTTGTGTTTGACATTATTTGTACATTGCTGCAAGTTGAAAATGTCTGTTCAATCACTGCCTGTTGGTAGCAAATTTGAACAAAGTGCCCGGGGGGCCTCGTCGGAAGCTGACGTTGGAACTCATTTGAGAAGAAGTTCCCGCATGAAAGTACCCTCTAATACAAATTTTGAAAGCAGAATGGCAGAAAGGGGAAACACACTAAAAAATTCCCGTTCAGGTTACATCGCAACCCTTACCAGACTTAGAGGAAACATTAAGGAAATAATGGACAACTGTGGAAATTTGGAGGATCTAAAATTAAATCAGGATTCATATGAAGATGCTTGGCGGAAGTTTGTTAAAGCCCATAAGGGGTACATTGAATGCCTTGATGTTCTTAGCCGTTATGAAGAACTTGACAGAGCCAATGATAGCTACAAGGAGCAGTTGGCACAGAAGGCAGCACTTGACATTGCAATTGAGTCTTGGAAGTCCAAAGCTATGTCTATTAAAGGGCGAGATGATGACATAAAATCCTTTACAAGAAAGTTAAGCAAGAGTTCGAAAGGTGGGTCCTCTGGCTCAAGTTCAGCTTCTATGATATTAGCAAAGAAGAAAGAACAACTTGCCCTCGCTCAGTTGAAAAGCAAACAGCTTCTGCGTGAACAACAGTTGCAGCGTAAGATGAATGAAATTCATTATGAAAGGGACTTAATGGAGGCCGAGATGGAGGAGGAGCGGGCTATGGCAAGTGTTAATGTTTATAAAGAGCTTGAAGACCAGTGCAGGGATAGTCAGTACAAGGAACGTTTAGCAGAGTTGATACCCGAGGAGCCTTTACACATCATTGAGCAGTAGACAAGGGAGGCAGCTCAGTCTCAGTTAATACAGCCACATGAGCAATCAGTGCAGCATTTGGAGCCTTTACGCCCCACTCAGCATCAGACAAGGACAAAAACTCAGTTAAATCCACTTGAGCAACCAGTGCTAAGGTCTGAACCTTTGGATGAAGTTCCTAAATTTAGAGACAATGACAGAATTAGGATCTCAGGTGTTAAGGCCTGCGAAGCAGTCCGTACTTCAGTACCCAATCCAGTGTTTTCTGCAACTGGACGTACACTTTATGTTGACGAGGCTGGTACATGTAAATATGCAGACCAACCGTACAATTTAAAGGACACTAAGACATTAAGAACACCACCTGTCAATCCACCAGTGTTAAGAAATGAATTACAACAAGTGCAGGTGCCATTAATGCCACAGCTTAAACCTGAAGAGATAGCACGGCGGCCAACCCAGGTAACATGGTCCCAGACTCCAGGTGCATATCCAGGTGAATGTCAAATGCAGGAACCAGCATCATTTACATCTGATGGCAGATTAGAAATGGTACAAGCATTGCGTCAAGTTGTCTCCACTCCGAAAGTTGAGTACATGCGTTTCGATGGAGACCCGATGAAGTATGTCTCGTTTATGCATAACTTTGAGACTTGTTTAGAGAAAGATAATCCTGACAACTCCAGAAGGTTGCAACTGTTAATTCAGCACTGCTATGGAAAAGCAAGAGATGCAATTGAAAGCTGTGTGAACTTGCCTGTAGATGAAGGTTATCATGCTGCCAAGAGTACATTACGTGAGAATTTTGGTCTCCCTCACATCATAGCCAAAGCACACATTAGGAAATTGGAGAGCCTACCCCCACTGAAGCAAGCAGATGGAGCAAGTTTACTTGCATTTGCCCGCCATTTAGATGTAGCCAATAGGACACTGTCAGGCATGGGGCCTGAATATGTCAGTGATTTGAATCACACAAATACATTGAGGGAACTAAATAAGAAGCTCCCACTGTTCATGAGAGTTAAGTGGACGGAATGCGCAGGAAGAATTATTTCACATGGATCAAGACCAAAGTTTGCAGATTTCTTGCAGCACTTAAAGGACAGAGCTGCGCTTGTTAACAATGAGTTTGGAGAAGATTTAACTCCCAGTCCTTCGAAAGAAAGGGACAGTGCAAAACGGAAGGATCCACAAGGTCGAGGTGCTCAGAAATGGACTACACTATTTGGAGGTGTCCAAGGTCAGAAAGGGCCTGGCAAACAGAGCCAGAAATTGCCAGCTTGTAGTGTGTGTCGCGGTCAACACAGACTGTGGAAGTGTGACAAATTTAAGAATCAGCCTCATCAAGACAAATGGAAGGTGGTGCGGGACCAAAACCTTTGTATCAAGTGTCTACATAGTGGACACTTTGCAAGAGACTGCCCCAAAACTCAGTTCAAATGCCAAGTGGATGGATGCAACCAGAGTCACAACACACTACTGCATCCCCCTGCAGAAAATCCGAGCCCTCCAAGCGCTAATGATGGCCAGTTGAGGGAAAGAGTGACAGGAACTAATACCAGCAGTGACACTAGTGGAGTGACTAGTGAGAGAAGTGCTGTGACTGCTGCAACTGGGGCCGGCGAGCGGGTCTGTCTTAGTGTTGTTCCAGTTAAGGTCCTGGCTAAAGATGGTAATTCAATACCCGTTGAAACATATGCCTTGTTGGACAGTGGCTCAGAAATTACTCTTTGCCATGAAAGCTTGAAAGAGAGCCTAGGTGTAAGCGGCACCAAGTTGGATTTCACTTTGTCCGGGATAACAGGCTCAACCAGGGTAGAGAGTCAACAAGTAGACCTGATAGTGATGTCAATGGATGAATCAGTTATAGTGGAGCTCCCAAAGGTTAGGACAGTTAAGCATATGCCAATTACTGAAAGCTGTATAGCCAAGAAGGAAGACCTTGAACATTGGCCACATTTGCATGATGTTGATTTACGACAATTGGACATTGAAAGTGTCATGTTAGTTGTTGGGCTCAAAGACAATCCAAGTTTGTTCTTGCCATTGGAGTGCCGTACTGGTAGAGAAGGTGAACCGGTAGCAGTGAGGTACAGTCTGGGGTGGACTGTGATAGGTCCTGTTGGAGGAGAAAGCTGCAATTCTGAACGCTTAGTCAACTTCTTGCGTGAGGGAGAGAGCTCTGTTGTCTGCACCAGGGTATTGGAATCTGAAGATTCTGTTCTCTGTGATGGTTCCAAAGACAGTGTTGTGTTTTCTGAAATGTTGGACAATGGAGATGTTGTCAAGGTGCATGTTGCAGACGAAGGATGTGGCCTAGAACTAGGACCTGATTGCAGTGAAAACGAGAATCAGTTACAAACAGATGAAACTGAACGTCAAGCTCAAAATGAGGAGCTGAACCAACAGTTGGAGAGACTCTGGAAGACAGACTTTGAAAGCTCTGAAGTTGAGACACGAGTGTGTGAATCATTGGAAGACAAGAGGGCCTTAGAAATTATGGAGAAAACACTTAAGATGGTCGATGGGCACTTTCAGGTTGCCCTGCCATGGCGACATGATCCACCCTTCTTACCTAACAACAGGATAGTAGCAGAAAGAAGAGGAGTCCTTCTGAAGAAACGACTTCTAAAAGATGAAGCTTTGTACGAGAAGTACAAGACAACAATGACTGATTACATTGAAAATGGCCACGCCCAAAAGGTCCCCAAAGAAGAGCTGGAAGTAAAGGACAGACCAGTGTGGTACCTACCCCATCACCCTGTTACACATCCTTTAAAGCCCGACAAAGTGAGAGTGGTTTATGATTGTGCAGCAAAGTTCGGGCAGACATCTTTAAATCACCAGCTGCTGCAGGGCCCGGATCAAACGAATCAACTTGTGGGTGTCTTAAGTCGGTTTAGACAAGAAACTGTTGGAATGGTCGCTGACATAGAAGCAATGTTTCATCAGGTTTTGGTAGACCCAAAGGATTGTGACTCTCTAAGATTTTTATGGTGGCCAAATGGAGACTTGACAAAAGAGATGGAAGAGTATCGAATGGTGAAACATTTGTTTGGAGCAACGTCTTCACCGAGTGTTGCTAACTTCTGCTTAAGGAAGACAGCCCAGTTGCATCAGGAGGAGTTCGATGCAGAAGTGGTGGAGACAGTGAAGCACAACATGTATGTAGATGACATGATGAAGTCGACAGGCACCACAGAGAAGGCTGTCGGTTTAGCCAGTCAGTTGCGCAAATTGCTAGAGAAAGGTGGATTCCGTTTGACGAAGTGGTACAGTAATGACAGAGAATTGCTCGCGACGATTCCAGAGTCTGAAAGAGCCAAATCAGTGGTTAATTTAGAGCTTGAAAAACTTCCTACAGAGAGTGCACTTGGCCTCAAGTGGAATACAGAGGAGGACAAGTTTGTGTGGGAGGTCTTGGAGAAGATACTGCATTCAGTAAACCAGAAACCAATGACACGCAGAGGTATAGTGTCAGCTGTTTATTCCCTCTTTGATCCGTTGGGATTCATCGCTCCATATGTCATGAAGGCAAAGTTGCTCTTGCAGACACTCAGTAGAAAGAGGCTAGGCTGGGATGATCCTCTGGATGAAGCAGACAAAGGACAGTGGAAGCGCTGGCTAGACGATCTCCCCAAACTGCAAGAAATACAAGTAGACCGTTGTTTCAAGCCAAAGGAATTCGGCGAAGTTAAAGAAGTACAATTACACCTCTTCTCAGATGCTTCTCGTCAAGGATATGCATCCGTTGCATACCTCCGTTTGAAAGATGTGACTGACCAAATTCACTGTGCATTTGTGATGGGGAAGGCAAGATTGGCTCCTGTACGGGAAATTTCAATTCCAAGATTGGAACTTACAGCCGCTGTTATCTCGGTAAAGCTCTCCAAGATTATTCGAGAAGAATTGGACATGACAATAGACCAAGTTCACTACTGGACTGACTCGACATCCGTGTTGAAGTGCATCAACAACGAATCAAAGCGATTCCATACATTCGAGTCTAATCGCCTGACAGTGATACACAATGGGTCTAAACCCTCTGAGTGGAAGTACGTAAACCGAGATGACAACCCTGCTGATGACGGTTCAAAGGGACTGAAGATGGATGCCATGTTCAAGGATGATCGTTGGTTAAAAGGTCCCAAGTTCTTATGGGAAAACGAGAGCCACTGGCCCAAAATGATTGAAATTCCAGTGTTAGAAGATGGAGATCCAGAAATAAGAAAGGAGGCTCAGATTTATGTTTCCGCTCTCCAAAGTAATGTTGTGGATGACTTGATTTCGTACTACTCTTGTTGGTGGAAGTTGAAATGCGCTATTGCATGGTTGCTGCGCTACAAACAGTACCTTCGAGTCAAAGTTCAACTGAGAAAGAACGCTGGAATCGTAAATGATTCTCCAGTCGACTCCAGTGAAATGCCATTGATGAAATGCGGCCATTTGACAGTGGCAGAGCTCCAAGCGGCTGAAATGGAAATTCTCAGACGCGTTCAAGAAGTAGCTTTTCCAGAGGTCTTAAATGTACTTTCAGCAACAGAATGTTGTGAGGACAACGGTCACCCAAAGAGGATTCTTCGGAAGGCAGGAGCATCAATACGTCAGCTGAATCCGCAGATAAAGGAAGGCCTGTTGAGAGTCGGAGGTCGACTAGGCAATGCTCCTGTTGGTTATGAGAAGAAACACCCTGTTATCATCCCTTACAAGCATCAGGTGACAGATCTCATTATCAAGCAGTGCCATGAAAGCTTGGGTCATATGGGCCAAGAATCTGTCTTATCGTCTTTAAGAGAGACATTCTGGATAGTGAAGGGGAGGTCGGCAGTACGGCGTGTGATAGGAAAGTGCATGAATTGTCAACGGCAGAGAAAAGCATGTCCAGGAGAACAGTTCATGACAAGTTTACCAGAAGATAGGCTTATTCCTGACAAGCCACCTTTCACGTATGTTGGCGTCGACTATTTCGGACCGCTCGAAGTAAAGCAAGGTAGATCCCGAGTCAAGAGGTATGGGTGCCTCTTCACCTGTTTGACAACACGTGCAGTGCACATTGAGATAGCCCACTCCTTAGACACAGATTCGATGATAAATGCGCTTAGAAGATTCATTAGTGTTCGTGGGTATCCAGAGCAGATAAGAAGTGATCGGGGTAGCAACTTCACAAAGGCAGACAAGGAGCTGAAAGAAGCCGTGGAAGCGTGGAATGAGCACAAGATTTACAACTTCTGTGGACAGAAGAAGATTGAATGGATTTTCAACCCACCCTCAGCGAGCCATATGGGCGGTGTGTGGGAGCGGATGATACGTTCTGTGCGGCAGATCCTAAAGGCCATTTTAAAGGAGCAGCTAGTCTCAGATGAAGTACTCTCGACTGTTATGGCAGAGGCGGTAAACATCCTGAATTCCAGACCTCTCACTCGTAACAGTGACAGCCCCCTAGACGAGCAGCCACTGACCCCTAACCATTTGTTGCATCTGCGTCCCTGTCCAGGCTTACCACCAGGAATATTTGACAAAGATGACTTCAGCTACAGACGCGCTTGGAGGCAAGCTCAATATTTGGCTAATTTGTTCTGGCGCAGATGGATGAGTGAATACCTGCCAACCTTGTTAGAAAGAAAGAAATGGAACGCACCGAGAAGAAACTTAGAGGTCGGTGATTTAGTCTTATTAGCAGATGAATCCTTCCCTAGAGGCAAGTGGCCACTTGGAAGAATCGAAGAGGTTATGCCTAGTCGAGATGGATTAGTGCGCACAGTAAGAGTGAAGACCAGTTGTACTGTGGCGACGCGCGCCAAACGACAGCGTAAGGGAGAACCAGTGAACAAAGAAGGCACCACCATACTTACGCGCCCAGTGACCAAGTTATGTTTGCTGGAAATGGACTGAATAGCCTAGATTAATCAATCAGTTCAAATGATTTATTGTGACTTAAAGAATCGAATTGAACTATGGAAAGATGACTTTGAACAGTTGAGAACATTCCGAACAGCTATTTGAGTTATTATGAATTGTGTATTTGCCTTAGTTATAGACGGTAGCTCTTGTACTTGTGTATGTAAATGAGACTGTTGTTTACAGTCCCATTTAGGGGCCGGTGTGGCTACCGTTGTCACATCCGGTTTTTTACTTCCGGTTGTAGTCACGTGACGATTCCCCTGAGTATTCGCACATGGAACGTTTTGGGAAGACAGCGCGAGTTTGAGTTTTTCAGTTTATTGTATCAAACAGTTCTTTAACGTGCTTTGCACGGTTTTTTTTTTTGTTTATTAAAAGACCAGCTTACAGAAGCTACACAAAGTTGCTGTAAGTTGAAGGAAACATTTTATATCAGGCAATAAAACAGCTACAGGGCTAGAAAGTGCGACTCACTGGTGGCTAATGCGACCAAAATTTCATTTTTGGCGACTAAAACTTCTGGTTTTGCGGTTTAGACGTCGCCAATCGCAATGTGACAACTTCATTTCTGTGTTAAGATGAATAATGGGCCGCCCCACCTTCTGAGGTATTGTGTCCCTCCAGAAAATTATACTGGAAGATCTTATTTACTTCTCAAACATTCAAAATAAGAAAAGAAGTGAAATTGCTCCAATCCATTCTTTTGCTTTTCCGTCAAATATTTTCAATTCAGAAAACTTGCAAATGGCCGACTGGATTTTAAATCGCCCCAGAATGCATTGCAAGCCTATGGGTACGTCATGTATGCATATGGATTGTGTCCCTGGAAAACGCATGGCTCTAGCTTAACAGCCGGGAAAAAAATGAGCCTTGACAAAAAAAGCCGACAAATTCAGGCTAAAAACGAAATTTTATTTTGAACCCTGGTAGCACAATCAAATTCAGTGTACGTAAGTGAGAATGATAATCTAGTAGTGCACCCCAATCGCTTCGCCTGCACTTGAGAAGCTAGAGTTTTTCTCGGCTATCACCTAGAGCAACTCTTGCACTTCTTTCCTGCTCTCCAAACTCCCCATGTGCACCATAACTCAATAGTCCAAGCTAAAGTAAGAAGCATTGTTAATTAATGTCATTTGATAATATCAGACAATGTCTCCCAAAGGTGGATGTTGAGTGGAAATAAAACGTTGATTGTTAGAAATAACTATGCATCATTGTTAATTTTTATCAAGCTCACAAGATACTCCTCTTCTTCCTCTTCTTGTGTCTGATGGTATAATGACACTAAATGAGTTGCCAATCGCCGATCATACAACTCGTCTTGAGGATCAAGCATCAGAAAGATCAAATCAAACCTACAAACAAACAAACAATAAATAATTAACATTTTCATTTTTTCCATATGTAAATTATATGCAAATTCAGTCTTCCCACTCACTAATTGGCAGAGTTTTAAGAGGTCATCACAGACCAGCTTTTTTCTCTCTAAAGCCTTAATAACTCCAATCACAGTTGCAAGGTCTTGACCACATTCAAGCAACCAATTAAAGTGCATATGAAGTAAAAAATAATTACTGCTTATTTTTAAGGCTTTTTGCAATAAGGATGAATGGCGTTCTCCGTTTTGAAATATCTTCTTTCGTTATGGAGATATTTAGGTTTTTGTAATATGCAAATGAGGAAAGTGATGACGTCATTAATCATTCCACAAAAAGATAAATCACTGAATCAAGCATATCTCTTGGAGTATTAAAGCGCTGTTCTTCAAACTTGGAACCATCAATGTTCATCATAAAAGGCACAAGATGGCACCCGTTGTACCGTTACCATGGCAACAGTCTTGGATCCAGTCTCCTTCTGTTATAAACCCAAATATCTCCATTTGCAGAACTTTAAAAATAGCCGCCTTATAGGCGCATGTGACTACTGCTGGAGGAGAAAAGAATGAAAAGTATAATTGGTGTAAATATGCTGTTAGGGACCGGTCATTATTTATGTAGAGGGGGGGGAGGGAAAAATATATTGGAAATATCAAAATTTCTGTAAGACCCCCCTCCAGGCCAGGTAATTAGCAAGTGACCCCCCCCCCTTTTTGCAATATTTACCTGATGACCCCCCCTCCCGCCCTCACCTCATATCTCCTCTTATATGCCTTAAGTAATTGTTAAATGCACACTACATACAATCATAAGGTGATTTAATAGCTACTTTGCATAACAACGGAACTAACCTACTATATCCCAAAATCGGCGTATTGTGTGGACCAGTGGCCACTTTTTGAACATTTTGAGAGCTAAAAACTTATCTTGCATATGTGGATGAGCAGAGACTAGCCGCTATAGCAATACGTATGACAAGTTAAATACAGAGGTGTCCAAAATCTAGTAACGGGAAACCGTGCAGACCTATGACCTCTGAAAACATTTCCTGGCCGACAGTCTTACGGCTCTTCTCAACTAAAAACGCCTCCCAATAATACAGTATTTCTGTAAAATACAAATCACTAAGTTGTACATAACAGTGGAGTTTATGCAAAAGAAAAACAATATAATTAGCATAAAATTATACAATTTAGTATTACTGTTTCACAGATAGTGCTTGCACTCTACTAATTAACTGTTTCACCCACCTTGGCCAGTGAACACCTCTTACAATACTGTATACCTCAAACTGCTGACCCCCCCCACCCCTAAACTTCTTTATAAAAAAGTTTAGCCCCCCCCACCCCCCTCTAGCCAATCTGAAATAGCCTTGACCCCCCCCCCCCCCCTTCTTTTCTCCCTCCCCCCAACCTCTACATAAATAATGACCGGTCCCTTATGTGGATGCGAATGCATGTAAAAAAGTTTAAATAAGGCACTGTTGTCGATGATGTAAAACCAGCATCTTGGCATGGTTTTACTGCTTCTGTTTGGAAGGTGATCTTGCAAGGTGATCGATCGCTAGGTGAGTGTTTTTATATTTTACAACATTTACTTCTCATATCCTGCATCGCAGACAGTCTAAACCGCCGAGGATTATGATCGATCGCTAGGTGAGTGTTTTTATATTTTACAACATTTACTTCTCATATCCTGCATCGCAGACAGTCTAAACCGCCGAGGATTATGTGACATGTCCGGCAGCACATCAAAGGACAGCTTTAATTGTTACCCGACCTCAAAGACCACAAGAGAGTCAAAAATTCTAGTCAAAACAAACCTTGGAGGAAGCTACATTTGCATAATCACTGGTATGTCGGCATTTTGTTGAATGTGATCCAAAAGATCACACATTCCCTGCAAATGTTGACATCAATTTCTTCATCTTCTGTGAAACTTTTAGTCAATCATAATAAACGTTCAGCAAGTAAGAAACAAACTTTTAATTTGAGCCTTTTCGTGACTTCGCATTATTATAAGCGAAGCGCGAAGATAGACGGACACGCTGTCACACTCAAATGTTAAATAAACAATTGGAAGAAGCTTACATTTGCATAATCACAGCTCCGTCGGGTTAAGAAGCTTAATTATCCCACAATAGGACTTAATATTCATCGGGGGAGCCTCAGTTAAGTAAATTTTCCTGTACCAAGCTTATGTACTTCGAAATTTCGGAGTATCGTCAAGCCTACGGGTTCTTTATGGAGCCACAAGTGTATACGTGTTGATTATCACGTGCTGCAAAATAACGATGAAACACCAGAGAAATTCGTCGTATATACCGACCTAAAAGCTGAAAAATACTCACGAAACCTTTCAGCTGATCGGTTAGAAACAAAATATGAAAGCTGTGAGAAGTAAATGTTGTAAAATATAAATACACTCACCTGGCCATCGATCACCTTCCAAACAAAAGCAGTAAGCCAAGATGTTCGTTTTACATCGTGGGCCATCGGTAGGTCATCGTTGATATGAAGTGTTCGCGAAGAGACCACAAGATCTGTATTTATTTGTGCTGATTGGCTACGAAGTATATTCTATTGTTACTTACTTACATTCGGAAATCTCACATGAATGCAATGTGACTACGGCGCAAGCGCAGTAGTCACAAAAATGAACAGTGGGTCTGGCATGGAACACACGTGTTACCCATCTTAGCTAACTATCTTCCTTAGCTTGTTGGGAGTGCATCACCTTTGGTTAAGAATAAACTGGGAATGTCAGTGTTAATAGAAATAAGTCTTTGCGGCAAAACTGTTGCCATGGCAATGGCGCAACTGGTGCCATCGTGTGCCTTTTATGATGAACAGTGATGGGGCCAAGTTTTAAGAACAGTGCTTTAATACGTTAAGAGATATGCTTGATTAAGTGATTTATCTTTTTGTGGAACAATTAATGACGTCATCACTTTCCTCATTTGCATAATACAAAAACCTAAATATCTCTAAAATGAAAAAAGATATTTCAAAACGGAAAACGCCATTCGTCTTTATTTTGAAAAGCCTTAAAAATAAGCAGTAATTATTTTTTACTTCATAGGCACTTTAAGGGCACGTTTGTTTGGGAATATTCTGGAATAAGAATATATTCTGGAATATATTCCAGCCATTCTGCTCCTGGGAGCAGAATAGCCAGAATGGAAATCCAAGTATTCCGGAATAGGAAGATGCTAACTTGCATTATTCCAATTATTCTTATTCCGGATTGATCCCAAACAAACGCCCCCTAATTGCTTCTTGGTGAGTTGATGATTCTCATACTCTTTAATTATAATCATATATCAGTTTCAAACAAAGGGAAACAGAGCCTTGAGGATGGTTTGGATGTGATCTTAATTAGCATTGATTTTTGTGATTTTATTTCTCCATTTTTTTCTGTAGATGACGTTTAGATTGAGAAGGTATATCAAACACTCAAGAAATTGTTTCACTGCATTTTCAACAACATTAAAGTTTGTCAAAAATACTCCACCACATGTCCTGTTTTCAACTTGCTTCTCGGAAATGTGATGAAACACTCTCTTGTGTTTGATATTACTACTTCTAACCACTATGGTATTCTAAACCACTATTAAACTTTACCTAGAGAGCAGAGTGTGTGGTAGCTGGATATTTTCCACTGTCGTCATTTTAGGATCCCACTGTGATTTCACTGGATTAGCAGCAGCCAGGATTGATGTTCTTGCATTCAACTGACAAATGATACCAGCCTTGGCTATTGACAGCGTTTGTTGTTCCTGGAAAAAGGAGTTAAAAAATTGACCAGCTTCAGAATGTCTTTCTATTCAACAGACCCTTTGTAACAGCTTAATTATATCAAAACATCTGAAGACGTCTTCTTCAAAAGAACAACCAATCCATGAACATCATTATACACTTACCATAACTTCATGAAGGACAGCTCTGGTGCTGTCATTCATCTTGTCAAACTCGTCAATGCAGCAGATACCATTGTCACTCAGCACAAGAGCACCCCTATTGATTAGGAACAGTTTGTGGAAGAATTTCAGAAATCACGAGATTGGAATTGTTAGTGTTGTTCATCAGTATACACTTGAAAATACTCAAGCACACTGCAGGTTCGCAAGTTCTTCAAAGCCTGTCTTTTATGTTTGCATAAGGTTTATGTAACCACATGCTACTTCCCCACCTAAGACCTGAGGACTCAGGCAATTTCTAGATACTGGATACTGACTGAAATATATTAAAGGCACTTATTCCACTGTCCAAACGTGGCATGAAGTACTTACGTCTGCAGCACCAGCTGCCTTGTCTCTGGGTCTCTTGTGACATAAGCAGTCAAGCCCACAGCAGATGAACCCTTGCCAGATGTGTACTGACCACGAGGTACTAAATTATGCACATACTAAAAGACCAAAGGGAAAAGTTAAGGCCAAATGTTGACCATGATCCCATCACTGCTTGTTTCTCAGATTTCCCCTTACCTCCCTTCCAAGAAAGGCAACCCTTTCTTAAACCCTATCCAAACAAAAAATTAATAGATCTCTCCTCGATCCAGTCAAAATGACAAATCTCTCCTCACCCCACCCAGTCAAAATGACAAATCTCTCCTCACCCCACCTGGTCAAATGACAAATCTCTCCTCACCCCACCTGGTCAAATGACAAATCTCTCCTCACCCACTCGGTCAAAATGGCAAATCTCTCCTCACCCCAGCTAGTCAAATGGTAAATCTCTCCTCACCCCACCTGGTCAAATGACAAATCTCTCCTCACCCCACCTGGTCAAATGACAAATCTCTCCTCACCACACCTGGTCAAATGACAAATCTATCCTCACCCCACCTGGTCAAAATGACAAATCTCTCCTCATCAAGCTCAGTCAAACAAGTAACAAACCTCTCAACACCCTCTCAAACAAAGGACAATACAAATGTACAGAACTAATATCCATGTGTCAAATACAATAGTTTTGGATCCAGACAATGTGTTTTGTGTTGTACATGCTCAGAGGGACTAAGAAAATTTTGAATAACCCACTGACTAGTACACTTGTTATCATGTTATTTGTCGTCTTTGTGCTGGGAGGTGGAGCTGGATAATACCAATTTGACTTACTAACTGAGCGCAGGGGTCCCATAATTGGGGATTATATATTGGCCCAAGGACCAATGCAAGTGCAATAAGATCTACACAAAAACATCCTAAGGCCAATACTTCCCAGTACGAGCAAGCTAGGTAAATATAAGTAGTTTAATATATGGCACTCTTTTAGCTACATATTTTGAATTTGTGGACTTTCAAAAATAAAATATACATGGCTTGTGATTGTTTCTATGGAAACAGTCGGTATGGCAAAATCCCAACCAAGAAAGAACCAATCACAATGCGAAGATTTACCTCAAGACTGCCTTGACATAATAAGAAAGCTTAAATAAGTAAGCTTACCTGTAATAATTGTGACTTGCTTGTCCCAGGATCACCACAGAGAAGAATGTTGACCTCTGACCTTAATGACATAGTTCAATAAACAGACGTTAGAAATACACTAAAGAATCTTTTTAATCCATAAATAAAACAAACAAGGAAGTGTAAAGAAAACAACTAACAAACAACTACAAACCTAAACTTTCCTCTTCCAGTCTCAGTAAAATCCTTGTTTGCTCCTCCAAACAGCTGACAAAGGATTCCCTTTTTAATATCTTCATTTTCATAGATGCTTGGAGCTACAAAATTTGAAAAAAAAATGTTCTTGAGGACTTTGTGCATGCTGTGTGATGCTTGTTATAGATGAGGGGGTTATTAAAGCTTATGTCACAGTCAGAAAACAGGGCCGTACTGCCAGAAATGATCCCAGTTTCCATTAGTATGAAATAAATTGTGCCATATCAGCTCCAGCTGGTCTTCCTGCATTTTAATAGGAACTTGGAAATGTTGGATTTTCAGGAAGGAAACCCAACAACGAACTCAACCCACATATGGCACCTGGCTGGTATCAAACCCAGGTCACACTACTGGTAGGAGGCAAGCACTCCCACCACCTCACCCCTGGATGGGATGCTAGATTATCACATAGCCTCTCAGAATCTTGTCAGGTTTTCCCAGCAGATCTTGGGTGGTAATTTATACTCCTGGGAGGAGTGTGGTGAGAGCTAAATGTCTTGTCCAAGAGCCGTGTAATACTGTGTTCACACTAGGCCAAAACATGATTTGTCTCATCACGAATGAAACATGTTTTGCTAAGAAAAGTGTTCACATCAGACGGTGCGTTATGCGAATCATGATCAAAACATGTTTATTCTGATCATGATTGAAACAACCTCACAAAGTAGTTTCAATCATGATCAGAATAAACACGTTCAAAATGGCAGACATGCGGAGACGAGGCGAGTGCCCAAAAGATCCAAATTTGAGCTTACTATGAGACCAAATGCTTAGTTGAAATACGGGCCGATCTAGCGATACAAAGGCAATTATTGGCGAAGGGTTGAAGGCAGAAAATTTGGAAGAACATCGCCACATAACTTAACGACAACCACTACAAGCGCAATGCAAAACCAAAATTTACAAACAATTCTTCTTGTACCGAAGATAACGCAAATCCTGTCTGCTCGCGAAATGCTGGAAAGCCCTTCTACTCCGAAGGGCTTGATAGCTGACACTAAACCAAAGAATGAATTAAAATGTTATAGTAATTCTCAATAATTCGATTAAAGTGTACAAAATTTATGCGAGTACCGTAAAACCACATAAATTACAAAACCAGGCATGTATCGTGTTCGTAACTGACATCTGGTGTGAACAATGCATTAACAAACATGTTTAGGTAAAACGTGTTTGTTGAAACATGTTAACTCTAAACATGTTTCAGGTTTAATGTGAACACAGCTTAACACATCAAGCTCTAGACCACTCAGTTTGGAGTCCACTGCACTAACTATTAGCCAACCACATCTCCTAATTTACAGAATGGGGTTACTGTTACCAGTGCTTTCAATTAAGTACTGATAGCCGAAAAAGCATTGGCTACGTTGCTCTACTTTGTTCAGAATAGCAATCTAAACTTGATTAGAACTTACCCAGTGCTTTTGCAAGTCTTTCATAAATGTCAGGTTGCTTCGACAACTGTTGTAGTTGCTCAACTCTTTCTTGA
Organism: Meandrina meandrites; assembly: GCA_963693305.1. Classification (NCBI taxonomy): domain Eukaryota; kingdom Metazoa; phylum Cnidaria; class Anthozoa; order Scleractinia; family Meandrinidae; genus Meandrina; species Meandrina meandrites. The sequence continues at coordinate 23,391,880 of OY855903.1, forward strand.
GTGAATGGCACAGCACTGAAATATGACACAGAGCAAGATAACTTATCAGTCAGTCTATATTGAATTCAGCCCTAGATTCCATTTGAATCTGAAATGCAAAATAATTTTGCTTATTAAACAGTTTTTAGTAATTATAATTAAAAACGTTCTTACCCATCAGGATCTTTGGAGTAGAGCCGTTTCTTGTCAGTTTTCTTGAAATGGATAACATCAATGTATGTCTTGTAGACAGCCTTCACATTTCTTTGACGTGGATTCACACGCATAGGTGTGGCTCTGTAGATTCCTGTTACTGTGACCCTAATGAGAAGGAAAACAGGCCATCATGCATAAAAATATGAACCTAAGAGGCACCCATCTTTCTGCTTAAAAATTATCTTACAGATTATTATCAATACTTCGTAAAACTTGGACATAGTTATTGTACAATTATAGCCAAATGTAGACAAAACTGTCATGAGGCAAGAGTGATTAGAAGGAATTCAGAAAAAAATAGAGATTTTGCCATCAGCCAGATGAAGCACTGACAGTTAAGTCATTGTAAAAATTGTTTGAAGCTCAAAGTGGAATCTCTGGAATCTCCAAGTTAGGAAAACTTGAACAAGGGGACTCACACAAACACTACATTTGCAACCTCCAGTTGATATGCACCTCTCATAATGGGCATGCACACACAAACTGGCATTCCCTTCAACGTGTTCCTTTCAGTAAGGATAAGCTATAAAATAAGTAGAGTTGCAAGGAATTTGAATATATTGACTTGCATCAACTGAATGAGCAATGTGCTGACTTGTATATTACCTGTCTCCAGGTTGTACAGCATCTACCAAGTCATTGTGAGAGAACAACATGATGGTGTGTGGAGTCTGTCCAGGAGGCATATCATCTGATAAAATAAAGTAGTTACTTCTGTTGATTAATCTGTGAATAGCAATATCAACACCACCTTTTTTGCCAAGACAGGAGGGTGGTTAATATAAAGCTGTTTCCTTCAAATTTTTCTGAGGTCATATTTTCTTAGGCCAGGCTTCATAGTATAAGGGGTTTGTTGAATAGTGGCTGTGATGGCTTGACACATAACATCTCTTTTGATTTATAAACAAATTATCAACAGTTATTGGTCATCTTTATCATATCGAACTCATTACTCTTAAAAAAATGAACCTCTTCCCTTCATAATGGTAGTACAAGAGAGTGACAATCACCTGGGGACTCCTGTAGTTTAGTGATCTGCTTGTCTGTGTACTGTGATCTGTTGTGAATCAACACCATGCTGTGGTTTGTGTTGCAGTTACGGCACAGGGCAGGTTCAGAAATACGACCACGATCTATCTCCACTGTTACTGAAGCATGGCAGACATAACATTGGAAGAATGCTGAGGAACAGAAAACAAACCACATTACATGGAGGAATTCCCTGTCTGTCACCTTGTAACCCTATCAGGTGACCCCTGCAGTCATAATTCCACTTTTCCGCTGATATTTAAAAATTGTGAAGTTTCAAAGTTCTGTATATTTGGTAACTGAAATTTTCACTGCAAAATTGTTTTTAGCTTTTCAAACAGAAACTTATGCTACAGATACAATAATTGAGTAACAAATAGAATGAAAGGTGTAAGTGGCAAGATGGAGAGATTAAAAGAAATAATGCACTGAACCACAGCAACTGTCAGCATAGACATGACTAATAATAATGCCTCATAATACCATTCTATATCAGCATAGGACAGTCATCTGAAAACTGGGCTTGAGGTCTGTGTTATGATAAGTGGAATGGCAATTTGGAAAATGTGAAATAAATGAAAAAGCCATTTGTCAAATCTTAAACCAACCAAATCTTAAGCCCCTAGTAAGCAGGCAACTTCTCTTTAGCGGCTACTTTGGGCCAAATCCGTCAATTAGCCACTATTTTCGTTTAAATCCAAATCCGCATTACTTGAAAAGTTCGTGTGGTATAGTTTAACTGCAAGATCCTGCAATGAACGGTAGATGTTGCTTTTATGCCATTTCTTTAACAAGTTTCGTTTTATCACTTGTCTGTGCAACAATTCCGCCAACATACCGACGAAGACAGATTAAAGTGATCCGAACTTCATTCTGGTACCTACGATCCGAACTTCCTGACATTTTTAAAGAGTCCACAATCCAGGCCAAAATTCTCAACTAATCTGCGATCCGCTGTACTTTCGAAATCCGCAAATCCGCTCAATGTATCGCAAAAATCAGTAATCCATGCGCATTTTAAAGCCAAATCCGTCAATCTGCGAACCTATTCACCCCCCTCTGACAGGGGTGCTATGGAATTTGACTTAAATCTCAGATGTGTCCGTTACAGGGTAAGAAAATAAATGTGCGACATGGGGTTTCTCAGGCAGCTAGCAAATATTGTCAGTTAGCCAATACCTTCTCTCATCTCGGGAATGACTTGAGATGTCCTGATCACCATACCACTGATTGTAATCAGAGTGTCAATGTCTACAAAAACAAATACAACAAAGGAAAAACATTTATATTTGCAAAATTCAGAACAAAATGCTGGACATAAACTAAATCAACCATTCATATTGTAGTTGAGTTTATTCTCACCTTCAGGGTTTAGAGATCTCATATTCTTGGTTTTGTCAACATTAAAGGTTCTGACCTGTAAAGAAATTTACTACGAGCATTAAAGATTTTAACAAGTTTTTCAATTTGTATATGACAAAAATTGGATTTATTGTGGACACTTTCTTGTGAACTGTGGTCAAAAAACTCTTCTACTTTGAAATGAAATAATAAGCAAATAAAAAAACAAAATTCTAAAATATGTTGCAAATGAATTATCAAAATTGCCCTGTACCTGGATTTGATGTTGTAGTTGAGCGTCAGGATATTTCTCAAAGAACACCTCATTGACAGCCATGTCAAAGGTGGGAATCACTTCTTGTGGATAACAGATAAGTTGTCTGTACAAGTCAGCATCAAACATCTTCAAATGACCACAATCAATGTTCAAGAAAGGCGTCTCCAATACATGAATCTGTGGAAAGCAAGTTCCAGTTAGACAGTGCCACTTTAATTTTTTGAATAAGCACTTATCCGGTATTTACCTCATCAAGACGTTGCATGTAGATTGGCAACAGAGGATCAAAGCCCTCTCCCATATCTTCAGCATCTTCATCAACAAATTCAGAAATGAATTTTCTAAATTTCTCCTTTGTCACACTAACAACAACATCAGTTCCCCAAATGACAAGTGACGGAGCTGCTGCAGCATCACTTGTTGGTCCAGTTGGTTGGTCGGTGGTATCAGAGGGCTATAAAGGAAAAAGGAATGTTAAGAAATTGGTATATTTTGTTCAAACAAACCAAAATCCATACATAAAAGACTATTGATTGGAATATTTAGACTAAACAAGGGATAATCAAAGTAGAAAATGCAATAAGAGTCCTTATTAACCTAACATGAACAAAATATTTATTGATACTAACTGGTTGATTCTCTCCCAAATTTACTTGACGCATGCGCCTGTCACTGCGAATGTCACTACGATGTCGAATAGGAGTACCAGCCCTAAGCTTTTGTCAAGGAAATAATATGAAATTGAGACACTTTGTCATTTCCTTTTTATGGTTGTTAATAGCAAATAGACTGCTACAGGCATATCTGCCTGTCTGAAGCTGGAATACATTGGGTTATACTTAGCTTTCAAAAAATTTGAATTCAAATCTTACTGCAACATAATACATGCGTGTTTCACTGGATTCTGTCTATTACACCCATGTACACAATAAATTAGATTACTTTAAAGGCGGTGGTATAAATAACCAGTTAATGGTCTAAACCACTGATTTATTTAAGTTGGTTGACTGCAACTGGAAATATTTTCATCTAGAAAGGATACACACTTCCATGTGGAGTACCAGCGACTCTTGAACTAGGTGTAGCATAGTTAAGAGGGGAACTCAGATCTATTTCACTAGTCTCAATCCCTCCTCTGGTTTGAGGTGACGAGAACTGTGAGCGATCTTGGTCTTGTGGCCCTTCAGATGGTGATGTAGGTGCTAAGGGTAGTGGAGAAGATGGCTCATCCACACGTCGACGTTGAGATGGGGGCGACACTACAGGAGCAGCTGTTGGAGATGTGGCCCGTGAACCCCTGCGGCTGCTACGGGTACTACGAGTACTAGTTGTAGAAGCATCAGATGCTGGACAAACAGAAAATTGTGCCATAAATAATTTATTTTTGAACGAGAAAGTTATTCATTGTTTAGTGACTCCAGCTACTCAGAAAAAGATGTCTAAACTCTCTGGTAGCTAAATGGTTAGAAAATCAAACTTGTTTGTGTAAGGTTGTGGGTTCAACTTCTATTGAAAAAACTATAACAATTCTTCCCAAATGACCTACTGTCTAACAGATATCTTTCTTATGGAGTCCTGCCAAGTTTCACATCCTTTGTAACTGTATTTGTAACTGTATTATAGTTAGAAGTTTATACAAAAATGAAATCATTCATCAACTAAGACAAATTGTCTTTGAACACAAACAAATCCTCGGAGATAACAATCAGCGAAATGAAGGTATTATTAAAAGGTATGGCAGCTTTACCTAATCAGGATCGAGAAATAATTTTCAAGCTTGTGACTTGCATTGGGTTCCAAACATCACTACGTTTCGTGGGCAAATTTAAAGATAAATCAAAAGGCATTAATCATGTCAAAATTTTGATCTTTAAGAAAACTGTCCAAAAAAACAGTCTGGATTAGAGTGATGCCGCAAAAGATCAACCGATGCTAAATTAAAATGTACAATACAAAATACTGATCGCATGGTGCGCATATATTTAAAACTGGAGGTGTACTTTCCTCATTATCTTCCTCGTGTCTTTTTGCACAAATACAATCACTCCTTACTATAGAATTGGTTACCTTTCAATGCATGCACGCCGGAGATAAGAATTATTTTATGGCAAATAAGCTTATTGAATGAAGTTTGGTTTGACATCGATGATTCGAATAATTTCGATGGCCTCGTGCGCAGAATAGATCGGCATATTTTTGCCTTTAGAATTACTTTGGCGAAGACATGGGCCACGAATCTGAAAGGTGAGTTAATCAAACTTGCAAAATGAACGATTATAGTGAGATACTCACGCGGAGGGCTTGCTCTAGAGCGCTTTCTTCCTCTCGGTGTAGAAGGGGCAGACATTTTGTTTCTTCACTTCAAACACGATCACCAGACTCACGTGTCAAAAAGCGCGGGAAATAGATCAGGTGACCGACGAACTCGCAAGGGATTCTGGATGCATCGAGTAAAGTCCTACCCTCCCACCCCTCCCATAGAAAAACACAGTGGCACTGTTTCTGAATAAGACACAATGAATAAAACCAAGACTAGAACTGAAACTTTATTTATCAACATAAATAAAATAACTTGCGGAATAAATTATGGAATTATAAATTTGTGAACGCTTTTAATTATATCTCTTTTAATTCATCAAATTAAATTAACTGATATTAAATTTTATTTTTACGTCACTCGTTTAGTTGGCTACTGTGAGTATTTTTGTTCAGAAAAGTGTTTATAATTGCAAAGAAAATTGGCAGAAAGTAAACCAAACAATTTACAAATTTACTTCATGACCATTTGACCGTGGCATTCGTACAAAATGTAACAGACCTCCATTGAAAAGGACATAATTTATCCGATTTCCTTTCCAAAAATAACTATAACTTTAAAAAAACGTCTTAAATACATCTTGAAATTAAAAATTCATTTGTATTCCTGTTGAAAATATATATAAAACTTTATTAAAAATTCGATGCTGATGACGCTATTAAATTTTACGTTGCACGGTGCAAAATATTAATTTATTCTCTTTCTTCGTCTGCTGGTGTATCGTCTTTTAACCAGCGATGTAGCGTTTCGGTAATGTAGTGCTTGAATTTTCTCATCACCACATTCCCAACAGAGGAAATTACCTCGGGCATGACCTGATGACAATAAACAACAAGACGAAAGAACAGAATTAGGATCACTTTTATATTCGATAAATTATTTCAGTCAGCATTTATATCTCGTTGCGAGGTTGAAAATAATCTTTTGGTAAAATCCACGGTCCCTAAGTAGTCTCTTGGGACCAGAACGTGCTTATTTACTTCGTAGAAAATGAGTTACTTGCAGTAGCTGGGCATAAAGGTATTAACGTGACAGAAGTATTTTTACATCTCTCATTTCAACTGTGGGGAAGTATAGGTTTTGACGGAGAAATAAAGAAATCCGAAAGATCGTAGAAGTACCTTTTCGCCTCTTTCCTTGGTAGGTTAAGAGCACCTTCCCAAGATATGTAAAATATGGTCACGATTAACTTGTACAGTCGGTCAGTCAGCACAGTGTAAGGAAAAATTAACTAAAAAGTTCGACCCATCAGTTTGCATTAAGTTTAACGCAAACAAAAAAATCACGTTCACTCATATTCATCACCCACCTCTACAACAAACTCTTCAGAGCCAAGCTTGATGACGCCCCGATACAGGGGTTTATCTGCAGCAGAGTGTGCGCCTCTGCTCTCGACGTTGCGTAGGTGTTCCAGGTGCAGCTTTGCTATTACAGTCTCTGGTACGGTTACAACATCACTGCCCGAGTCTACAATAAAATGGATGAGCTCTGAAGAGCTGGCGTCTGAAATAAAACAAACAGCAGTAGGACTTAGCAAAGACGATTTTCGAAGCTCACTAAAAGAGCTTTCGATTCTTATCAGTCCACTAATACATAACGCAAGAGAATGGGGCCAGTATGCTTTCTCCCCCACCCCCACAACAACAACAACAAAATGACCCAAGCTAGCGCTTGATTACAGTCCAGCCAGTAATATATACCAGCTGAATTGTTACATGAGATGGTCTGCAATTATGTGGCCAGGTTGTCAGTATATGACTGCCTTACTAAACTCACACGAATCAATAACTGTCCATACTGAATCCGTCTGTGTGTTTGACTGACTGACTGACTGACTGACTGACTGAATGACTGACTGAATGACTGAATGACTGAATGAATGACTGACTGAAATATAGACAAACTGACAAATTGACAGACTGTCTGGCTGACTGATTTTAGTCTTAGTTATCGCGCATTACTCCTAGAGGACAGTATTATAGTCTGCTTGCAATATCTGCATTTCAATGAACATAAGTTAACTAGTGCAATAAAATAGTCAAATAAACGTTATGCAGAAATATTACAACAAGATAACTAATTAATTGGTTACATTTGCGTTTATAATCTCTTTTCTTTTTTGAAACATTAAATGGCAAATTGGCCTTTATTGGCTGGCTGACTGACTGGCTGACTGGGTAAATGGATGCCTTTGAGTGACTGGTTGGCTGACTGACTGACTGACTGACTGACTGACTGACTGACTGACTGACTGATTGACTGACCGGCTGACTGACTGAATGACTGACTGACTGACTGACTGACTGACTGACTGACTGACTGACTGAATGGTTGTGGCTGAATGACTAGTTGAATGACTGTCTAAGTGGTGGCTCTGACTGACTGACTGACTGACTGACTGACTGACTGACTGACTGACTAACTGACTGACTGACTGACTACATGTAACTGGCTGACTGACAGACTGACTGACTGACTGACTGGTTGGCTGACAGACGGATTGAATGACTGACTAACTAGCTGAATGACTGGCTGAATGATTGACTGACTGACTGACTGACTGACTGACTGAATGGCTGTGGTTGAATGACTGGTTGAATGACTGTCTAAGTGGTGGCTGGCTGACTAACTGGCTGACTGACTCACTGACTGATTGACTGGCTGACTGACTGACTGACTGATTGACTGATTGACTAGCTGACTGACTGACTGATTGACTGATTGACGGACTGACTGACTGACTAACTGACTGACTGACTGATTGACTGAATGACTGACTGTCTGACACTGACTGACTGACTGACTGACTTACTGACTGACTGACTGACTGACTGACTGACTGTCTGACTGACTGACTGACTGACTGACTGACTGACTGACTGACTGACTGACTAACTGCACTGATTGGGTCACTGACTACACTGGGGAAAGGTCTGAGTGAATTAACTCACAGATAAATTATTACCTTGTCTAAAACTACCCTGTCCAAGATTGTATGCAAAGGATATTTTAACATAACATTAGTTCTGTACATACTTTCTCCTGTGTCAGATTTGAGATATCCTGGTACACATAAGAACGGGTGTTGGTTATCCTCCATTCCTGGAGGCTGTCCCCAATAGCCAAGCACTACTTGCCTGGTATCAGGCTCTGGTGCTCCGTGCCATTTGAGGTATGTTGCTGCCGTGAATGGAAGGAAACAAAAATGATTTGATTTGCACTGTATATTCAGAATAACTGGTCATTTCAGTACAACTAAAATTAAGCTTATTATCATCACCACTCGAAAAAATGGCACAGGGACTTTTTATATATTGAAATTTAAATATTTTTGACGAATACTGCAAACCAAACAGTTCTGACTGGATGCATGCCCTTCTAGATTACATAACCAAAAGGAACGAATGTTGTAAACATACTCCAAGACCTGTTCCATCAAACTTGAATAGAATATAATCGGAGCAAAACATTACGCTAAAAAAGGAAGTTTAATATAAGAATAAATATTATTTAGACAAAAATAGAAATATACAATAAAATCGTTAAAAGAGAACATTTTTGGAGAATGCTCAGTGAGCAAGAGAAGACATATTGAAAACGACAAGCTGAGACGAATCACTGAACAAGTTCACTTGTACTGAAATAAAAACTTTACATCGTGCTTTTTAGGACGGGAATCATTAAGCGTTGATTCGATAAAAACGCTTTGATATAGCTTTGAAGCAAAATAATGCACAAAGGACAATTCAAACTTATTGTAACATTTTAGAATCTTGATTCTTGAGTTTGAATTGAACAAGCACAGTATTGGCATCGCCCTCATTTAGTACAACTCATCGAAAGTTCGGCAGCAATGACCGCAGTAGCTACTGAAAAACGAATATGTTATAAACGTGAACAAAAATCTTTAGAATCAAAGCCGAATATGTACTTATAACAGCGAATAGCCAGTAACTTGCTATTTCAGTTGAACTGGTGAAAACCAGAAATCACATGATATCTTTCGGGAAGCCATTTTGATTCACGTGTTTTCTCACAGCGCACTTTTAACGCAAAACCATCAATTATCAGTTCCACTGATGTCGAAGAAAGAAACTAAAGGAAAATACAACAAAAACATGTACACGATGCTGGAATGCTGTGACTGGCTTTTCATTAAGCCTTAATTAAGTGATCCACATAGAGCTACAGTAAACTCTATTCGGTGCCTCAGAACTTCTTCACAGAACTGTTAACTTTGTCGGCGACTTTTAAATCGTTTCGTTACAAAGACAATTAACGGCAGTTGCCTTCTACACTCCTTGATTTAGCTTTAAATCAGATCCCCTCTAAGGAAGAACAGCCACGATGTTTCAAACGAACAACGGCTTACCAACAAACAACAGTGTAAGCATGTTTTACTTTTTGTCGAGGCCGGTTTCCTCTGCGTGATTGATGTACACGCGGTCTACACGAAATCGCAAATTTATCCTTCCCGATTTTAAATGAAAATAACCCAAACTTTCTATCTTTTTTGTTTGTTACTGTAAAAGGTATCGCCAAAAAGATATAGTTTAATGCGGCCAAGGGAGACGAGAAAGTTTACTGCCGTAGCGGGGAAAAAACGTTGAAGCGTGACTTCGAAAACACGAGAAAGAAACATGACCACGCGTCTTTTTGCATTGAAATGTTTTACTCTCGAACTTATTTGTTACGCAAACAGCAATTTGATAGTTTAAAATGAAGCCAAGGCAGACTAAAAAAGCTTTTAGGTTGATAAAAGGGGGAGTCCCCGTTTAAATTTACTATAATTTCTGAAACGGGAAAGTTGTTTCCGATCAAGCGTCACTGGGGTAATATCCCTTGAATGTTGTTTGATTCAAACATTTCCCTTCACAATACTGATCTGAAGACAAAGAAACAGGGTGCACTGTTTACGCTAAAAGAATCATCTTCTGCCGTTCAAGACTAGGGCTGAAATTAAGTTAACAGAATAAAACTGACTGAAGTCCTTAGCGTACCGTGATCAACATTTCATTTTCAATACTTGTGAACGCAGTATTATTTTATAAGCCTGAATTTAAAGCATTTTCAATACAGTAAGTTAACAAGTAAACAAATCAGTCAGTTGGAATATCTTGTAATTACCTGACCACTTTATTCTTTTTCTGTGCCCAGGAATCGTTATTTGTAGCGAATCGAGCAGGTCGTCGTTAAATTCTCTGTGTTTTAGGTCTCTGACGGTGTTAATTCCTTTCTCTTTAAATCTGCCCGCATAGAGGCCCTCGGCCTCAAGGCCCAGATCTTTTAACCATAAATCTATGTCTAACACAGCAGCTGATGGGGAAAAAAATCAACATTATGAGTTGAATGAATAATTTATAATGACAGTTTGACATTAAATACGGAAATGGTATTGAAATAGATAAAATTATTTCTTAACCTTTCGGAAGATCAAGTTGTGTCGATGAAATATCCGTGATGTGATTCGTTAATAGTATTTGGCGATCGCCGTAAAATCGACATGCTATGTTCCGTAAGTATTTATCAATTACAGACATGTGGCAAATTTCAGTAAGGTAAAATATGCTTACCAGCTTCCAAGATTTTAGCTCTGTCATCTGGATCCCTAATAATTAAATGGTCTAAGTCCTCCTCTTCGATAAGACACAGATCGAAGGCTCTGTCATACCCCTGACTGTTAAACCTGCTGAGGTACTTTTCAAGCCCTATTTGCTCCAGAAAAATTTTCACAGAACTTCCTGAGGCCATTGCAGACGGTACAAGTCACAAGCAAAATGAAATTCACTTTGATTCCTAGCGCGTTATGGCTGGAAAATTATTCCGTCGTTGATTGGTGTTTTATTATGGCTCATTGTTTTTGATTGGCTGTTTGGAATCGAATATTCCTGCGAGGGAAAATGTATGTCACGAAGGTTCAGAGGACGCTGTACTTGTCTGAACTTGCCCACAGCTAAACTCGCACACTATTGTTATTGAATGGTGACGTCACTGTAAAAATCAGACATCAAAGATGGCGGCCGTATTGTGGTTTCGGTTTCTGTTCAAACTTGCCTGCTAATAGTTACATCACCGTTATTTCCCCGTTATGTGTGCGTGAATTTGAAAATAATACCTCCAAAGTGAAGTCTAGAAGTCGGTGAGTTCTTCCTATTGTACTTATTTAAGCTCAACTTTAAGCTTAAGAACTTATATGAACGTACAGTGTAGCCCGTTTTCTTGTGAAGTTTGTTTTCATTTTGCTGACGCTAATTTAATCTTCATGATCGATCCAAAATAAATCTGAATAAATGAGCATGAATTGCAGCGACATACTATAACATACCTTTGTTTTCTTTGTCATTACTGCAAAACGTCGACTAAAACACAAGAAAGTTATAACACAGTACAATGTTATTGATTTGTCCATATTGACTTGGTTGGGTTTCTTGGGTGTTTCGACCGATTGTCGGAAATAATTAATCTATCTTTGTAAGAAGCATAATTAAAACATTGAAATTCTTAGGCTGTAATTAATTATTAGCTTTATATGGTTAAAAATAGTTTCTTACAAAATAATTTCAGATTAGACAGTCCATTTAAACTTCATCATGAGTTGTGTTGAAATTTTCCTTATTAAAGTTGATGGTTAGGGAGATGAAAGACATCATAAGAGCAGCACATTTTTTTCACTTTAAAATTGCATCACAAGATATGAGCCATTCAGTCACATTGCTGTGATTTGCAATAACGAGTGTGTAAAATATGTGAGCCTGCAGCGACCCATGCAAGCCAGAAATTCTTAATCGCAATTATATAGGCAAACCGTAAGCTACCCAAACTGTAGGCTAATGCTGGAGTGCTGACTAATGTGTTATGCAAGCTTACTGGAATGAAGAGTAAAGTTCTTGTGAGTCAAATGAGTCAATGAGTCAAATTTTAAATTACAATTATTAATTTGAAAATAGTGCTGCCCTTATTAACTAATAAAAGCTAACCGCAAGCAAACTAGCTTGGGACTTAAACCGCAAGCAAACTGGAGTGGAACTAACTGCAAGAAAACCAGAGTAGAACTTACTAACTGTACGCAAAGTGGAGTGCCTCTAAACTAACTTGAATATAGGCAAACCATGGTTGAATAGATAATAGCCTACTTTGTTTAAAAATCACTTTGACTCATGACTCATAGACTCATTTGACTCATAAAACAGGGGACCTCACTGGAATGGCTTGCAAGCCATGCAAGCTGGTCAAGTCAGAAATCCCTAATTTCCAATAAAGGCTTACCCCAATCTACCTAAGGTTACTGTAGGCTAATGGGAGTGCTTTTAGGCTTGCATGACTCACTGACTCATGCTTTGTCAACACCCGATTGCAATATACCTTATCGTGGATTTGGAAGCCATCTTGAAATTAGTGTTTGTGTGGGAATCCAATGGTAATGGGTTTTTTTTTAAATTTAAATTCTGGACAATTTATGATTCACAAAAAATAGCACTTATTTTGGCTAAAATACATGTAAACTACGCAAGAACTCTGAGTGCCTTCTATTGATCAGTAATACATGTAGGTGCCAACATGCGAGTGAGCAAGCCATATGAGCCAGAAATCCCTTATCCCAATAAAAAGACTAACTGCAAGTTATTAGGCTAATCAAGTGCCTTTTTAGGATAACCAACATGCTATTTAGGCAAACTGTGTAAGCCAGAAATCCCCAATATAATGGCTAACCCCAAGCAACCTAAGCCTTTTGTAGGCTCCCCAGAGTGTTATTTAGGCCTATGACCAATGTGTTGTCAGGCTCACTTGCACATTTGTGCATCCCCTGATGGAACTATTAAATGTAGAAAAGATGGTTTTGTTTAATCCTCTTTTTCAAAAATATGGGGCATGAAAAATAGCGTGAAAGTTTCAAGATTTTACTATTTCTTGGCTGTGTGGGCCCCCTTATACCCTGTTTTTAGACTTAACGTTTAGAAAATGTATGTGAGGTGTAGTAGTCTAATGGTTGGTGTGTTGGACTCCAGATCGAGTGGTCCGGGTTCAAGCCCTGGCTGCATGGTACTGCTTGTGTTCTCCGGCAACACACTTTACTCCCATAGTGCCTCTCTTTTCCCAAGTGTATAAATGGGTACAAGTAAATTTAATGCTGTAGCATAACACTATGATGGACCAGCATCCCATCCAAGTGTTAGTTGAAATACTCCTAGTCACTTCATGCTACGGAAACCGGGATAATCCCCAACCTGAAGGGCCACTGGGCTCGTATGCAGACTTTTTTCTTTTAGAAATTGTACCTGCTAATGTATGTAAAGGAGACTGAATTTGTAAGTTCATGTGAATTTTTTTCTGTTATAGATCCTCACCACTAAAGATGGAACTGACTGTCAATGTGGAACTCTCATTCCTTGAACTAGAAGAACACAGTAGGACCCAGCTATCTCAAACTCACTATGTTGAACAAAAAATCATTTCCCTTGGATTTAGTTGTATTTTTTTCAGTCATTTTAAATACTGTAAAAAATAACCCTGCTGTCTTGAACAGTTTGTGATTTCTTTGATCCAGTTTTAACATAAATTAACCCCTGCCATCTCAACCGTTATAACGAAAGAAATGATTTGTAAGCGTTATCCTTGAGTTTCCAAGGTTACATTTTCAACAAAATCAATCACAATTTGCAGTTAATTTAGCCCTCTTCACACCATACAGTTCTGTATTGGAGATTTCGTGAACTTCATTATTTCTTTCAGATGTATTTGAAATTTTGATTTTACAGTAATATTTTAGTGAGTATTGACCAGTTCAAGCGTAATTTGTGTTCACACAGGCAAGACACAACATCAATATTTAAAAATATATACGCCACCTTGATTATTTTGAAAAGGGGCTGGGGGTACTTTGTAAATGTTTTGGTGGGAGTGTGCCACTGGGACTCTGAAACCTTTACCCTATTGATTCCAATTTTGTTACCCCTGTTCTAGACCAGACACCAAAACCCCTACCCTATTCAAACTAGCTGTGGTGCAACATTGGTAGTTGTGTTTATGTGAAGTCCCGGGTGTGAAATTCTTGCTTCTGAGTTTCAATTTCTCTCCTGGACTAAATTTTTCATACACTGGTCAATTTTTTGGTAAATTATACCCTATTCCAGACCAAAACAATAGATCTCTATACCCTATCCCAGACTAGACTACTTATATATACAAAACCATACCCTTCACAGTGGCTCATACCCATATAGCCTACATATGAAAATGCCCTCCCCCCCCCCCGGTTTTTTGAATCCCTGTTATCTCAAAAATTTTCTTTTCCTTTCAGAGTTCGAGATAGCAGGGTCATACAGTATATATTAGCAGTGATTCTGATAATATGGAAGAGTTCTGATGTAAAAAAGGTTCAAAACAATAAAGAAGTAGTTAACTAAAGAAGTTGGTTGTGCATGCGAGGGAGGGGTGTGTGGGGGTGTTATGGAGGGGTAACGAATGGTCTTTGTGAACACAGCGTTAGCCTTGCGAGCAACGAGCATTTTCAAAAAAACTACATCCACTAAACAACGAGCAAGCGAGCTCTAAAAAAATATGCGAGCACGAGCAAACGAGCACCCACTAAAATTTTGCGAGCATTTCGAGCAGAAGCCTAATTTTGCGAGCACTGCAAAATTTTATGGGACCCATTCATGCCCTTTATGGGTGTGTCTTTACACCCTCTCATGGGTTGCAAAGGTCCACCTAATCAGTTGTCTTTAACGATCCCATATTCAACAAGCGCGAGTGGAATAACTGTTTTATTAAAAACGCCCAAATGAATTGAAATATTTGAGCTCCCCAGCTGTTTTCGTTGACGCGTCTCGGCTACGATATTTGTGGTCAATGGTATATGTCCTCATATACTATTTAACAATTATTCCACGAGTGCGCGTTGGATATGAGATGAAAGATAGACAACGAAGCGCGTAGCGCCGAGTTGGCTATCTACCATCTCATATCCAACAAGCGCGAGTGGAAGAATGGCAATATTTGAGCTCCCCAGCTGTTTTCGTTGACGCGTATCGGCTACGAAATTTGTGGTCAATGGTATATGAACTCATATACCATTGCCTGTTAGCCAATCAAAACGTAGGAATTGCACTATACCATTGCTAGTTTTTAATAATGCCTGTTAGGCAATCAAAACTTAGGAACTGGAATATACCATTGCTAGTTTTTAATAATGCCTGTTAGGCAATCAAAACTTAGGAACTGGAATATACCATTGCTAGTTTTTAATAATGCCTGTTAGGCAATCAAAACTTAGGAACTGGAATATACCATTGCTAGTTTTTTAAATGTTCACGGCTTCCTAGAAGCTTGGGCTACCTGTGCATACAGCTCAAGACTTGTGAAATACTTCCCGGCATAGTCAATCGAACTCAATCGAACACAATCGAATTCAATCCGTGGATTGAGTTCGATTGAGTTCGGCAATCGAACGAAATCGAACACCAGACTTTCAGTGAGTTCGATTTCCGAACAAATCGAATTCAATCGAAAAAATCGAACTCAATCGAACTCAATCCATCTGATTGTGTTCGATTGGGTTCGGAAACCGAACTCAATCGAACACAATTAAATGGATTGCGTTCGATTGGCTCTGGTAAACCTATACAAAGCAAGCCCAAAGCAACCCCAAAGCAAGCCCATCAAAACAGGTTTTTCTTCTGCCTTTTTACAATTTATTCTTATAACAGAAACCCCATTTATAAACTGTCCACGGCATTTAAGAGAACAGAACAGAACACGTTGAAGGTGACCCAATTGTCCGTGTTCGTTTGCAATTCGGAATGCACGGCCTGTCTCCCGGCCTGTCTCGCCTATTTCCTTTAAAACCTTGAAAACTTCGCCATCCTTGACGTCAAAGCGGCATTTCTGGTAGCCTTTTACTAAACATTTGAAGCTTACAATCCACAGCGCATCTGAAGCCATTTCTGCGGAATTTCTTCGTTTACGAAAAACACGTGCGCTACACTCCGGGTTGAAGTAACTCGAGATTCCAAGATCTGGTTATGGATTTTCAACGCCTGTTTTACACAAATCACGAGTTCGAAAATCGAACGTTCGATTGGGTTCGATTGATTTTTTTTCTTTTCGGTGAGTTCGGTTTCGTTCGATTGCCGAACTCAATCGAACTCAATCCATGAATTGAGTTCGATTGAGTTCCATTGAGTTCGATTGAAATTTAGTTCGATTGGGTTCGATCGACTATGCCGGGAATACTTACATATTATATCACACTAAAGTGTGTAATAATATTTTAACATTTCTTCCAAGACAACAACACATCCAAATCGTTAACAAGTAAAAGCTTGCCGTGGCCTTTCTTCAGGAATCTTTACGGAGCGAATTAGACGGTACGATTTTGTCTACGATTATGGCATATATGCGGTTCAAACCCAAAAAATCCTTCTATCACTTGAAATCCCGAGTACAGTACCCCGCCAGGGGGGCTTATGCAATGACTACAACACGAATCGCGTCGTGTTAATCAACCTTTCACGTCCTAAATCATGTCGTAGGCCTGTCGTAAGCTTGTCGCCTGCGAGAAAGTCGTACCGTGTAAATCGGTCTTAATACTCTAGAGCCACGATATCACATCACATGAACCTAAGAACTGTCGTTGACTGAGCATGTGAAAAAGCTATTCTTCAACAAAACCACTTCAACTTTTTTCTCCCTTTTGCAGTGTTTAACCACTACCAATGTAGTGCTGAATATTAATGTTAATACTGAAGAAAAAGATTCTTTCAGCTTGTCATATGTCTCTAGGCGACAACCAGATAGCCATAGGCAAATCTGAAAGCAATACCTCTCCGACTTGCATAATTATATCGCTTAAATATTCGTCCATGTAGCTGTTGTAGTTCTATCTTGGGCAAAGTTTGAGATCGCAGTTAGAATGCCTTTCTACGAGCAAAACGCCAGTTTACGCGCACGTGCGCCCAAGAGTTGTAAGGTGGCACTCATCACAGGAGTCACTGGCCAGGTAGGGCCAAAATCATTTTTAAACCAATTCATGATTTTATATCTTTTCAATCTTCTAATGCTGGTTTTGATCAGACGTCATCAAAATTCTAAAAACTGTTAATCCAACATAGCTATTCTTTCCACATATCCTTGATATAAAGAACATAAGCCCAATAGAAATTTTGGTATCGATTTAATGCTTCGTTTAGGAGATGAAGCATTAACAGAAATTTGTGATGTCCCGGCTATAAGCCGGCTGAATACTAAATACTGCAGTTTTCTCAAAATTATCATAGTAATAACTCGGTTATAAAAAAACGCTACAGAGATTTAATTTTGGCAAACCATTTATTTCTGCACGCTCAATAATGTAATAGTTTGTGGATGTTTTCCATGATGCAAACAAAAAGGTTTTGCAAAACCCCGTGAAAACCACCAATTAATCAGAACCAACCTTTGTTTTCTTCCTTAAAAAGTTTCCACGATAAAATAATAATACGGTATACCATTTGTATCATGCATACTAAGGGTGCGTTCGTTTGAGAATATTCTGGAATAAGAATATATTCTGGAATATATTCCGGCTATTCTGCTCCTGGGAGCAGAATAGCCGGAATGGAAATCCAAGTATTTCGGAATAGGAAGAGCAGCCAACCGAACGCTAACTTGCATTGTTCCAATTATTCTTATTCCGGATTGATCCCAAACGAACGCGCCCTAAAATTTTAAAAATGTGTTTGGCAGTGCGACGTTAAGTCGAGTTCTATTCCAGTTTTTTCTTTTTAAGTTTTGTCCTCGGTATCGACGAAACGACATCTCGCAAAACAAAATTCTCCTCAAACTGTCCGTTAAGTTTTTGGGTAGCTTTTTGTGCGTAATTTATTCGTAATGCTATATGACAGGTCAGTGATATACACCTAATCGCAAAAACGTTGTCATAGAAAAAAGCAAAATGTAAAAAGGCAAATAGGAATTAATAAGGCATTATAACGAATTCGCCCGAAGAAACGACCTTAAAATGTCTCAAAACACACGTAAATCGATTTATCCAATAACAAGATTTTAAAATATGTGTACAGATATAAACTCGTGAGTTTCCTGAAAATGCTGCCAGCTATGATGATTTAAAATTCATCAGCAGAGGCTTCTTATTGTTTCGTACGGGCTTGGAACAGTGGGGAGACGACGGGAGAAGTCGTTGTTTAGCTCCTGCCAAAACTTTATTTTATGTAGTGAAAATATGGTAATCATGCCAGTGATAGGTTAAGCTTTAGTTTTAATGAAGAAAGAGTGATAAACTATTTTTTTTTTTACTTACCCATTCTTTAGAACAATCAGAGTTGGCTTTCTGGCTTGTTCTGGTTTTGGGGAAGGAGGCAGGGGGGTTGTATACGGGGAGAAATGACTATGGGAAGTCGGAAATGAAGGGGCGGGGCGAGATTCCCAGGGTGGCGAGAATCAGAAGAAACATAGGACACAATTTCGCAGCGTTACATAAAATATTGCAACAGAAAAGCAGGAGGCAGGAGCCACTAAGATAAGAGCTCACACACTTCTGTTCCTTTGGTCTAAAGTAAGCCTGTTGCTTCTAAAATGGTTGGCTTGTCTAGATCATGATCATGAAATGAAAAATTAAAGGCCTCGTCCAACGAGCGTTACCAGGGGTGTACAGAGGGGAGTACAATTGATTAGGCTACCCAGTGCATTTCTCTATTAAACCACTCACAGACAGCTTTGTACCTATCCCCTCACCCTCACCCCCAACCAGGAAGTAGCAACCTATAAATTTCATACCTGTCTTTCAGGAACCCATTACGCTCCTGGTGTCTTTACCCCTGGGGTTTACCTTGAAATATGGTATTTTTTTCTTTTTGTCTCGATAAAAAAGTCCTGATTTTCATAAAGAAGTACCAGACCGTACAAGCACGTCGTCATTTTTCACGTTATGAGTTCCAGAGGTACCGAATAGAGGGCGCGATCCATTGGACCAAAATTTCCGGAAATTCCGGCACAAAATCGAATGGAACAGAACGTTTCTGGAAACTCATTTCGAAAATTTTGGACAACCTCCAGAGATTGTCCTTTTTTCCGGAAATTTGGAAATTCCGGGAATTTCCAGTTCCATTGGGCATTATCACTCCGTTTCGTCCTCTTCAAGACCTAAAAGATGGCAGCGGCAGGTGTTCTCACCAGCCATACGTATGTTTCTTCTTTTTATGCGACATAGAATAATTCTCATGACACGTTTCAATGTCAGCGACGCGACGACACGTTTCGTACAATTCTTGGAAAAGAAGTTTCAATGTCACGTTATCGCATCGTAAATGAAAATAAATCGTACAGCGGGCGTACAGACAGATATCTCGAAAGATTGAGTTCAAAATAGTCAAAGATGTAACTACGGGTAAATTTACCTCTTCTCAGGAACAAGTCAACAGGTAATTATCATCTCCTTGTTGCTTCGCAAGATTAAAAATGTCTGTTTACTTGAAATCGTACTCGAGTAACAAACAACTCGAACGGCAAACTCGCCATTTTGACGTGACCGGTTCAGTCAAGTGGAAAATACCGTTCCTTTCGGCACGGGAAAATGTCGGAAACTCAAACCGAAATTTTTGGTTGAATGGATCGCGCCCAGAGCCTCCAACGTACACGCGTGACGCGCGAGCCTCGAAGCCGCGAGATGAGATATCTGCTCTTACGGTCTCGCGCGTGTGATCGCAAGCTGAGAGTTAAGTTTTGTTCGCCCGAAAATAGAGCGTTCTACTACCGATAATTACTCGAAGTTTTCGTGAAAACATTATAAATTCGTAATTTTGGAATGTGTTTTACATTTTCTTTATTAAATAAGCTTCTTCCTTCCTCTTCAAACTTGCGTAATTTAAAAAAATTGCAAAAATGCAAAAACTTGATGTGGTCGACATGGCCACCATACAATTAAACAAACAATATAACAAGAGAGTAAAATCTTTTCATTTGATTGTAGCCTGCGTAGCAAGCGTGGGAACGAAGTGCTATGTGTCCCGCGAGTAAAGATTCTGGTCGCGCGAAAATTGGGGCGAGAGCAAAAAAGGAAAAGCCCCAATTTTCGCGCGACTAGCATCTTCGCTCGCACACGACACACAGCACTTCGCTCGCACGGGAACGCTTGCTAACGCAGGCTAATTTGATTGGTTCACATACATTTGTTTTAGCAATACGTGGCGTCACGCCACAATTGTGTATTCGTGTCATGTCACGGTCGCCGGCGCGAAAGACCCTGGCAACGAGTTTTGGAGTGAAAGCCTTCGAAAGAAACGAAGAATACCAAGTCAAGAAAGTATTATTAATCATAGACCCCGTTATAGTGTTTAGCTGATTTTGTTTAAATATGGCTGAGGCGAAGACTGATCAAAGGAAAGTGGCTTTAATCACGGGCATAACTGGGCAGGTAAGAATCCTCGAGATTTTCCTGCACAGCGGTAACAGAGCATAAGCGCCGTGTCTGATTGAATTCAGTTCACGATCGAATCGTTTATTAAAATTGAGAGATAAGGTCATGGCATGAGAAGCCACAGTGTGCTACCCTGGTCTTAGCACACTAGAATCCTGAACTGTTATGGACGTATCAAAAGCTGTAGCAAAGGGAGAGTATATTGTCCACGTGTGGATTCATAGTGGAAATTTTTAAAATTTGTATGGTGTGGACAAAGTGCAAAATTTACGAATATGATAAGTCATATAAACTTGGCTTAAAAATTAAAATTCAGTCTATACAGGTAACAAACATTTCGCAAATTTCTTTATTCTCTCAATTTTGGATGATCGTGATTCAAGTTATAGTAGAACTAATATTAGTCAGTATTAGAATATTAGACTGATGTATTGCAAAAGTTAAATGAGACCGGCTGCAGATGTAAAAGTGGTCTCCAGACTTATCTTTAAATTGTATCTGGTAGCCACTGTTTAAATGAAACTGGTCAAACTCATTGTGACTATTCAACTGATAACACCCTCTACTAACTATGGATAATGCCAATGAGTGATTACAAACTCCCGTCACCTCCCCAGCCCCCTGGGGGACCACTTCCACGATGCTTCCACCAAAAAACATAATTAATAAATAAGTACTAGGAGTAATCGTAGATTGTGTACTGCATTTGACATGCTCACCATTGAAGAACAATGTGCTACTTGTAACTTGTCGGCGAACGATGGAACGAAAAAGTATGTAGTACAGTGTACTGCAAACGATAGAACAAAGAAATTGGACTACGCCTGCAATCTGCTCATGACAACAAATGTAATTTCACTGCGCACATAAATACCAGTCCTTGGTGGAGAACAATAATCACATGAGATTGAGGCCTTATGTGCCAGTCCAAGATGACATCAAACCCTGAAATCGAATGGCATAGCCAAACAATACCTGCCGGAATTGTCATAAATCCTGCGGGTAAAAGGACTTGAATAGTACTCATTCTCCTTCATTGAACACAAAAGATGTATGAAAAAACATTGTTGAAAACTAATAAAAATTAGTGGTATACCATACAGTGCTGTAAGTGCTTTCAATGGAAATCCCTAACTGATTTGTTTCGGCCTTCTTCCCAGATGTAAATTCTCCTAGTTTCCATTTCGTGTTGACAGATCAGCACAAGTTTTTCCCGAGTTGTACTGGTGTTGGTTTAGTTGTGAGAATTGATAATATTTTTGCCAAGTTTTCCTGTCAGTCATGTATGAAACAGTACTTGCACAAAACGTAAAAATTGGGTACAAAGGGTGCATGTGTGAGGTACATGAATGTTGCAACTCATTTGCATTAATAGACTTACAACCAGATCACATTAGTGCAATAGCACAGGCATCCCACACAAAAAGTGGAAGGGGAAATCAAGGGTGAGGGGTGGGGAGCAATTTGAAAGGAAGAGAGAACCAGGGAAGAACAGAGTGGAGCAATATTTGTAGTGTGTTTATATTAACTGATTGTGTGTTTGCATGCCTTGTGTAATTAAACACTGGTATTAATATCTCAGTGCTTTTGCTGACAGTCACTTGGGCAGTGAAGTTCAAGATTCATTGGCTGTAAATTGGTTCAACGAATGGGAAGCTAAGATGAAGATCTCAGTGATCTGCATTTCACGTAGGCTCGATTACCAGCCACTGTTCGGGGAATGAGCCCGCGCTCCTCCCATCTGAACTTTCACGTTAATCAACCATTGCCATGTTAGGTGTTAGTAAGTTTACAAAAGGACATTATCCATAGCAGTAGAAGATCCTGTATATTTAGTTTCTTTTTAATTTTACTAGGATGGCTCATACCTTGCTGAGTTGCTGCTCTCAAAAGGCTATGAGGTGAGTATTTAACTCTCAGTGCTTTATAGAAATCTCCTTGATGTTTAAGGTCTGGTTATCATAATGTGTACTTTGGAGCATGTTTGCGTTTTTCAAAATTACTGACATGTGCATGATTGTTTTGCTAGGTGCATGGAATTATAAGGCGGTCTAGCTCTTTTAACACTGGGAGAATTTCTCATTTATATGCCGATGCTAGGTCACATAAAATGGGAGGTATGTTTTGACATGCCGTAGTCTTTTTCTGCCTTGCATGCCATGAATTATATGGTAAC
This sequence comes from Meandrina meandrites, assembly GCA_963693305.1. Classification (NCBI taxonomy): domain Eukaryota; kingdom Metazoa; phylum Cnidaria; class Anthozoa; order Scleractinia; family Meandrinidae; genus Meandrina; species Meandrina meandrites. The sequence continues at coordinate 23,414,627 of OY855903.1, forward strand.
CACTGCATTTGCAGTTTAATTTTTCTTTCCCATTGCATAATGTTAACACAACATTTCTCACATTTGCCAGTTTCTTTGTCCATGCTCTAGATCCACATAGTCCCATGCTAGCCTTGAAGTAGATAGCCTGCGAATGTAGAGGTGTTTCTGGCTGTCATTTGATCCTTCAGTGGAGACAAGCAACAACAGAAATACATCTTTGTTCACATGCTATTGTCGGTAGTAGACTGCAAGTAGTCAGTTTTTTTGTTCCTGAAATCCTAGGCACAACCCAAAATAAAGTTAAAATTGTGCAAGTTAATTAGGGGATAAGGGGAAAATAAGAAGGGAATGGGAGTAAATGTACCTGGACTTTTTGCCTTGGTGCTTGAATCTTGATTTTCTTCTGACTAGTGTTTTTGCATTGCATACTAGGAAAAAAAGAGACTATAGCTTGTTATAGTATATAAGCCTTGCAGCTTGGTACATGTAAATTAAAATGTCCTTCATTGTTGTTTAGCAGGTCCTGACTGTTTGTACTTTGCAGTTATTAGTAATCACAGATGTTAATTATATAAGTTAAACATTGTTTTATTCCTCATTCTTACATCTAATTTTTTTCTGTTTGTTTACAGCCATGAAACTACATTATGGAGACCTTACTGACAGTACAAACCTAGTAAAAATTATTAGCGAGGTCAGCTTTTCTGAAATATTAAGGGGGGAGTCTCTTAACTACAGATCTGGAGCAGTTGCTAAGGAATTGCTGAAGACTGTATTTTGAAGCAAGCGATTTTGAAGCTTTTTGTAACGCTAAAAGGGGAATTTTGTTTGGGGGTACATCTGCTTTAAAAAATATATCATTGCGCGTGCGAAACTAGTGCCAGTCCTAAACCGCGCGTTAGAATTTAAAATCCCTAAAACTCCACGGAAACAAGATAAAGTTCTGATTCCTCTTACAAATCAGAGATAACGTAGCCGTCTTTATAATCTGACGTATGCTTTTACCGTTTACACGAAAAAAGGAAATGCTACTGATGAAAGTCTGAAAATATGAGTGTTTATTACGCCATAACTCTTATAATAATGCGGATTCCACAAAAACGATACGTCACATTACGCATGTGGACGTTCTTTATCTGTTGACACTCATTTTAATTTTAAAATATATCCGCCGTTTGAGTTTTAGGATTTATTCTGTTCTGGTCACGTGACACATTAAATATGACCGTGACCTGAAACTCTTGAAGGAATCGTCAATAGAACAAACTCGTGCAAAAAGCTTATCTGTATGATGTTTTGTTTCCAAAATATAGCAATTAGAAACCTGCCTTAGAAACAAATTGGTAGTTAAGAGTCACCCCCCTTAAAATACATTGTTACATAATAACTGCAGAGGTGATATATTTTATTACTTGGGTAGTGGGGGTGGATCCAGGGGGGATGGATTGGGTGGTTAGCCCACCCCCCCCCCCCCCCTTACCCCCTTTTAGAACAGCCTACAGCAAACCCCCTCCCTCCCTCTTCCCTCTTAAAATATCCTGGGTCTGCCCCTGGGTGGAGAGAGGTACTCAGTGAGAGAGAAAAGTACTGTTTTGCTGAAAAACAGATGTAAGGACAAAATCAATGGCCACTGCATGTCCCTTCCAGATACAGCGGATTCAGGTTGAGTGTTTAATGGTCTTAGTTGCCGCGTTCGTTGTAACGGTTGAATTGATTGCGTTGCAAGGCAAAATGACAGTTGCTAGGCAGGAATGACGACCTTCTGTCTGGGAAAAAGCATGTTGTGGTTTTCCCAGGCAGAATGTTGGCATTCCGCCTAGCAACGTCTGTCATTTTGCCTCGCAACGCAAATCAATTCAACCGTTACAACGAACGCGACAACTGAGACCGTTAAACACTCAACCTGAATCCACTGTAATTTGTCTTGATGTAAATATATGTCTCTTTCAGTAGCAGCAAATTCCAGTTCTCTTACTTGCAAAATCAAATTTTCAGAATATTCTAAAAAATGTTAAACAATATTGTTTAATTTCCTTCTTTTTACTTTAGGTAAAGCCATCTGAAGTTTACAATTTAGGTGCACAAAGCCATGTGAAGGTAAAATGTTGACATGATCTGCAAAATATAAAATATTGATTTGTAGTACTGGTGTCTATTAAAAGTAATAATAATTATTCTTGTATTGAAGTTATCATCATTAAAGACAGTGCAATTTACTTGGTCCATATAGATTTCTTTACTGAGTGCAGTTACAAGGGCTAGATTGTGTTGGTAAAAATAATCAGCCCAGCCTTAATTATTTTACAGAGATCCTGATTATGCATACACGTTTGTTCTTTGTGTGGCTCCCAGATTCTAGATTGAATTGGAATTTAAAAGTTTTGTTTTTTGCGGAGGAAGAAAAAACGAAAACCCAGAGAAAAAATCACTTTGAGCAAAGATAAGAACCAGCAACAAACTCAAATTGTGTCAACCTTAAAGAAATTATTACCATAGTTATGATTATTGCCCCCATGAAACACTGGGCCCACTGATTCAAACTCGCCTCACATTGCTGGGAGCTGAGTGCTCTTACTAGTGCAGTCCATCCTTCCTCATCTTGGTTCCTCATATCGGAGGAGCCCTTTATGACAGGTTTCTCCTTGTACCAAAATGTGTACAGAAACAACAGTTTGAGACATGCTTTTATCGCCAACTCTCTTGACTTACATGTACAAGAAAATTTATGCATTCACATGACGTTCTCTTTATTTTTCCTGTATTTCAGGTTTCATTTGATTTAGCTGAATACACTGCTAATGTTGATGCTGTTGGAACACTAAGACTGCTAGATGCAATCAAAACATGTGGAATGGAAAAGACTGTTAGATTTTATCAGGTAATGAGATAATGCTTCCCTGGCCGGTGTCAACTGAACTGAGGTGTCTGCAAAAGCCAGCACCTAAACAGAACACCCTTACTAGAACGCAGCACTGGGTGGGTAGGATTTACAGCAATCCGTGGGAGGTTTTGGTCAGGGTAATTGACCAGATCAGTTACTAGAACAAAGAAATTGTTTATGTATACTAATTATAAGTAGATAAAAGTTTGGGTTGCCAGCAGACCTTTGGCTGTGATAATGGTTATCATAACTAAGTAAATAAATATATTATAATGGATCGGGTCTAGGAGCACTCCCCCCCCCCCCCAGGAGATTTTTAAAATAGAACACTCAGAAACGCCATCCATTTCTCAGTTTCCCAGGTAGGGCTGGAGTTCACTTAAGTTCTCTTTAAATAATAGTAAAAAAAAAATTGAAAAAACTCCTAAATATTGGTATCAAAGTACCAGACGTGGAATAAGAAACAAACGGACGATACATCCGGCCTCTGGCCTCAAACAAAAAATCTGGTTATAATAAACACATGACTGTCCTGTAAAAAATGCTGTCAGCTATTATTATTAAGCTAATTAATTCCTATTTGGCTTTGTCCATTTTTCTTTTTAAATATGACAATGTCATATTGCAATTAGGTGTATAGATACTGTTATATGTAAAAAATTCTAATTTTTTCAGGCCTCAACCAGTGAGATGTTTGGAAAAGTTCAAGAAATCCCACAAACTGAAAAGACTCCATTTTATCCCAGGTCACCTTATGGTAAGAATTATTAATATCATAGAATTGATAAAGTTCTGCATAAACTTCCATAAATCTTACATTTCCTACTCAGTTAATTAATTACCTGCAAACACATTATGCATGAAACTTATTCATGTTTGACTTTTGTCGACAGGGGCTGCTAAAGTGTATGCTTTCTGGATTGTTGTAAATTATAGAGAAGCCTACAATATGTTTGCTACTAATGGAATCCTATTCAATCATGAAAGTCCACGTAGAGGTACAGATATCTCAAATAATTATATTATTTCAGGGGACTTAAATCTCAATTCTTTTGATTACCTATGGGAGGTCAAGTTATCGTAGTTTACTGTGTTTTGTTTTATCAAATGAATGTAATTTTTCAATTCAGGTGAAACTTTTGTAACAAGGAAGATAACAAGAGCTGTGGCTAAAATTCATTTAGGACTTCAAGATAAGGTTAGCTAACATTCCATGATGTATTATATTAATGTTTGCTCCCAAGGGAAACAGTTAGTTTTGTTTTCCTGAGAGTTTTGATGTTTCCTGAGACCAAGTCAAGGAAAACATCAAGACTTGAAGAAAAACAATTCCATGTCTGTTTATCCCATCCTTCCCCCTTTCCACCATCTCGTTAATGTATATATGAAAGGTGCTTGTTTTTCTCTTTTGCATTGGGGCCCATGACTAGCTTGCCAGGATTGTGCCAGCCGTAGGAGCAGTACAAGTCTCCATTTAGGAGCTGGCAGCCAATAGTGATTTGAGCCCGTAGTTGACACAAAAATCTAACCTCCACTTAATTAGTCCTTGTTTTATTTATATTTATTTATTTTAATTTTGCCGTAGCTTGAGCTTGGAAATTTGGACTCCAAAAGAGATTGGGGACATGCTAGAGACTATGTTGAGGTAAAGAGCATAATGTAAATTGATGAGTAATTCGCTGTTTTCACCATTCCCATAATACACCTTGTTTACCCCCCAAAATTTTTGCGTAAGCATTGTTTTTTATTTCTCTTCGGATTTACAATGACGTACAATCGTCCCTAGAGAAATTGAAAACAATGCTTATGCAAAAATTTTGGGGGGGTAAACAAAGTGTATTGTGGGATTGTGAAAATAGCGAATATCTATAATTTTACAATCAGTTTTTTTTCTGTTGCTGTACTATTATGAGCTTCGAAATCAAAACCGGTGTACGCCAGGGATGTGTCATGTCATCCGTGCTATTCAATATTGCTATCGACTGGGTCCTTCGTCGCACTATGGAAGATCAGCGTAGAGGTATACGATGGACCCCTTTCTCTACACTCGAGGACCTCGACTTTGCGGACGATATAGCCTTGTTGTCACACACTCATCAGCACATTCAAGAAAAGACCGACCGGCTCAGCATGTTCAGCGCCCAGGTTGGCCTGAAGATAAGCTTGAAGAAGACAGAAGCTATGTGTGTGAATGTCCCCTCCCCGTCAAAGATCAGGGTAGCAGGACAGGATATTTCTTACACCGACAAGTTCACATACCTTGGAAGCATGCTTTGCCAGGACGGCGGTACTGGTGTGGACATACAAAACAGACTAAACAAAGCAAGGGGCGCCTTTATGAGCTTACGACCAGTGTGGAGATCGGCAAGTTATAGCACAAAGACAAAGCTTAGGATCTACCAGAGCTGTGTGTTGTCAACCCTCCTTTACAGCTGCGAATGCTGGCGAATGACTGAACATGACCTGTCAAAACTAGCGTCCTTCCACACAACTAGCCTCAGGAAGATTCTGAGAATTTTCTGGCCGCAGAAAATCTCCAACGACCAGCTCCTGAAGCAAACCAAGCAGGAGGATATTCGCACGATTGTCACCAGGAGAAGATGGAGATGGATTGGACATGTGCTTCGAAAGGGCAACAACAACATAGCTAGGACTGCAATGCGCTGGATGCCTGAAGGCAAGCGTAGAAGAGGGCGCCCAAAAACAACATGGCGCAGAACGGTAGAAACGGAGTTAAGGGAGCTCAATTACAGCTGGAGCACCATTGAGAAACTGGCTAGAGACAGGCAGGGTTGGAGAAACTTCGTTGCTGCCCTATGTGCCACATAGGCATGATGGGCAGTAAGTAAGTAAGTAAGTGTACTATTAGCCACCAGGCTATGCATGGTAGTAGCATGCATTCCTGCCTGCCTTTGTTTACTGTCACCTACACCCATCTGTATGACAACAACCCACTTTATGTACAGTCAACTCTCTAGGACACCTCTGAACGAGGACCACTTAGTGTTGGTCCTGTCTGTGCCTTTTTTCAGTCTTTTTGCTATAACAAAACTCCCTATAAGACAGACACCTCTCTAAGATGGACAGTTGGAGTCTGTCCCTACGGTGCCCATCTTAGAGAGAGTTGACTGTACCAACAAGTTCATTCAGTTATCAATGAGAGATTGACTGTGTATAGGTTACATCTAGACCAAACTAGGTCCTGGTAATTTGCTAGGGAAATCTGATAAAATTCTGGTATCACTTGCCTGAAGTAGCCCATCTTGACTAGTGGGAGTTATAACTCACCCTCTTCAAGATGATTGAACATGCATTACATGGTATTATTAGTACGTTATAGCAAATGATGCTAGGCTTGAAACAAACAATATGTTTCTATTATTCTGTATGTGGATGATGCTTTCTTTTGTAGGCCATGTGGCTTGTTTTACAACACGAACAACCAGAAGACTTTGTTGTTGCAACTGGAGAAGTTCACAGTGTGAGGGAATTTGTTGTGGCAGCTTTTCAACACATTGGCACAAGCATTGTGTAAGTCAGTCAATATTGTACCCTTTTCATTACTCAATCCTTTAAGAACTTGATGTCCTGGGAAAAGCAATATTTGAGAACAATATCACGTTATGCTGCATGATTTGGAAATTAAAGTCAAACCAGTACGGAACCGTGTTTGAGATCTGGTCTAGAAAAAGCAATCTTGCCATGCACACATCAACAATTTATTTAATGTGCTAAATTCAGAACATTTTTGACTGAGTTTTGCTGGACCAGACTGGCAAAAAGTTGGCTCTTCAGGTCATTTTTCCACGGACCGAGCACCGTATGACTTCACCAAATATTTTCCGATCTAGCTCTCCCACTCCCAGGGGGAGGCTCCACTGCAAGGTCCAAACCCTTACCCTTTCATATACCATATGATAGATGAAGCAACAGTTCGGTTTGTCTGCCTAAAGATATGAAATTAACGCAAATTTGGAAAATTCGGGTTAATTTTTCCGAGCGTTAATTTCTGCGCCCTTAATTTAGTGGAGCGTTAATTTTCGCGCCATTAATTAAGTGGAGCGTTGGATTTTTTTAAGCATTGTTTTATCAGGGTGGAGATCCACCGGTACTGTTGGTGCTGAAAAGTAGGCTCGAAGTTGCGAGATTCGTTTGGGTTTTGCAAACTTGTTTAAGTTGTCAACAGTGTGTTACAATAAATTTGTTCCTCAGGTTTCTTTCTGTGGTCGCGTTAATTTCCTTCAATTTAAAATTTTAGCACCTCTTTCGCGTTAATTTCCTTTATTGGAAAGTAATTTTTCCTTCACTTTGAGTTAATTTAAGTCGGGTTTATTTCCAATACCTCAATTAACACGAATTTAAAAAATGCCTTTTTACCAAAGTGGCAGTTTTTCTACCTTTTCTTCACTCCATCTTTATAACTACTGCCTAAAAATGATACTCCATTCGGACAGAGCCTCCCCGAATCATAGGGAGTGCTCCTCCCTCTCCTCCCAAGGGTCTCACTCAATCAATAAACACTGTAGACATGTCGCCAAATAAAATGGTGAAACGTTTCTTGCAGCTGGGAAGGAGAAGGTGATAAGGAAGTTGGAAAGGACAAAGAGACTGGAAACGTCCTTGTGCAGGTGAACCCCAAGTTCTACAGACCTACAGAAGTGGTAAGTTGAATTCTTTGACTGAAAAATAAAACGGATATTTTTAGTTATTATTCAACAAGTTCGTGCGTATGGTATGAATATCCTTGTTATCCGTTATCCGTAAATAACAGATATCCTGTGATATACGTATACGTAGTCTTAACAAGGGTAGGGAAAATCTGACAATTTGGCCTAAATATGGTAAGAATTTAAGGAAGTGCTCTGCACAGCCCTACCCAAATTTTCAGAGAGTACTCCCCACCCTTGCACAGAAGAAAAAATGTATGACGGATTATAAAATTGTGCGTTTTGGCTAATGATCAAAATTAATGGAAGTTATTACTTTTACTAGGACTACCTTCAGGGATCATCGGAGAAAGCATACAAACTCCTTGGCTGGAAACCAAAAGTGTCCTTTGAGGTATCAATTTAATATCTGTTTTACAGTACTATATACATGGATGCCATAGATTTTGTTTAACACTGGTGCTTATCAAGGTTTTTTTGATGAGCGTGAGGTAAGAGAGGTGTGAGGTACTCCCACCATATCGAACCGCAAATTGAATTGTTTTTGGAGAGGGCGAAAAGCTTCAAAACCTGGTGAAAATCCGTCGGTACCAAAGGAAGGGCAGAAATTCTTGTTGTTTTTGGCGACTTGCAGCCCAAACCCAAACATTTCTTGGAAGTATTTCGTTTATCCGGTTAGGAATGTTTCGTTGTTAGTTTCCGTCCTTAGAATTTGCCTCCTTTAAGTTTCTGTGAAAGGCATATTTAGTCAACTCTTCCTTAGATCTGTTAACGAGATAAGTAATCAGCAACATCTGTTACAACTTTGTTGGTAATTTAAGCGTTTACAGTTGTTTTCCTCGTTGTTTTTAGGAACTGGTCAAGGAAATGGTAGAGGGAGACATCGCCTTGATGAAAAGCAACCCTTCAGCTTAATTTCACATTTAAATCAAAGTGCAAAAATGTTTTTTTAGGAAAACAAACTGTGGCCAGCCCGTGGACACGCGCGTGTATAAACAGGCTAGCAAAATATTTGTTTTCTAGATAGCAAAAAATTGGATATTTAAACTAATTTAAATATGTATTTGGGCAAGCAAGGTGGAGGTACGAAAAAGGATATGTTATAAAATGCAGTTTGGAAGTTATTTAATGTCGGTCCCATGGACCCAGCATAAACTTAGTGGAACCCGGTGTTTTTTTCAAGAAGGGAATTTTGTAAACCTTTCTGGGGACCTCATATACCTTGTCATTTTTATCACACTTAAGAAACAAATCTCTCTCAACGTTTATTTAATTCAGGTATTTAATCAAGGAAATTAAATTAAATGTTGGTATTTTAAAACACAGCACGTTGCTTCAATGAGGGTCGTACAGGGGGTCTCTGGCACGATTTCACGGACGAAAAAAATAACGAATCACGGATCACGGATATTGAAATTTCATTTTCCCGAATCACGAAAATAAGTACTCTTTTATCCCGTTCTTACGCTACAAGTAGTGTTTGAAGAAATCAAAACTGACTAAGAAATTACGAAAATAAGAAACATACTCTTTTATCCTGTTCTTACGCTACAAAGAGTGTTTGACGTTACGATAATTATATGGAGGTCACATTTGTGGTCTCGCGTCTCAAAATCACGCAAAATAAAGTCAATAAAGTGGTGAAATCACGAATATCGGTTATTAATTCAAGCTCTTCACGTGTCACGCAAAACCTTCCGGTCACGGGTCACGAAGAATAAATTTATTAAATTCACGTTTCACGGAAAATAAAATCAGCTAATCACGTGTCACGAGAATACCCCTGTACGACCCTCTTCAATTGAAGGGGATTGAGTGCTCAGTTCAAGCAACACTACTAAGAATGTTTTTTTCTTGGTGTAGTATGTCATTGTTTGAATCCCGATAACTGAAACCCTCTATAACTCGAACCTCCCGCTAACTCTAACCTTTTTCGATTCCCCTCCAGGTAATTTTCTTACTAATTTCACCCTCGATAACTCGAGCGCCCTGATAACTCGAACCATTTTCGATTTCCCTTGAAGGTTCGAGTTATCGGGATTCAACTGTATACATGTTTTCAAACGGTCACTTGTGATTACATTTAAATAAAAGGTGTCCAACAAAGCACTGACGTGTCATTGGTTTAGTTTGATGTTCATAAAGAGCAACTGAACCAGTAGCTTTTCCAAACTGCCTTGTCTGATTAGCTCAGATGATAGCGTCCTTTGACTGGGACGTTACGCCGTTACGCCTGTCTCCCAACACCTCATAACAACTACTCGCAATAAGCATTTCACATGGGTTGGGTGGGTTATTGAGAAAAACGAGAACCGAAATGTTTAACGTACGCTCTTTGGAACAAATCGAGGTGTACCGCCTTCAGAAGTTGTTTTTAATGGCTCAATGCAATAGGCCTTCAACGTGCCTGTTTCGTATGATCATTCCCGCTCCATAAGCTGGTCAACTGGTGCTGGCTCAATGAGCTGAAAGGGGTTATTATTTACCAGTTTCCTCTCGACTCGTTTCAAACGCTAACAGCTGCAACCCATCAGCGCAATATTGACAGGGATTTTCGATCAAGTATCCAACACCAAAACTTCAGTAATCACTTTGGTCAATCACAAAGGGCACAGACAATCTAGAGAACCAATCAAAACTCGAAGTAAATCCATGTAGCCGGCGTAAAGCGCGGGAAAATGGGCGAGTGCATCCTGAACTTCTGATTGGCTATTAGAGTATCGCGTGTGTTTTAAACCAGTCACTTACAGTAATGCGAAACCACGGGTGATTCCCATTTTCACAGGCTGACCGGTCGGACCAATTGGAACCAACTGAACTAAAATGGAATGATATTTTTCAATTAAACCGGGCCAACCGACAGAATGGACCTTCCCATTTGCATTCCTTTCCCCAGTGCCCGTCATCTGTGAGAAGCTACTAGACTGAAAGCAGCTAACCAGTTTGTCGAAAAGGAACGGTAAATTTCGGTCCGACCGGTCAAAGTGGACCACCTCCAGAGGTGGCTCCAAGTATTCCAGTCGGACCGAACCGAAACAGACCCTTCGATTTGATTTTCGCACTCAAGTGAAATCGCGGTACGAAGATCTCTGGTTCGTCCTTAAATAAAACGACAGAGGACGTAACGCTATAACTACCAAATTACGTTTTCAAAAATACTCTGTTAGGCTTGCGTTAAATATAGTTTAACTTTTATTTTACCTTTAATAAATAGTGGTGTTAAAAGTAAAATCTATCGAGTTCTTTAAAAATTACTTTACATCAATTTCACTTGGCCCATGAATTTGATTCTGGACTAAAAATAATTCAACTCCACCGTATCCAAATAAGCAAGACTACATAGCGATCTCACGCGATTTAGCTTTTGCTTACTAAGATAAATAACTCTAGTTCTTGCCTTGGTTCTTGGCAGCCTTCATTTGGCTTGTCACGCAACGCGTTTCCAACAAACGCATTTCCGACTGTCGCTTGACAGCCGGAAATACGTTGCGTGACTGAAATACATTGTGTGATGATCCGAGTAACGTGTACGAAGGAGATTGTGGGTCATGATAGCAGGTTTCGACAAATGGAAGTTCGTTCATGTTTTAAGGTCATTTGTTTTAGATTTTTACTGTTTTACAACTCGTCTCTTCCTTCGTTTTCTGTATCTCGTTCAGTTTCAGCTTTGCTTTCCATTCGCAGCTTGTAGGCGGCTCCTCTATCACCAGGGGTCCCAGCAACCGGGCCATGAGGCGCCTCAGAACGCCGCGCAATTTGCTTCAAAGTGTCCTGGGAAAGAGCTTTGATGTCATCACGGGTTACGAAGCCCTTTCCATCTGGATCCAGGAACTCGTGGTAGATTTCATAGGTGTCTCTTTGAATACTCTCTATATCGTCTTCGTCAAGCTCGAACATATCTTCTATCATTATGGAAAATTGTCTCTCAGTTAAGACATCAGTCTGTGAAAGAGAAAAAATTGAGTTATATTTCTTTTGCCTCCAGTCGTTACTTTGACATAAGTACATGCAACAGTGATCTTCAGTCAGTCAGTCAGCCAGTCAGTCAGTCAGTCAGTCAGTCAGTCGGTCTGTCTGTCTGTCTGTCTGTCTGTCTGTCTGTCAGTGAGTCAGGCAGTGTGTGAATCAGTAAGTCAGTCAGTCAGTCAGTCAGTCAGTCAGTCTGTCTGTCTGTCTGTCTGTCTGTCTGTCTGTCTGTCTGTCTGTCTGTCTGCCTGCTTCTCTCGCTGTTTCGTAGCAGGTTATACAGTCAGGCAGTTCTCTCAGCTAACCAGCTAACCATCCATCCATCCATCCATCCATCCATCAGTTACTGTATCTAAACTTGCTCAATCAAGAACGTTCCTATACCTTGTGTTCTTCAAATGCATACAGCATAGTTTGTCTGAATTTCTCTACATTCTGATATCCCATGTCGATCGTCTTGTCTCCCTTGTTGTAAGTCCAGTGCACTTTGGCCTCACTGAGTGGTCGGTACTCGTAAGTCTCATTCTCGCAGCTAGAGTTATCGAACGAGTCGTCCAACGACGCAGTGAACAGCATGGTCGCGGAGATAGTTCGGTTACCTTTGTATGAACGCACTTGGTGGATGTAACCTGACGATAAAATAACGAGTTAGTTTGTAACTGACCGCAAAAAGATGTTGACATCAACAGCTTGTGGGGAGGCGGTGAATTGCATGGTCGCGGATAAAGTTCGGTTGCCGTTGTATGAACGAGGTCTCTGTAGCATTACCGGCGTTGCATTTGTATCGGACTGCTAAAAGATGTTTACGTTAACAGCTTGTGGGGGAGGGGGGAGGGGGAGGGTGGATTAACAGCATGGTCGTCTGTTGAAGGGGGTAAAGAGCATGTCTATAAATTTCGCGGCCGGCTTCTTGTTCAGGCGTCTCGTTCATAGGAAAATCCAGGGCCGTAGCTAGAGTTCAGAACAAGACGAGGCAAGTTTCGAGCGCCGAAGGCCAATTGGAGTAATTGGGAAACGTGAAAAAGTGGTCTGCCGGTTTGAATTGGGGTATGTACTCATACATTAGCTTACCAGATGGAATAAAAATACAGTCGCCCGGTTCAAGAGTGCTGTAAGTCCATTCCACTTTAGGAACATCAGGGTACAGATTCAGATCAACCACATCAGGATTAATACTTGAAAAGCCCGAACCGAACTGCGGTGGCTGAAAACCAAAACCAAAAATGATACCTTTTTATAAATTAAAGAGGCCTGGCCGCGGTAATTTCATACAGTTATGGTTTAATACGGTACCAGAAAAACTAAACAGGATTCATTTTTGAAAATGTCAGTTTTGCAACTTAGGGCTCAAGTGAAAGAACACTTGATCCTGTCTTGGGACCGCACATCATTGATTTTTAACAGTTTCGTTCCCGAGCTCAAAATAATAAAAAATAATACGTTTTTCAAATTTGAGGTTTACTTCGATTTATTTTTAAAACGCGGTCGCCACTGAACCAGTGGGAGACGGTGGATTTGTTAAAGGAAAATTTATAAATGCGGGTTACTGACTCTCTATCGCAAAGGCTCCTTCAGTAGGGGAAAAGACGAAAGAATACGGAGGTAAGGTGAAAAAGAACGAAAAGGGGGAAAAATAGGGGGAGCGCGGGCGGCCGCGCGCTTTCGTTTCCCTTCTCCCCAGGCTCCGCGCGCTTCCTTTTCACCTCTTCCCATTTTCAAACCCGTACCAAAACAAGAGGCCTCTGCGGAGGAGAGAGGGTTACTGACGAACTCACCTTCGTTAGATTCAGAATTGGTGCAAAGTCAGGGTGGATCATCATGAAATCTTTGCGGCCCGCGACAAGACAGTGAATATTATGGTCTGCATCAAAATGAATCACAGATCGTGTTCCTCCTGAGCTCATCCAGAAGTTGAGCTCATGTATGAAGTCCTTGAATGTGCCACACATGATACAAGGGAGTAACTAAAGTGGAAATAACGAAGAGCTCAGCTGTAAAATGATGTCCTATTTGATATGCTATTTCACTTTATCAAATGAATTGTAACTCTGACTTTTCGGTGAATTTCAATATGAGTGCAAACTTATCTATTTCTTTGAAAAGAATGTGTGCCACCACCTCCTCCCCCTCCCCCCCCCCCCAAAAAAAAAGGATAAAAGAATTTGACAAGAAAAACAAATAAAATACAAATGGCAGCAACAAACATAACACATGGACTACCCATGGTTTGAAAAAAGAAAGTAAAATTAACTTGACATTTTGCATGCTACAGCACGCATCTTCAGAAGTAACGGTTACAAAAAAAACGGAAGATTTTAAAACTTTAAAATACAAAGCGAGGTGCTGGTAACTAACTAAACAATAATAATATCAATATTTGAGAGCTAATAAAGCTAAAGCTTTTCACTGCCAAGGTCGTCATTAAGGATGGGTTTTAAGTCCCATATAAATAATGTTTGTTCTTTTATTGTACAATGTAAGTCAGGTAAGTCACATCATCCAGTAGCTAAGACCTGCAAATGGTCCCATTTGATGTTGTGGCCAGTGGAGATTGCATGATCAGCAACAGCAGAGGTGGGGCCCACTTGAGTAAGGGCTTTTAAATGCTCAATCTTTCTGTCATGCAGTCCTCGCTTTGTTTTGCTGATATAGACTGAAGCCCTTTTTTCCTCACAAAAATCGTTTGAATTGCTCGCAAAAATCTAAGGTTGCTCAGGGACTGTGGTGCCTTCTATATCAGCAAGTAGACAACCTTAGATTTTTGCCAGGGATTAAAACAATCTTTGTAAAGCAAAAAGGGCTTAAGTCTATATCAGCAAAACAAAGCGACGACTGCATGACAGAAAGGTCGAGCATTTTAAAGCCCTTACTCAAGTAAGTCACACCTCTGCTGTTGCTGATCACGCTATCTCCACTGCTAGGGCTACCCTAGAACTTGCTTATTTCGTCTCTCTTGTCAACGATGTGTCCACAAGCCAGCTAGGGTTACCCTTAGCTTGTGCTAGGGTTATCTTAACAGCATGGTAACCCCAGGGACAACTCGCAGGACAAGTATTTACTGGTTTCCAGACCCTTTGAATGTTGTTTTTGATGCTTGGTAACCGTGTGCGGTTACCTGGCACATGTAGCTGTCTCAAGTGGTAGGAGTAACCCTGGCACTGATGGTTAACCTTCCTGCTTGTAAACAGGGCGTTAGTATAACTAGACTATTCACAGCCTCTCTTTTTAGAAAAATACGATTAAAATAGAGGGCTGTGAACAGTCTATAGGATGACAAGTGTGGCACTGATTGGTTTGAACTGTCAGGATCCCATCAGTGATAATGGACTCCTGTTTGATCATGGTTTTCTTTAGTCCTAACTCATCTAAATTCTTGTTAAGCATTTCCTTTACGTCCTTGTTAGTGGTTTCTTGGTAGGTCTACATGGTAGAGAAGGGTGCTTGACTTTCCAATGAAGAACATATTTTTCCCAATCAAATACGTGAACAGGGAAGGGTAAAGCCTGGTTCACACTAGCGACATAACGACATAACGGCAAGGTCACGCAAATGCAAAAAACACCTTATGTTGATGTTTTATGTCACCAGTGTGAGCAACTTAACATAACGACATAGTAGGAACATAATGACATAAGCATAACGACATAAGGAAAGAACTGAACTTTTCTTTATGTCGTTATGCCCATGTCGTTATGTCGTTATGTCGCTAGTGTGAACCAGGCTTAAGGAAACGTTAAACGTCCTGTCACGATAGTGCTTTCATTATTTTTCTCGCTCGTTTCTCACTGAAGTTCGGATTTGATCGGGGTATTTATTCAGCTGAGGAACAGGTGCAGAGATGTGAGTATAAATTTGTTCATTAAAATTGATAATAGACAAAAGTTTCAATATTTACCATTGTTTAAATATTGTTACGAGCAGTCGCTGGCAACAAAAACTTAGCGCGATTGAACTTATAAACAAATACAGTATGTCAAACATAAACAACTACTAACCGGAAGATCTTGCCTCATCGGATCGGGCAAAACTGTGACCACGTACAGATTCTTCTTCTCATAGACATTAATAAAATCCCCCAGCAACATACGTGCTGTTACACCGTGTGTTCTATTCTCTGTTTTGAGCTCCGTTAACACATCCAAGTCGCCATATTTTTCTTTTAAATATTCGTCTGTCCATTTCTGTAGCGCGGGTGAGTTTGCGAGCGCCTGGCGAAACACTAGCGGTTCATCTTTGCTGACGTGTGCCTCCCAGAACTCTTGAGGTTTTAATACCGTGTTGTATTCCACGACCGGGCCGTTGGGCGGCCTTTGAAGGCCGAACATTTGCAAGTGTCCAGCTGGAATGTTTGGATCGCTAGATGGAAGAAAATTCGGCGGAAAAACGTCTTGCGGGCGATTCAGGACGACACCGTCGCTTGTGGCTACCACGGCGATATTGACGAGGAAATGAACCCAACAGATAGGTAACAAATAAAAATTTCGATAAAGAAGCTTTGCCATCTCGTCGACTCTTGTTAAGTTTGTAAAAAATAGCGTAGCAAAGCAACTGCGAATAAGCTCGAGCTGCCGCTCGGACAAGAAAATACAAGAGCGTTATACAACGTAACACAAAGAGTAAATATGGTCTGTATGCAAATGACTTCTTTACACTCAGTTCCTCATATCATGTTTCGTTAATACTAATTTGCATGATAAGAATATAATTTCCTCTGTGGAATAATTATGAGACCAGAATCACCACCTGAGGGCGGCTTATCAGATCAGAAAATGTTTTAATGCTCTAAAGTGCAACACATGATGTCGTTTTTCATTCAGTTCAATTCTTTCTTGATCTCATTTCAAATTCCTTTCTGAATAGGTTTTGAGAAAAGTTTCCGCATAAGGCACTTCACCTTCTCTCTCACTAGTTCCACTTTCCGGCATAAGTGGAAAACATACAACAGTCGTTAGCTTCCTGAAATGACAGTCGCCTCCCGTACCCCGCTCAAAAGACTAGCGAGAGACCAGAGAGACATAACAAGCCAGGTGCCGGTTAGCCGCACTTTGTGAGAGTGAACTAACCGTAGTGACCGCCCGTCCGTGTGCATTATCTTAAGAACCACAAAGTTATAAAGTAGTTTTACATCAGGGTTGTTCAATGGTTTAACCAAACAAACCTATGTCAGATCTTTCCAACCACCGAGGAAGTCTTGTTTGGCTACTTTTCTAGCTTATGGGATGCACGTATTAAAAAGAAATTTAACTACACCACCTTAGCTATGCGCCAATACATATATGATAACAAAACCAATAGCAAAGCCATCTCCGTTCATGAGTTTATTGACAAATTACTCGTTAAATATAATCTTGAAAATATTTATTAATTAGAACCAATACAGGAAGAGACTAGCTCGAAAATATTTAATCAGAAAACTTTAATCTCGGAAAATATTTACTAAATATCGACTAGTAGCACAACCTGATAATATTCCAATTATAGACTAACTGACTTACATTGTATATTTCAAAAGACTTACTATGTTCTAAAATGAATCAACGAGTAAAGGCAATGTAATATAATGTAGTGTGAGTAAAGACTGCAAGTATCTTAGCACAATCAGTGAGGAGATATTGTAAGTATTGAAGGCTATGTTTCTAAATAAAATTTTAATGCAAAAAAAAAAAAAATCAGTACGACGATAGCTGGCTTGCCCGTAGCCCAGAACAACTATCTGGTGGATAGCGTAGTTAGTTACTTTTCCTGGCGACGGATAGCGTTATCCACCCATTGAACAAACAGGGCCTGGGGTATTCCAGACTTCCCTGACTTGTTCAAGGTATGTGTACACGTGTTACATATTTACATGGTCTCGGGTACTCGAGACAACCCTCCCCCCGAGTAACCCTGGGCGAGCTAATTTTTCACTAAAATGTTGAAAGATTCCACCAACCGTTTATATGATCCTCCCTGAGTCATCTCGGGGGCAAGATAACTCGGCTGGGCGAGTTGTCTCGTCTGGGCAGGTAAGGTAACCCTGGCAGGCGGGACAACTTTTTCTCACATAAACACTATACTCTGGCTCGCCTAACCGGGACAACTCACGGCATGCCGAGTGTCTCGTAGTTTCTAAATTTCAGGTTTTAAAGTACAAATTTACTTTACAAAAGTAAAATAAACTCACCAAAGCCCACACTGATCGAACTGAAATGAAAAAATCTCAAACGAAGAATGATATCTGGGGATTTTGAATATTAAAAAGCTTTAATTTATGAATAATCAAGGAGGCAACTTTCACTGTGCTGGCGGGGACATCTTTTTCTCATTAAGTTGCCTCGGTAGGGAGGGCTGTCTCGGGTACCCGAGACCATCTAAATAGGGCCTTTTTTTAGAAGGGATAGAAGAAGAAAATTATTTTTGGAACACCATCAGACTATCTCTTCCCAAACTTCCCCAAATTTGGATTGCTTGAAACGTAATCAGGTATACTCCGACCTTAACCAGAGAAAAAATGGCGACTATTAAACAATATTGAAATAAAGACAACAAGCCCGAGTATTTAGTATGGACGAATAGTGACGAATAGTGACTGCACTCCTTTAGAGTTTCTACTAAAACAATTAGACAATTTGCCCTTGTTTTCTTTGAGCGATAGTCAGGGAGAAGGAAAAACTGTTAGAAACTCTGGCGAGTAATCTTAGTTTTAAATAGAAAAATCAAGAATATTTCAGGTTGCAGAAAATTACCAGATATTCTGCTTTTCCAAGTCTCGGGTTTGTACGGTATTCCGTACTCGAGTTATCTGTCAAAATGTTCCGTACAAATTTACCGAGCACAGTATGGTAACGCAATGTTGGTGCCCATGCAAATGGGCACCAACATGGCGGACGAAAATCAATGAAAATCTATTGAAAAGCGGTCAGTTTACCCTCATGAACAAGTAAACTTTCACATAAACACTTCTCGCAAAACCTCAACTGTTCAGATTGTTAAAAATCACAGGATGAGGCATTTTTTTAAGCATGCGACAGCCTTCTGGCGGCCATCTTAAATGTTGTGCGGCGTGAAACCCCGAAATTCATTATGCTCTATGTTATAAAAGAAGGTGGATGCTATCGAGCTAAAAAAAACCATCAACAAGATATATATTAAGGACGTCTAATAGTCAGTGAAAGATAAAAACTCAGGGGCCTTGCGATTCGGATTTTAGAATTTTGACGTCACGTGAAAACCAAGATTAATTTGTGACCAAAATAGGAAATACTTATGTTGCAATAATGAACACGCCACCTTATAAAGGGCAGTGAAATTAACGTCAAAGAAAATAAAACTTATTTTAAATCAATTTTAAGAAACTGTTTTTTGGTAATAGTTCTCAGATTTCTGTAAGTGTATAAGAAAAGCCCTGGGAACGAGTACACAACTCATACCAAGCGGGAAACTGAGTACAAACTAACTCGGGAAACTAAACGTTATCCAGCGAAAGTACAGCGAAAGGTCTTTAGTTTTATTCTGGAAACTTTTATCAAAATACGTGCCTTTATAGACTGTATGAGGCTGAATTGTACACAACGAGAGGTCATTTGACTGCAACTGTGTCCCAGATTTCGAAAACTGAAAGAGACTAAAAGTGTTTCTAACAGCCAGTTTCCAGCGATCATTTTTGCCAATCTTTATACTTACGAAAGTATTCAAGAAATTCTACACATATCCGTACCTTATGACCAAGCGAGTGGTATTTTAGTTGCGATCTTTCGTTCCTTGCACATATTTCGAACGTGTGATCAAGATAAGACCAACTGATTTTAACTTACTCATCGTGGCTCAAGTTCAATTATGGCGTCTGCTGATAGCAAGAAATGCACGAACGTGTTTTTAATGCGTAAGGCAAGCATATGACAGCGGTTACGGGCCTCTTTCCTGTATTTACACACAGTTTAAACATCGATCGCTGCAGGATAGATGAAAAACAAGAAAGCTACCGCTTTATGAAGGCAAAAGGAAGGTTTTTCCATTGCGTTTCTTGTGCAGTACTTTGATCAGCTGGACAATTCATTAACAAAGTTAACGATCTTTGATTCTCTCATTTCAATCTTTGTTTTGGTTTTCGTTTTCGTATGCGATAAACTCACAGACCACTTGTAAAAACAACTACATTTCCCTCCGTGCCAAGTAGTTTAAACTCTTCTCGAGCCCGCAGATCGGCCAGATCAATCCACTGGATCGAAGATCTGTGGACTTTCCGTTTATCATAAGCGTGTCTCGGCAGATTCCTGCAAACATATTCCGTTCATAGCTTGTCGACCGCAAGTTTAATATATCAGAACTTAATTAAATGGGCTCTCAAATTAACTTCAATTCGGAGACAGGCTGTCTATGATTAAATTCATCAGGGTAATGACATGGGAGGAGGGGGGATAATCTACGATGAAAAGACGAATAAACAGTAAGCAAGCTCACAGAAGGATGGCTGGCATATGTGAGGCCGGATTGACCCTTGAACAACATAACACAACGCACAACCTCACAACAACTAAAGAACTACTGAACTAAACAACTGCATTCGTCGGCTTCTTGGTCTTTTCTGTACACGGTGTGTCATCGCACATCGAGATAACAGTATTTTTATATGTCGTAAGAACGACAATTTTTTCTTTGCGTATGGATTCTTCAATTTTCCGACTTTGACCTTTAATTTCCGCGTTGGAAATTGTGAATTTATTTTACGTTTCCAGCGCACGCTTATTGCCTGGAAGAATTGCGGTGGTGTACATTCGATTCATCATCATTAACAAGTAATTCTGTAAAAACAGTTTATGAAAGTGGCTTTAAATTGGAAATAAAGACCGCTGGAAACTACTGAAACGAGACGGGAAGAAACAAGATGGGTGTTGACGAGGCTTGAGAGTCTCTGTCCAAAACTAATCAGCTTTAAAACTAACGTTTCACATTGCTTACTATAATACCTCAAAAGCTTACATTTGTGAAATGGACTATAAACTAGACACAAAATCAACTGAGTTGGCGGGGCAGGACAAAGCAGAAATTCCAACAGGCTGTATGAATGACTGACAGTGATGGATAGCCTCTATCATGGCGATAATTTTGTACCCCCGCTTCTCGAGTTTCCCAACTTTATCTTTGTCCATCTTCCAAAGATAGCAGAGCCGTACAGAAGTGCTTGGAGGTATTCTTATACTGACACATCAGGAATTTACAATTTATGACCAGTTGTTTTGCGCCACTCGACCAACTCTTGAAAGTTTTGATATTGTCGGCGGACTGGCCTCTACTAAACGTTTTAATCCAAACAGTCGTTTAAACAAGCGCTTAATTGCTGCATTTTAGCTCCTCGAATAAACAGACTTGGCCGGGATGGCCAGCCGTTTGCCAGGCGGCATCTGTATTGGTTGACTGTAATTGGTTGATAAGGCTTGATCTACGATTATCATTGCCATGCATTCCGCATGAAAAGTTTGCTAAACAAACAAAGAGGCCAAACAACACAGTTTCCCTTATGTAGATCGTGTCGAAAGTTTACTCCACTCACAAAGCCTTATCATGCGTTAATGACGCAAGGCTCAAATCGAGACCAGCACGCCCCGGCCAGCTTGGAAAACGGAAAGAGAGTTTGCTTCTGAGCCGCGCGCAAACCGACAGCATAAAAACAACAGATCTCCAGTTCCTTTATACGTTGTGTAGTTTATGATACTCCTTAATAGCGCGTCGTATTTGTTTAAACTTGCCAGGGAAAGGTTGAATCCATCATCTAGCAAGTGTCGGCTCGGTTAAAAAGA
Source organism: Meandrina meandrites (assembly GCA_963693305.1). Lineage (NCBI taxonomy): Eukaryota > Metazoa > Cnidaria > Anthozoa > Scleractinia > Meandrinidae > Meandrina > Meandrina meandrites. The sequence goes on from OY855903.1 coordinate 23,435,899, forward strand.
AGAAAGCTTGTGCGCGCCATCTATCAACCTTTTCGACGGACGCTAACAAATTTATATTTTACACTTATAACTAACTGCTCTCTGGAGAGATCGTATTATGAGTGCCTTTCCAGCTTCTTTTTCTTTCATTGATATAGTACTCTCTGATTTTCCATTACAAAGTGCGCAGAATCACGCAATGTTCATTCAATCCAGATCGACAATAAACGAAGCCGTTTTATCGCGTGGTGATGTTGTTTCGGATTGGGAGTGTAATATATGTTACTAAAGCAATAAAAGAGCTTGTACAAGAGCTCGACTGCCAATAGTTGAGAGAAATACGTGAAATATCGCGCTTTTAGGAAAAGCCGTTGTCGCCTGCAATCCGCTTAATGACACTAATTAAGATAAATTGCTACCGGAATCTGTTTAACACGTAAAACAAAGGAGCAAGTCTCACTACATGGCGCCGATCGAATTATCTCGAAATCAGAGCGTACAGCTATTGATCTTGACGAGATAACCAAACTTAGCACGGCTTATTTTCAATAATCAACCCTCGAAAAAGATTGGCTTACACAAAACAGATGCAAACGCCAGGCGCGCGCGGCCAATAGTGTCTGTTGAGAGGTTTTTTAAAATGACACTCCACACACGAACACAGTGAGACAGGCCACGATCGCACAGCACCTGACTGATCAAACAGCTTTGTTAAAGTGTTTTGTTTAAATTCGCTTTACACGGTACACAAATTTAATCGATCGTCTAATTGATCAAGGCTGACTGTTTGTAAACACTAATTGATCCTATGTGGGTGGTGCTAGCTTGCCGGAGCCATTGCTGGTCGATTTGCTCAGGCGAGATTAGAAAGGAATTATTTACATTCTCCGAGGCCTGAAACGAGAGAAGCGCATTTCTGAGATTTGCTGAAAGGCTGAGCACAGAAGGGACGCGCGAAACAAACTATAAGAGCTCGAAACCTCGTGGCCCAGAGCGCACAAGATGGAGCAACCCAACAGTGATAACTTAGAAATGTCCTCGGGAAAACAAAGAAAAGAGCCGTGTCTATCGTCCAAAGCGGAGCGTCTGAAACCTCCTCACTCTTACATTGCACTCATTGCAACCGCGATTCTAAACTCGCCAGGGAAGAAGCTGACACTGACAGAAATCAACGAATACTTGGTGCAACATTACGCGTTCTTCAGAGGTCCGTACCAAGGATGGAAGAACTCCGTGCGTCACAATCTGTCGTTCAACAAGTGTTTTGTAAAGATTCTGCGCGACCCTGCGCGACCGTGGGGCAAGGACAATTACTGGACAGTTAGCTCGCTGCATGATTACCTGCTCTCGGATGGAACATTCAGGAGGAGGCGGAGAAGAAAACCAAAGAGAAAGGATGAGCGAGAAGAGTTAAGCCATAGCATTATCGCAGAGCAAATCCTTCCGAACAACGCCGTGAGGGAGTTTGGCGTTCACGAAGCCGCGCGCAGGAACATTCTGATGCTCCCGTCTTACGAATCAGTCAGAGCGGACAGGGCGCTTTCTCACCCAACTAACAAGTCTACAACGCCCAAACAGTTCCGTGGATCATTCTCTATCGAAAGCATTCTATCTGAGGGAAAGACCAGGACAAAGGAGAACACGCTTGGCGCGAGAAGAGGGGGTGAAACATTTCCTGTGAGAAGTGTGCTTAATCCAAACATCGGTAAGTTTAATAGCGAGTTGGAGTTTCCGGTGTTTGCTTTTAATTTACGTGATTCCTGACTGAATGCATACACGTTAAGGTATTCGTGAGGGGAATTGAGGCACAACATGACCAAGTCAAAGAGCGGAAACGGACTGGAGACTCCGCGCGTGATCAGTCAGTCAGGACAAGGACACAGTACACAACCATTTGCTAAATAAACACCTTTTAAGCTCGAAATAAATGATCACGATTTATCGTAAACTCATTGAAATCACAAAACAAAGTACTTCATTAATGCCGCATCGTCTTGGTAATTAAAGTGCTAAATTAAAGCGCAACTTGTTTTACACGGATCACCACGAAGCTAAGCCGTTGGGTATCACCTCGGAGTAAAGTGGATAAATTTTCACCAATTTTGAATTGAAAAATCTGACTCGAATCGAGTTTTGGACACTTGACCTTAATAAATATTCGCTTCCCGCTTATAAACTCGAGTGGAACGCTCCAGCACTTGGGATTAATCCTCCTATATGTCATTGAGATTGAAACAATGTAAAAAGCATTGATTTTACTTGCATTTCTAAAGATGCAAACCTTTATGATACCACCTTCTGACAGAGCCATGATTTGTTTGGTTTATGTTTCACGCGCTTTGTAATATCAATATCCAACGTGCTAAATGCTTGATGTTTAAAGAGTCCTTTCCAAACCAGTGACACACGACTTACTGAAAGATGGAAGAAGTGAAAGAATGCGCAGGGCGTTTTCGAGTGTACCACTGAAAAATCAACACACTACTTTCATCAGTTTTCATTACTCGTTGGAACATTTCGTCAAATTAGCTTCTCACTGTGTTTGCAATAAACCAAAGCCTGGTCTAATACGTCGGATTCATGTTTTTAGGTCTGAATTGGCCAAGAGGCAATTGCGAGACTGCAACCCACCTTGCAACATGTATCTCAAATTCCAGTGAAGAGAAATCGAGAACTTCCTCTTGCAACCAAATTCCTTAGTGATGAAATGATTCATTACCAAGTTTTGTTTGTGGTATTTGTAAGTTTTTCTTCTTTTCATTTAAGCCACTTTAAGATTGTTTTGAAGGCACAATAGGTCAGTAAAAAAATGGAAGAGTTTATTAGAAATTTTAGATGGAGAGTTTCGCAAGCTGTGACTAAATCAACTGAGATGTGCGCAAGTGATGAAAATCATTCTTTGTGCACGCAACTTAGATGCACACCACATGTTTGCTACAAAATTAATCCTTCAGAAAGAAGTTAAATGATGTTAATTAATCATGATGGCCTTTCAAGTTAACGCAGCTCGATGCAGCACGCATTTAATGGCAGGCTGGGCGAAATGTTTATGCAATAACAACACCTAAACATTTAAGCTTAAAATAAACTTTAGTTCTCTCAATTGTTGACTGAACGCTCGCAGCAGGTCCGTAAAGCAAGCTGTAAAGTTGTCGTAAGACTTCGCCTTGTGAAAATTTTTCCTTAACAAGACATCTACTGAATAGTCCATTGCGTGCTGCTGACTTAAGACGAAATCAAATTTACACTGCGCAACCAAGACGTTGAACCTTTTTTATGTGTATTTTGGTGAAAATTAATTGCATTTCAAGTTGAAGCAACTAGAAGCGTGTCCTGCTGAGGCTCCACAAAGTGTACAGAGCAAACGAAAGAGGCTTTTTTTAAGCTTTCTCTGAACAGATTAAGTTCTTTCTCTAAGGCTCATGAACTGCAGCGGATTTCAAAGAGCTTGGCACTCTATATTCGCTTCCAGTGGAATTTTCTCTATCGTTAATGGATTTCTAGACAGCTAAGATTCAACTTGCAACTGTATCCTTGCATTTATCATATCTCTGTGAGTTTAGCATTAGTAATTCCATTATAATAAAACCATTTAATCCTCTCAAACTTCGATCGCAAGTCCTTTATACATCGAGTAAATTGCGGCACATTTATAAATTGTAGCATGTACGTGAACCTTACCGACCTCTTCCAAATAAGCTGATATTTTGACGTGAAAACTTGAAGTGAAGTTTTCTTTCTTCAAAGTGGAGGGTTCGGGTGTTTACAATATAACACAAACAGCAAGCCAGTCAAGATCATTGTTGAAAATTTGACAACGGGCACTCGATCGATGAGTCGTACCATGATAAATGAGCACGAAGGTTTCAATGACAACAAGCACTGAATGGTCATGATTTGCCTCATTCAAACTTGTCAGCTTAAACCGAAATTATAGCCGAATATATTCTTTCTTGTTTGAGTGCAATATATAAATCAAAGCGAGTAACTGGTGACAGACTGGCATCCTTACACATGACGCGCCTTATGCAACTGAAGGAAGTGTACTCGCGAATGACAACATAATGTGTTGTAGTGTAAATTAGTGGTTTTCGTAAAAAATCCATCGAACAATAAAATAATGTGAGGATTGAAACCGTAATGAACTAGTGCCACAAGCTAATTACAGACAGAAATAGACGCATCTTACACTTTTTTGACTTCTGTTTGCCACGATGAACACTGTTTAACCAATGAGACGTTCCACTTCAAAGAAGCGTTGACGATATACCTTTTACCCCCTTGCATCATGCAGTCTTCCCGGCCCAAGACCCGATAACACGATCAGGTTGAACTTTTAAAAAGCGAGAAAGAGTTACTACTTAAAGACTATGAAATTAGTCATTCCGGCTTCTGTCAGAGAACAAGTTAATCCAACCAGTGTATTCCGTCGCGCTCGTGACAAATCAAAAATTGGGTTTGTTTAGAGTTTTGTTTATCTTAAGCTGTCCATGCACAATTAAGTTAGCCAGAATTTGTTATATAGTATTAATTGCTTTGGTTATGTTCTTTTGTTAAGGTTCTCTATCAACGCCGAGGAACTTTGTCCACTGCTGCTATTCGACTCCAGAAGCCCCGCTCCACTTCCAGAGACCGGAACATTTGTGCGCGCCAATGAGTCCAAACGCCGCGGCTGCCTTCTCGAGCGGCTGCGATGCGTGGAACGCGTGCCGTTGTTTTCATTCGTGCGCCGCTACGACGCATTTTCACACTTGTTATTGATGGCAAATGGAAATAAGTGCACAGAGCAAAGTCACTGTTATAACTGAATCTTCAAGAAGACTCGGGAATTAGCTTGGGTGACCTTATTTCATTCTACATCTATTGACACATACTGACAGTGTGAACACTGATTAGCCTAGTTATAAACGAGCTCAGTTTATATTAATTTCATGAAGTGAGTGTATAGCATTTATGTGCGTTTTTGAAAGAAATGATTTGTTCGAGTTTGAAATATTATTGCAGGCTGTGGCCACCTTGTACCAAGTTGCACATTTTTGCCATATTTGTTTTTATCGGGGCGCACTCACTTAAAAGACCTTCAGTGTAAGTATTTACCTCAAGAGGTCGTTCTCTCTTGATTTTTCTAAGAATTAAAAGATATTCCAAAAGTTTAAAAAACTAAATAATCATTTCATTTAAAAGACAATAACAAGCATAGCACAGGCCAAATTTGTACAGTAACAATAAGTCAAAATTAAAATTTGCCATGCAATGTCAGTTTGAAATTATTTCGAGGCATGGTGGACATTGAAAGATGTATAGTATCAATAAAATACGTTCAGGGAGAATCTTCTGTTTCTTCTGATTCGAAGGCTTATTGGTGCAGCGAATTTCATTTAAGTTTGTAGGGCCTTGGAGCAGTAAACATTACAGTTTATTCCAGATCCGTGAACTGAGCCGAATGCTCTCGAAATGTATCCACACAGTGGTAAGCAAGTTCTCTAAGACAACGCCCTAAAATAAGCAGGAAGAAGGTTCAGATTGGAATCACCTTTTTGTATAACATACCTTGCTCTTTAAGCTATTTAATCATAGTCCTTAAAGGCGAAACTTACTGGAATTTCTAAACTACGACAAGCAGTCTGCAATATGTTGAGTACGCTAGACGAAGTTCTTATCTGGTGGCATACCTCACATTTTCGTTAGCGAATTCTTTCTTTTGATACACGCAACGAATTCGTTGGATTTAAACTATTCGTTATCACGTCAGAGAAGATTTATGGGCCACCCTAAGAATTTCATATTGCGAAGTTACAGTTTACAGATCTGACCAAGCTTCATTTAGGAAGCCTGGGGAGATGAACGCTTTTCCTGATTGAATAGCTCAAAGCTACTGCGCGTCGATGTGCGTGTGGCCTTGTATACTCCATACAGTACCTGGTGGGGGTACAATTCTCCAGGACCTGAAAAATCTTTTGTGTTTTAACCTCTTCACTCCGAAGAGTGCCAAAGTTCAACATTAAAAATGCAAACTACTGAAAAACAAACAGCACCACACGAAAGCACTGATCAAAAGGTTTTATTACAGACATTACAATGGTAGAATTCGAACACAGACTAAGAAGTTTGAACCACATTGACTCGAAGGTTTGACTATACGAGAGTGAAAAAGTTAGTACAGTGCCGGACTCGATTTATCCAAGTACCCTTACTTTGTCTATCGTGCATTTTATTCTCAAGATTGATCAAAGTATTTTTTCTCCTTACAATGTCGATCGCGTAGGCGGGTGACAAGAGCAACGCCTAAGCATTTGGATGTTACCTTTCCCTACACCCTTCAAACAGTTAGCCAGGGCTTGGAGTCAGTCAGCCGGGCGCCAGAGATGCACAGAAATATATACCAACCTCAGTGCGAAGTCGTCTAATTTAGTTTCGCCAGGACGAATTTAACTCATTTCATTTCATGTCTGGTAGTAAGCTGGTCTGGAATGACAGTCGCTCCCGCGCCCAAGGTTTGGGTAAGGGGGAGAGACCACTGACTGTTCAGAGCTAAAAAATGTAGTTAATTTTTCTTTATCAAGTAAAATTTTATTGTAGCGTGCAAGCTATGTCATTTTCTTGTTTTTATAAGAACAACACAAACATATTAGTACCGTGGAGTGAGACAGTAATGGGTTCTATGTTTGTGATTATGATATGATACATGTCAGATCAATCTATAGCCTAGAAATCCTTTTAGAACTCCAAAACAAACAAAGAAGACGACAATGCACATTTTTTCAAGCAATTATTAGCACGTGCAGTTGCAGACTTTTCTTTTCAGTTGAGTATTTGCAGCGAAATAATTTCAATGTTTACAATCGTGAAATCAAGAGTTTAAATTGAGGAGATTATTTGAGTATCCTCTCGGAAGAATTAAAGAGAAGCAATTTCTTGTTGTTTAAGAGGATTACCATCCTATTCGTTTATCTTGACAAAAGCAAAACTGTAAGAATACGAATTGGTAAACCACCTTATCGGGATGGGACATAACACTGGATCTTAGCTATTATTAGAAGGTCATAGGAAAATGATTTATTGATTAAAAGTTGCACTTAATTAAAATAAAAATTCGTCCATCAACAAAAGCCAGTAAATGTTATACACAACGTTGACTGCTCATCTTATGTGGTCTTCGGAGGTTACGAAAAAAGTTACTCTTCAAGTTATAGCTACAAAGCGTAACAAACTAACCAAACTAGCAGAGCTTTATGATCAAAGGAGTAACTCAGTTTCTGCTCGAATAATAAATAATTCAGCAATATCTCTACCATGTGTCTACTTTAACTGACAATGTTCACTATTGTACCAAATATTTGTATGTCGGATGCGGGCACCAGTTCTTTCCTGACACACCAGCTCGCGCAAAACATAATTTTTATTTATTTTAAAGGATGCTGTTGGGGGGGGTTTAGGGATAAGGGCAAAATAGCAAATAAATGACAGAGATAAGGGATACCTAGGCTCAGAATTACGGAAATGAGGGATAAGCAGTTAAGTTTTAGGAGTATATGGGTGTTTCTAGTCGGGCAACCGATAGTTTTTGAAGACGATTGCTGTTTTTAGATGTATTTCCAGCCCTTTCGGAAAGTTTTAAATTAATCTTTTTCCGGAGAACCGGCTGATTTAGATAGAGGTACAATGAAATAGGTTATTTCCAAATCCTTGAATAGATCCTCAAAATATATCAGCAAGTCTCTCAAAGGGACGTGCTATTAGGAATAACTGCGTCAAAAATTTCAGGGATAAGGTCCACACCTGACCAACGAGGAAAACAGAGAGTACTGAATGTTGTAATCTTATTAGTAGAAGGGCAGGGACCGGATTATTTTGCAATCAGCCTTGAAGATAAAAACACTGAAACTCCATTGCTTCATGCACTCGGCAAGGTTACTCACTCACTCACTCTTACAAGTGACAAAATTCACACTTGTGAAACACAGACATGTTTTGTCTACTCTGAACATTTTTCAAAACAAATTCAAGTAGTCGTGTCTTGATACTGAAGAACGTGATCATCTCAGAAAATACGTCTTGACATACAAGGTTATTCTACCAAGAAGAATTATAAGAATGTACGATAAACATCAAGTGGAGTTTTATTTCAAGTTTTTCTGAAACGTTTTGTTCACTCTTTTGGTAAGGTAGGTGTGTTTTCCTTGGTTTAATCACAGGTTGGGTCTTTTCTTTATGTCCCCGAGATGAAACAGTGCCATAGATATGACAGAGCTCTGGGAGAGCAGATGGCCGGCACATGTCATCTTTCCTTGTCAGCGAGGATTATCCTGAAACTTCTCTTTATCTTTCGTCTCCACGCTTCACGACACTCATGCAAAATGGTGTGTGGTCTTCCCGCTAAACAAAGCTCAAAAACTAAGATTTTACACCGTCCAACACGACGAAAAACGACTCACATGCGATGAAAGACACAAATTTCCCTCACACATGCCGGGAAAACCTTCGATTAAACATATGGCACGAAAGATGTTAAACAACCAGATAGCATCTTTTAAAGAGTCTTTATGAAGGCTCCATTAGGTCTCGATTCCTGAAAAACGTTCGATATCAACGTGTTATCACCCAAATTAATTTTCTGACAGCACAAGGTCAAAAGCTCGGAGCACCGGTGTTGTTTGATGCTAGTCTGCGGTGGACGCAAGTGATAAATAGTTTGATAACACGATAATTGATGTTCTCAAGGTATTTTTAGAGACGAGGCAGCTAGAGGGCATCGTGTGGCTGAATCTGTGGAACGGTTCGTAAGGTATCATTTGCGATGACGCACTGAAACAAGTTCGATACTTATTGCACAGAATATTTCCTTTCAAAACCCAGAAAATGTCCATAGCTATACAAAGAGCTGGAGTACGGACTGCTGGACAACTGGACTCTGGACCATCCAAATCAGTTATAGAAATATTAATTGCTTAAGCAGAAGTATAAAGTAAACGCTATGTTCTGTATCGTATTCTCGACGTTATCCAATTAAGCCGAAACACGATGACGTTTAGCGACTTTGCATAATGTATAGTTTTCAGGAAAATACACGAACCTAGTTTAGAAGCATTTGACTCCCAGATTTGTATCAAGATTTCTCTTTTCTTAAATGGTTGATTTTATGTGGTCAATGTAAGAATTGTTAGTTTTGAATCAGTACTGTCCCCTCTTCGATGGAAACTGGCATCTACAGTATAGCTAAAAATTGCATAAAGAAACAACTGTGTTATCTTGCTAAACATACGAGCGGTGCGAGGGTGAATTCAGTGTCAGGGAAAAGGTGTGGTTAACGAAAAATGACAGAATAGATTGTAAGACCGACAACAGCGAGTGAAGTGCGGTGAATAAACAGTGTCTATGAACCATTGTAGCTGCTCAGACCAGTCTGATTGCTATCACACTGAGCAAAAAAAAAATAACCCTTAGCACGATTTGACCAAATTTCAGGTGAATAAAAATATCACAAGGATAAAGATAGAGCAAATACTCTCTTGATAGAGTGGTTCACCCGCTCGCTCAGTGTCACCGGGAATCAAAACAAATTTGCATATACTTGAAACTAGGGTTAACTTTCCCTAAGCAAATCAGTATCCCGGCCGGGGTGGGGGAGGGACATGCATGGTCCATGCATTTCACAGGTACGTTGGTTTTAAAGAATTTTAGTCCGAAACAGGTACTGAAAATTTTCCCGCTTTTGTATGAATGAGGTGGTCTTTCTCTCGATTAATTTAAACGGGAATGAGCAAGGTGTATTTACTTCCCATTTGGTCGGGTGGAGCAAGTAATCAAACTGAACCGCTTTTTATTTGTCTGAGACAGTCGCACAGTTCCATCAAAAATATATATGATAGTCTGTCCTATCCTGACTGGCTCTATTCCCTACAACCTCTATTCCTCTATTTACTACAACCTATCTTACACTATTAGCTGTTGTGAATATAATTGTTTGCGCCCCCCTCCCCACTCCCCACTAATAGAACCTACATATTGCTGGAGAAGAGCCTTGTATTCTTGTCGCTATTCAGTACACTAAACAGAAAGATGCTTTTCATTCATCTTGGAAAGAGTCCACACATACAATATTGGCTTCGAGGCAGTAAATACTAACTCTGTACAGTATTACAATGGTCTCAAGTCGGATAACATAACCCACCCATTTGACGAATCTCTCGTATTCATCAGATGATTCAGATATGATGTCTTTGTCAGTGACTGTGTAAACCTTGATATTCACCACTGGGCTACAACACGTTAAGGCTGAACTACAAGCCGCTCGCTGGTCACGTCCCGCGCAAATCACTTGGCACGTCTATAGGTACACGATCACAGGGTAGATTGCTATCACAGCTTGCGAGAGCGGAGATGAACAGAAAAGATTGCTTGCTATATCCTGATCATAAGGACTGACCGTGCGGTGGATAAATCATTGTATTAGAAACTTAAAAGATTGCCATCAGCATTGATACGTGCATCCTGTCGGTTACAGTAGGCACGTCCACGGGCATTTCTTCATTTCCTATTTCCTCACTGTAAATGCATGTAAGTTTTCAGATCGTGTGACATGTATGCGCTGCTGAGCTGGGATACGGTGATAAATAAAATTACACATCGCTTGGAAAATCCAGCACTGTACCGGCACCTGAAATTCGTTCACACAATGTGACCTTTCTCTTCCGTACATTGTAAGCGAGGCTAGCTGGCTTAGCGATTTCAAAATTAGATGTAGAACAGATGCGTCTTTTCCTGTGATTTGTAAACGTTGAGGCATCCGGTTGTCCAGTAGTCCAATCCAAGCGAACTTCTTTGACGCTGCGCTCAAGTGGAGAGGCTATACCAGGGAACCACTCCAAGCTATCTTCGATTTCAGCGACGGTCAATCATACACCCACGTAACACCAGGCAAAAAGCCAATCTTGAGTTGCCGAGGTGTAGACTGACAACAGGACAGAGATCTTTTGCCTACCGTGGGGCGAAGATCTTTAATGACTTCAGTGCCCAAGAACATCAGAGAGACAAATGATCGGAACCTTTTTAAAAAGAGAATTTTTAAACATATTTTAAATTTGTGAATAATCTTTTATAATTGTAATGTACATAGTTTTTTATTGCAAATTTTATTTCAACTTTCCCACCTTTTTCCGATTTTTTTTCTTTTTTATTGTAAATATTTTAATCCTTTATCTTTTTAATTTCTGTATGGCGGAAGAGCCCCCAAGGGGGAGCTATACAATAAATTATGTATGTATGTACCAAAGTAGCAAATTTGGCGCACGGACCCCACGCTCGGATTTGCGCGCTTGGATGGTATCAAAAAATGAATGGATACACAGTAAACGTAAAATACGAAACAAAAACGAACAAATCCGTTTTTAAATTGTTTATTCGGAACCTTCTTTAGCCGGCCCCCCTCAAAGCTGATGGATACCGAGGGTGAGGGTGGGGAGGTGAAATGATATCCACTTTTGCAGACATATTTGGTTATTTCTCCATAAGCTAAAATGCTACAACCACAAACCATAAAGACAGTAGCATGTGTATGATGTTGTGAGCAGATACGCGGCGAATGTAACTTTTTCAATATTAGATTTCATCCACTCTTATTTATAATCTGTGGCATGAATAAAGTAAAAGTCATCAGACCTTTGTATGGGCTTGGTTCATTGGTATATTCGCATATAATCACAACTGCAGTTGCTTTTACAAGACAACAAAAACACTCAGGATCGATATGGGGCAGTTCTTGAAGATTACAGGGAGTGTGTGGGGAGAGAAATTTCTGGTAGAAAGTGCATGGGTGGGGGAGGCGGGGGGAGATAGTTAAAATGTTACCCACGTTACTGACCTATCCGGTTATAGTTCCGTACTCTTCACCAAGACATGATTAATTGTTTGAATTTATCAGTTTTTATCGGTTTATCGAATCGTCCATGTTCACAGTTAGCATTTTCGATAATTAAACAAACTTGAGGTTTTTGCCCTTGAGCCCTGTGATCTAGCAGAGCAGAGCAATGCTAATTAAATTATCACATTTCCGAAAACGGAACCACCTTTATTATCATTTTTACCCCAGCACTGTACAACGTTTCTTTAATGTAACCCGTCCCCGCTTTTTGTTCTTAAGAGCCATTGTATCTTGAACATCGGGTTTGTTTTGAGCTCAACGGAACGAAAATCGTTATGTAGTGTAACCGGAAACGTACAGTTGCAATTATCCAAATAACTTGGATTATACAGCCTAAGATAAGAGGAAACATGTGTCGAAAATCCACAGGTTGCATACCATACTTAAGATAGGCAGAGAAACAATAAACCCGTAGGCGAAAGCGAGGATACAAAGTTGGTGAAGGGAAAGGAATGAGAATACATTTTTTGCTGGTGTTAATTAAATTCAGCACCTTTGGAGAACGATAAACGTTGATGCAATTATCAGCTCATTAATTTCTTTTGGAAGATTTTACCCCTTGGATCGAAGTGATTGCCATGAAAAACCTAAGGATTAAAACCTGATTAGTCAGCTTAGTAACACAAGCATTATTTGAAATTGTTTGTATATTCTACGAGATTGACCATCTTCTAGTTTCCCGCATTTTGTAATGAATTTATATTCAGTGTAGCTTGATTGACTTGAAATTTTCCATAATGAAAGCTGAAGTGGGAACTTTGTTCAATGCTATGCAAAATTCAAACTTCAGTTCGTGGAAATTGTCGAGGTTGTAAAGGTGCACTCCGTTACAGATGTTACCCAGCGGCATCCCGAAGTTGTGCTCTATTCTATTTGACTCTGCTTTTTACGTAGGTTTCTGCCTTAGCTTGCCTCACAATGTCAACTCCTCATTTCATCAAAAGCAGCTTACGAATTTATTTCTCGAGTATCGGTCTTTATGTAGGTAGGAATACACAAGTACATAGAAGTTGAGAGAATTTCGAGTGGAAGTAATTTGATTGTCAAAGATCTTTGAAAAAAAAAAAATGTTGAACCACTTCCTTTTAGGGACCATTGCGCGGAAATAACACCACATTAAAATGTCAAATTTTATGAACTGCTAACGTTCAATTTCCTGTGTACCTCGCTAAGGTTCAAACATTGCCTGTCAAATCTGTCATTTTGTTTGTAGTTCAGTTAGCACTGTAAACTGAAATGAAATCTGTAAAGAAATACTGACAATACTGTGAGAAAGTCGGTTATAAAAATACTAGTACAAAAGCTGAAGCTGTACGGCTCGTCACTGTCGGACGACCAAGACAAGCAAGAATGCACGCCGGCCTAAAGGGAATAAAACTTTTGTCACACATTGTCAATAGTTGGTATCATTACTAAATAATTATCTATGGGGGGAGGGGAGGGGGGCCTCAATGCAAACACGCAACCGACCTGTATATCAGTCATTTCTTGCTTATATTACATCGAATAGACTGACTAGATTTGACGGCAGGTAGTTTTTGCGCAATAAAAATAATAACACGTAATAGGAACTATGTAACTATCCACTTACTGAAAGCGAGAAAAAAAAATCCCCAAAGATGCGTGACACTTAAAAATAGTAATATAAACAAAAAAAATACCAAATTATTATTGGAGAGTTGGTTAAATAAGATTTCAGACTTGCACTATGACACTGCTTTATATTTTTCAACAACACTGGAAATTTCTGATCTGTTTTGCTTGTCAAAGGAAATAACAAACCGCAGCCAAGGAAACCACAATTCCTTTCACCGAGTTATTAAACCGAAAAGTTCACAATACTCCCAGAATTCAATTTCCTGACTGAGCACGAGAGCGCACTGCATGTATCTTTGATATACTGCAGAATTTACCAAAAATTGTGGATAGAAAAAAATATAATTATTTAAATTGTTAGTCTGACGTACCCATCTCAACCCCCAGCTCCTTTTGAAGGTAAAGGGCTCTAAAGCAAAGGCATTCAACAGCAACACATAGATAGAGTGATTGTATTCAGAACCGATAAAATGTTTTTTTTAAACCGTTTTCGTATACTCGGTATTGGACTGGAACTAGCGTGCAATAGAGGCTAACGCGGGGAATATAATTAAAAAGAGCTTCATGTGATTTGCATTTCAAAACTTTCCCCACATTTGATTAGCATGGTCTATCGATTCAATGTTCAGTAAGTTAATGTATTTCGTTGCTGGTAAGACCGTACATGTACATGAGAATGCTAACAAACTCGTTGTCATCATTGTGTTCACTGTATTACAGCAAATGGCTTACCGATTTGCATTGACGATTCGTGGCTTACTTTGTTTTCAAGGAAATGAACGCATCCGGTAATTGCTTCCAAGTTCTTTGCGGCCTGAACTGAGTAACTCGGATATCCAATAACGTACAGGTGTTTTTCACGTTCTTTGATAAACAACACGAGCTAGGAATATCCTCAACCTTCCAAGGGTTTGCACATCGTGCGCTAAACTTCTCCTCCTTACATAAAATTGTATTTGGCAAAAACATTATATCCGCTGTTTGACCATGTTGTTCTCTTTACTTTAAGAAGACTCCTCATTTCCTTTCGCTTCCGAGCGGAGGGAGAGGTATTCTCCGTATGAGTGAACTGTTTACAGTTATACAGTTAAGGGCTGGTATAGTTTTTGACCTGTTTCCGTTTAACATAGATTTATAGGTTTTCCCTTTTAAACTTCTCTCTCCTGACAATGTGGTTTGAAAATGGATAAGGGTTTTGAAAACCGCGCGGCACACCCAACATAAAATTCCGAGGAATAACCTTCCCGAGATTTAGACCAGGACTAATTCAGTACGGTGGAAACTGCTGTATACTTCCAAAACTGTACGAGAACTTTCGTTTATTGACAAAATTGATAGATTACAGTGGAAAGTGCAATTCCTTTTGCTAGTTTCTAGTTTATAACATTAAAGCGGTCTTTTGTTCCTCTCCGATACACTGAATACATAAAGCCCGATAAACAGACATTGCTGTAATGACAGGCCAATGTTTTGCATGCGTCTATGTTGTTAATCCTAAAGAGCTAGGTATGCTTTAAGAGTCCTTCAGTTTGAAATAGGGTTAGAGATTTTCGAAGATTTTGCCTTGTTCTTGATATTGTGACCTGGCATAGGATAAGCCACTCGATTTTCCAAGGGTATGAGCACAGCTCCAGCGTGGTCAGTCAATACAACAGGATATTTTATTGGCTAAGAAAAACGAACAGCTCTAAAATGTACTTAATGCATAAATCAACAGAACTCAAATTTTAAGGTGCTTGGCTAAGTAGCGGTTTGTCCCGTAACACTTGACAAGTTGGAAATTAAGCTATTTCCTCTACCTTCTTATTGAAAACGACTCATATCCTGTCACTGACATAACATGATTAACTATTTCTCCTTATTTGATTTTTGTTGCCTGGAATTCAGCAGTGTATAAACTGAAACGGCATACATATACCTGCATACATTTTAGTTATAGTGAGTGGCTGATGACTTAAGTCTTTTATAGAGAAACTAGTGTAACTCTATTTAACTTGACTTCGCTCTCTTTTTAACTTCATTTTACTTTAACAGTGTCCCCAGTTAGTTTGTAAAAGATAAATAAAGGTCTAAATATCGTTGACAAATAAATTCTCACGGCATTACATTGTAGAATTAAATCAGGTACGTAGTTTGCTGGCATGCTGGTTCATAAGGTGGCTTGCAATACATTAGCGCTTCCCATCTTTAGTATTTTATCACATCTAGCCCAGTAATGTCTACAAATAACTCTTAGCGTAAACCGATTATAGATTTTACCAGAGAGAACAAAAGGACGTCTTGATTAAGTCAAACTTAATTGTCATGGCAACACTAGAAGAGGTCAAAAAACACACTTTTGATGGCTTTAACTTGAAAACTACTCGGTGAAAGGTTTTTGCTAATTTTACAAAATACATTAATACAGAACTTTTAAAAATTGGTAAAAAGACCGCTTTGGCTGTTAAACAAAAGTATATCAAAATGAAAAAAAAACTCTTTTGACTTTGCCATGGTAACCAATTCTGCACGTCATCCTGTTTATTGATAATTGTTGACAGGTATCTGCTAAACGTACTTGGAGCTTTGATAAAATGCTAATATTAAAGAGAGAAAAAGGAAACGCTAAATTGCTTTAAATTGTCGATGTGAGCAAATTTACATGTAAAAATACTTCTGCTCTTAAAATGTCAATCCTCAACTGATAATATAATATATTTATGCTAGATCAGATCACAGAAATCACATTTTGTCACAGCAAGCCCAATGAAAATGGCAACAAAACAAGAAGAAAGAAAACGTCTTTGTAGTGAGAATAGTGGAGATCACACAAAAGCAATCACTGCTTTAAATCACTGTATGAAATTTGTGTCAAAAACTCAAGCAGAGGAACATGAAAAATCCCTGAAAATTTACGCACTGAAATTTTAGCTGATAGAATTTAGGTACCCTATCTAAGGATCAATATTTCAAGTGATATTACGAACACGAGTGACGATCAAGAAATATTAAATTACTATTTTAGTTTTTTAAACCGAAAAAAAACAAAACAAAAATCGAACTCGAAGTCTAACTCGAGGTTTCGGGAGTCCCCACATAGATTATGAAGGTGATGCATATACAAAGATATATTGATATTAAATAAGCATCAGTTTTACGAGTACTCAAGTGAGCATATTCCTATCCCGGATTCCTATCAACTGAACAGGAATTCCGTCCGGGATGGCTTTATTCTCACCTTCAGTTCCTCTGTCAGGTGTGGTTCTGGAGAATTTTCGGAGCAAAATCTTTACGAAGGCGTGGGGGATATGGTCTGCGATAACTCGATAACGTTAATCGATTAATTTTAAAGAAAGTAATTAACAAGGAAAGGAAATAGGCCTGCTTTTCCTCCACACTATAACGACGGAAATTCTATTAATCGTTGTATACATGTATACACAGCTTCTTCTTGTCCTTTACCAGAGATTCTGTATTCAGTTGGAAGAATTGTACAGTATTTGTTTGTTTTCTTGGAAATAAACATGTTCGCTCGCCTAGTCTTATGTCCCACCTCACTTGTTATAGAAAAAGTAGAAAGAAAAGTCGGAATTTTGCATCGGTGTTGCGGATTAAGGGTTAATTGTTTTAAAACGTCTTCATGAAAAGCACTGTTGCTCTTTCAATCAAAATGACAAATGATTTGATGATTAAAAAATAACATGTTCAATCTATCAATTGTTAAAGTCAGTTTTTCCCTGGCAACTCACCTAACAGGTCAACAAAGAATAAATTTATCCAGTGCACGGCAAAAGCCACTGGTTAAAAACAATTTGCAGAAAGGATTAGAAAACTAAAGAGGATGTAATTATATAAGCGGATGAATTAAGAGGCTTAAAGGTGTAGAATTGCATTAGACACTTACGGTATTTCTTCTAAACAGTAGAGTGTGTAAACTCATCGTGTTTTTAATTAAACTTTGTGGGTGGTGTGCTGGCCTCGCTTTGACAGTTTCCTGTGTTTGTGCAATAAGGAGCATAAAAGCGTCATTTGTGTATTGTAGCAGCATTATAAACAAGTTGCTCGCCACTGATCCGCTTACATATAGAACGCGCACAGCCTCTGAGGTGAAGAGCCCCTTAAAGACGTGTTAGCAATAATCCTTAAGTTAAACACCAGATTCGGAAAGATGTCTGAGAGAGTGTCGAAGACCAGAAAGGCCAGCCGGCGAAGAGATCAACCCAAGCCTCCACACTCGTACATTGCGCTCATAACAACAGCGATACTCAGTTCACCAAGAAAGAAGCTCACCCTTACTGAGATAAACAAATACCTCGTGGAGAATTACGAGTTCTTCCGTGGAACGTACCAGGGGTGGAAAAATTCTGTGCGACACAACCTCTCGTTCAACAAGTGCTTCGTGAAAATATTGAAAGATCCATCGCGGCCATGGGGCAAAGATAATTACTGGACGGTTCTGTTGGATTCACTGCAGGAATACGTCAGCGAAGACGGTCATTTTAGGCGAAGACGAAAGCGTCAACAATCGCGAACAAAAGGAAAGGATAACTCTTCTAAAGATCGTAGCATAGAAAGACGCGAGGATAAGCTACATGCAACGCAAGATGAAATCAGAAAGAGCTTAAAAGCTGGTGTTGATAGTAGTGTGCATATCAAGTCCAACCCAGACGTATTAACCCAAAGCAAGGGAAATATCGATCTTAACAGGTTCTCCATCGACAGATTGCTAAAGGATAAACACAGCGTACAAAACGACACGAGATTTGGACTCCAGATGTTTGCTGGCCTCACAACGAGATTTCAAGGTATGAAGGAACAAAATGCAATTATCTAAACTACAAAAAAGTAATTGAATTATCTCCTCTGCAGACAGTACCCAAGACAGTTTCCCAGGGTAGCCTGTTGTAGCTGGAGCACAAACCAGGGACATTTTTTTTTGGGGGGGGGGGGGGGGGGGGCGTGGGTAACAACCTTTGGGCTTAGAAATATCCAATACGCTACTTCTGTGGTTAAAAGAGAAAACAACACTTTAAGGAGATAACTGATATGACTACTAATCACGTAAACAAAATCGTGTTTAGCACCAAACTTTAAACAAAATTGACATGCCAAAGAAAAGGCGAGGTTTATAGAATGATTAAACAGCAGTCTGACGTCCTGTTATTTTCGGCCAACCACATGCACAGAGGAAAAACAGAGCTTGCTGCACGTGTTTTGTGAGAGAGCAAGAGAGTGAAATTGCTAGCTATGATCTTTTTTGTTTAATGTTTGAGAACATAATGTAGATATAAAGATGTACCAAACAACCTTTCGCCAGTAGGTACAAAATTCGTTTTTGTTCTTTAACTAAAACCATGCCATAAAGATAACTTGTATGACACAATGATATGCTCACGTTTTCTAAACGGGCAGCAGCTCTTGCAAGGTCTCACATGAATGGCTCGCTACTCTTAAAGGGAACAGTAGAACAAACAACTGCAACAATGCCCCAAGCCCCCAAAACAATAGGAACCGCTCAGATAGTTTACGAGAGCTGCCCCACTACTGTTTCTGTTGGTTACTTGAGGCGCTTACCATTAGACAGAACTGGCTGGCCAGACCGGTACAGTCGAGAACAGAATTCCATTATTAGTCAGATTTGTCCTATCAAATCAGTCGATGCCTAAATATTGTAAATGCTGTAAGCTCTGTAGCGAGTAATTTACATTGATAAAATTAATTAGGGGCAAATTTTAAGCATTGAACGCTGTTTTACATTGTACATTGCAGGACCATTTTTCAAAGTATCTTAGGCAAATTATTTTTGTCTCCAATTAGTCCGTAAGTGCTAAACACATAGACACATGAATGAAGTGTTTATGTTATGTTATGTTGTACATTTTTGTGGTGCATTTTTGCAAAAATCTCATGAAAAAGGCCCATTTTAGTTTCTGCAAATTGTCTTTCTGCAGATGCACTGGTCCTTCTTTAAATATGTAGGAGCCTTTTTCCGAAACGAGAAACTACATATTCAAATCACAAACTCCGCATTAACATCAACTATCTGAGAGGGATGTATTGATTTTGTTTTCGTTTATTTACAGGAAACGCATGGCTAGGATCTGACCACCAAAATATTATTGATAATCAACATGATGCATGGGAAAGAAGAGTCAGTCCCTTCCTGAACTTGCCTCAAATGCATGGACAGACCACACCCACTGGACCGTCACCTTGGATTCCCATGGACTCGACTCATCACAACAAAAACTATTTTCCTTATCTTCCCAGGAGTCAGGCAGTCACACGTCATTATTACATTTGAAACGCTTAACTTCTGATATGAGTTTTAATTGGGAACGGTTTGTTACCAGATAAATGTACGACTATTTAATTGTTCGATAAGTGTTAAAAATTTTCTCTCTCAGACGGTATATCCACTAACAGTTACAAAGCCAGATTTGACTTGCACGCTGTTTTTGTGTGTGCTTATCGAACCGTATTTACCCACTTCGTTAGTTTCTGTTACAGAATGTTGAGTTTGTTATACCTCGTTTGCGTTGTGGTTAAAGCAGTCCTTGACCATACTGATTGTAAAACTGTTTTGCTCGATATTGACGCACCATGATATTCCATGGCCATGAAACTTTTGACGAAGAAAGAGATTTCTGAAAACTCTGAAAGCAATAAGTCACTGCAAAGTGTGTTTAACTGAGTATAGTTACAAACAAATTGTAGGGTTGAGTGCCTTTTCCGGAGAGTCTTGGAAGCAGTGCGAGAGCTCTGACGTCAGTTGCTAGGCCATCACAATGTTGCTTAGCAACTTCATTGACTGGCTCAGTCAATTTCGACGGTTAGGATTCAGGCCGAGGCAGGAGTGGACCGAGGACACTCTCTACCCCCGAATTGAAATATTCTCGCATTCAGGCTCTTTCATTACTGACACGGGGGCAAAAGATACCTATTGCTATGTTGCGTTTAAGAAAAATAGCAGAACAAGGTACGTTGAAATGGACAAGTAAAACCAAAGTGAATTGCAATTCGAACAAGGACTTCAAATACAAGTTGTGCATAGGAACGTCCTTTCTTCGTCGATCTGCAATGTAGCAATATATTTATTACAAATACTTGACACAACGTAAAGCATCAGAGCGATTACATCAAAACCTTTCCGACTATTACAGCGCTCTCTTTTATCTTATACAATAGGAGAATTTACAGGTACTTCACGTGGGCATCTGAACACGAAGCCATTCTCTGAACGATTGCATGTTATGCCTTCCAATGATCCTAACCCCCATTTCTAAAGACAAAAAGAGTGTCGTATCGATTAATGAAAAAAAGTAATCTTATTGGACCAACCTCTGCTTTTCGCGCCGCTGAAGGGAATAGGATTTAGTGGGGCGGTGCGGTTAACGTCAACTACACCGGGGCGTGGAAAAGGTCGGAAATAAAGGTTTTCGAATGACTAAACTCTAGATAAGTTCCTGTCATCATTAAGGAACTGAAAGCAAATTTGTAATGGGAAAGACTAGTGTATCGAACAGGTAATGGCTTCCACAGCAGCGCCAAAATATCGTCTATTTTTTTTCTGATATGTGCAATATTAACTCATATTCAGTTTTTAGATCTAATAGGTGAAGGATACGAGTATATGCATATATGAAGGAATGAATGTGGATTTTTTTTTCTGGTGCAAATATGATGATGCATTATAGTTCATGAAATTGAAATTGTAAGGAAGCAAATCTCATTTCCCATTCTTCGTTTTTAAGAAGGAAACACAGAATTAGTACTAATTGCCGTGAATTCCCTGGTGGTCCCGCCCTATCACTATCCAGGTGTGTGGCAAGTTAATTAACCAGAGAACGGAGGAAATCCTGACAATTTCAGTTTGATCCCCGTATGTATAACAAATTTCATTAACATGGAAACCGTAAATAATGATTATAATAGCTGTTTTATTATTTGCGACGACGACGGTGTAAACATTAGGCTCGATTACCAGCCGCTGTTCGGGAAATGAGCCCCGGTTCGAGAGAGCGGCAGAAATCGATAAGATATATGGATGCTCCTCTAAACTAATAACTACCTAACCTGATCCTAAAGCCATTTTTTCCGGAGCCGACAATCGAACCTACCAAATATAAGCCCCCAAATCTCAGACACAAAAATTATTCGGAATATAAGCCCACGGAATTATATTTAGTTATAGCTCACAAATAAGGATAAAGCTTTTCCGATTAAAAGGCCACTTTTGTAGAGTCTGTTTTGTATTTTACGTCGTTATAGGATATGCTGAGTCAGTAAGACATGCTTTGAGCTTCATATCGTTATGTTTAGGGAGTTTTTTCCACGTAGTGTTCCTGAATGCATCGAAAATTCTTTAGATGTTATCCTGTCTAACAAGAAACCCCAAAACGTAAACTTCCATCTGAATCCTCATATATACATCTACACTTTATTAAGTCGGTAAAAATCGCAAGATATCACACCAACTGTAAAAATCTAAATAAAAACTAATACAAAAGAATATTTAAAAAAATGTCAAAATCTAAATAAATAAATATACGCCCTTTCCGAAAATAAGCCCACCTGAAAGGCAAGTTGAGTAATGTAAGCCCAGGTCTGTCTTATTTTCGGAATTTTTCAGTTTATAATTGCAAACTTAAGTAAAGCTTATCTTTATCGTATGGCCCAAAAAGGGTTCAAAATGAATCCATGAGGTTAGAGGAAAAGGCGTTTCTACTGGTTCTGCGCAAAATAAAATTATACGACAAAATTAAAGCTGCTTTAATGTCTAAAGCTGACAAGAGGAAATGTGGAATTTGAAAATAAAAAACGCCCCGAGAGCTTACGTCAGGAAATGCTGTAATTTAAAATGAATGCAGCATTCACAGGAATTGGACTTTGCACCCGAAAAAAAGTAGAGTAAAACCTAATCCTGGTATTAACGTTTAGAGATAAAATAACACAAGTCAGGGAAATATTCCTTAGGGAAAGGAATGTGGGATAAGTGAAGTTGAAATAAATAGCAAACAATCGAAAGTGTACGGTTATTTCGAGGAATGGACGGCAAAAAAAGGTGGCCAATTTGTCAAGTTAGTCGTTCATAATCTGTCTTTTGCATCTTCCTCAGTTGTTCTGCCTTGAAAAATTATAATTTCGAGGTTTCCTTCAATTTGAAAGTTGTTTTGTACATTAGGAGAATATATCCTGAGATAACTTATCACATAACAGTAACAGAGGCGCTGCACACTAGAAGAGCTGGAATCAAAGAACCTATCTTGGCCACAGGCCAAGAAAATCGAGGCAAATAGAGTTCTAAGGAGTGAAGACGGCAGAGAGAGCTTCTTTAAAATTACAAGCCAAGCTAATATCTAAAAGGATACAAATGAAACTGCCAAAAAACAGGAAGTACTCTATGTGGAAGTCGGCGTTTTAGTGCGGGCGTGTATTAACCAGTCAGGTCCTATTTTTTCCTCACCGACTTAACTCTATTTCCCTTCAAAATAATAAACGGTAACTCCTCCTTGACCTGCGGACACACGAGTCTTAGCCATGCTTATATAACTGGAGGTTAGCTAAACCAAGTATGAAACATTGAATGTCGACGAGAGTGATAAAATAAACTCCCGCTGAGATGTCATTTACCTTATTACATTCGAGGAGATATCGGCTGATAGTTGCCCCGCGGAAATTTGATGTTATTAAAACAAACATTGATTAGCCCGGAGAAACGAAGCTTCGAGGGATAACATGCAGGTTTTAAGAACATCAAATTCCAAGGGGCGACTATCAGACCCGGCAGGGGTAATTTGCCAAACGCCGAACGCAGAACACAGAACGCGCAACAAATTCACCGAAACAAGCAAAACCCATTACCATTATTGAGAGCTAACTGTAAATAAACAGGCTAACCTGAGCGATATTCAGGCTAACGGGAGGGCTCTTTAGGCTAACCGGAGTGTACCTTGCACTCAGGTTAGCCTAAAGAGCCCTCCTGTTAGCCTGAATATCACTCAGGTAAGCCTAAAAAAGGCCCAGGTGGTAATGGGTTTTGCTTGTCTGGGTGATTTAGTTTCGCGTTCTGCGCGTTCGGCGTTCGGCGGTCTGCGTTCGGAAAATTACCCTTGCCGTATCAGATAATTCCGAGACAGAAACACTCTATCGTCTTTATTGTTCACTACTAAATTTTCTCTTGCGTGCGTATTCAGCTTTTCAAAAACGAGCATCTCGAATTATCTTAAACTTTATAGGATGTGTAACATACAAAACAAAACTAGACGAGAAATCCACTTAATTAGAAGTCTTAGAACATGGAGCAGATCTGCCAGAGCAGAATTGAATGGAAGATTGGGCCCGACCTGGAGTGAGGCATCAAAAATTGCTTGGTGGTGGCTTAATACAGATCAATCAAACGTTTAGTCATGCGTATATTTTTGTCTGTGGGCTCAATTGTTTTCAAAGGATTTTCGTGGACACGTACTATCCATTCGGGTATTTTCCGCGTACGGGCACTATGGGCTGATAGACCTGATAGTGTCGCTCCGCGGATGAACACTATCGCGTCCCGTGATCAATTTAAACCAATCAGTAGCGGACAAAATTTAGTAGTGAACTATACTCGCTGATAAAACACGATTGTAAACGCATTGCTTTTTAAGGGGAAAGTTATTATTGATTTCTGGTTTGAAAATACATAATATTTTGGGTTTTGAACTGCAATCCTTTTACTAAAACAATTAGACTGCTCTCCCTCGTTTTCTATGAGTGATAGTCTTTAACCTTTAAAGTGCCCTAACTAGAAACTGTGAAGTCTGCTTTAATTTAATTCCAGACTAAAATGAAAATCAACTCAAACCAAAACGAAACTAAGTCTGTACACTGGCAAAGAATATTGGAAGAAAGAGTCAGAATTAAAAATGGGGTACTCAAGGGGTACATGTGTGGGATACAATGTTCCAACTCATTTGCATAACTCAGTGGTATAACTCGTTTGCATAACTCGTTTGCATTAACGGACTTATAACCCTATCGCATCAGTGTGCGATACCACAGGTATCCCACACAAAAAGTGTACTTAACGAAAGACGGGGAGTTGATCGGTATAGGGAAGCTTATTACACATGGGGGAGTTTCTTTAATGGAAGGGCGCCTATTTTAAGAAGAACGCTAAGTCGGATAATTACGGCTTGGCAACATCCCAAGTGAGGAAACTTTAGTGAACGAATGTTATGCACCATGTGCACCGTGTTAAAACCCCTGGGGGAGGTGGTACTTGGGAAAGTTTGGGTGGGGTGAACCTCTACCCTGTCTTAGACCAAAAATTAAGGCTCAAGTTTAATACACTATCTCGACCTATCTTAGCCCTGACGTGAACTGGATGTTTTTATTTTGAATTTCTCTCCACAACATTCCAAACTGCGCTATTTATTTTCGCTCATTTCAAAAGGATCTGATTTAGATAAACACAAAGAAATAAATTTGAAAATTCTCCCCATTCAAAGACCCCATCTCAGACTAAAAGGTCAAATTGAAATGCCTTTGCAGGTACCTTCGGAAAAGTTATAACCATGTTAAAACAAACTTTTTTTTAAACTTCACTTTAAACAGTGAAGGAAAGTTCTTTACGAACCCGGTAAATTAAAACTGCTGTATACTGCTTTCTGAATCGCTCATGTGAACTATGATCAACTATTTCTCTGGACGAATGTGTCTCTCCTATAAAAACATGTTATGGCTAAAGTAACCACAACGATAAACATTGAAAGAACTGAAAGCCATTAGTGAACCCATAGACAAAGTAAAACAGAAGCCGAGTTGAAATCAGTAATGAGTTGAATACCCTAAAGAAGTTCATGAAATGATAAGTATCACTTCCAAAACAGTGGACGCAACTGAAAGATGCATGTCACTGCTGCCTTTTCTACGTGTACCGGTTAAGATCACACCAAATACTGCCCAGTAGCCAGGGTGCTCAGCTTTTTGCTGTTAAATACGATAAACAGGTTAAATACGATAACCAGGAAGGGCCACAGACGCCCCCATGATTTAACAGTAGATGCGTTAATGGGCATTGAATAATCAACAATAAGACTGTATTGTGGAGAAAATTTACAAATAGCCCCCTTTCCTCTCCCCCCCACCCCCACCAAATGGCGATGAACAGAATTAGAAAAGACCCGTACATTGAACAAGACAGTAGCATTTTGCTTTATTCTGTTGTGCATTTAGTTCTCCTACGTGGAATTGGCTAACAATACGCATGTTATTGTTTACTTTTTACATTGTACAGTAGATATGTTTACAATAAAAGTTGGCCAGAAAGGTTACTTCTCTTAATCATAGTGTTTAAAAACACTTTAAAAAATGCGATTTTATGCCACGCTATGAATAGAGAATGGAACTCCAAAGCGTGGAGCGTTAAATCGAGGCACTCTGCACAAGAAAGAGGAAGAAGATGGAGACTACATAATACGAGAAAATAAAGAAAATTCTAGAAACTACGCAAGTGTTTGGCCCTTGCAACGAATCATCGTAGTATCAAGTTTCTCAGCCCTGCTCTGCTTTGATAGTAGATAGAGCGGCGAAAATCAAGCCTCGTGTTACAGAAATGGAGTCTTCTGAGCCCACGATGTCAGTGCAGTTGCTAGTAACATTACAGGCGTGGCGCAGCAAGTTCCTCTGTCTTTTGCTTGGAAACAAAGGAATTTCCCCGCGAATACTTTTAAATAATTTTGCACATTAGCTCAGTCGTTGGTACAAGGACCATTTTTGGCAAATATTTTACGTAAAAAAGTAAGGTTAAGACAGTTTACCAACATCTGGGGGGGGGGGGGGGGGGGGGGGGGGGGGGGTCACTCGAGGCAGTTCTTGCTGGCAATGTGCTGTTGACCTACCCAGTAAAGTATATTATTTGGCGAATTACAGACCCCATCTTAGCCACTTTTGTCTTAATTTAAATTTTGCGATCCCAACTTAGTCACTTTCTGTTTATGCATCTACTTCAAGTAACCTATTACTGACAGGAAGTCCCCCCCCCCCACCGGCTAATAGCCAGAATATTGTGAACCAACCAGAACTCGGGGCAAAAACAAGCAACCAATACCTAAAGCGAGGGAAAAGGGGGTCTTGTTCCTCATCAGTCGATTGTTTGTGCTTAAAGCACCTTTTTAGCCAATACAATGGCAGTGCAAATGCATAACTTTCGACTGTGAATTAAGCAGCTTTAGCGACTCACCGTACGGGGAACGGAGTTGGCAGTTCGTTTTATGTGTGCTTCTCAAACTGCATTCGTCTTGAACCTTGGAGCTGGCGTAGAGCCCAGTTGTTGTGCGGTGGTTTTTGGCGTACAATTAACAGAAAAACGAAAGTTGCAAAAGTACCAACCATTGTTACTCTTGGATTTAGCAGCCTTTTCATATACTACATTAAGGGAGTTAATGTTGTTCTGTTTTTTTTTTCTGTTGTTCAAAGAATAGTAGACACGCCTTCCGAAAGGCAGCTTAAATAAAATGTTGCAAGGCCACTTTTCTTCTTCCCACACCAAAAGTCCTTGAGGTTGGAAATCTTGCCGCAACAAGTCATGCACTTGTATAGCAAACCCTCTGACCTTGAAATGACCAACGCAGGCTCATTCTCTTAAGAGTACTTGATTCGACACCAACCTCGTTCCCAATCCCTCTCTCCTTTTCCTCCTCGACGAACTGGGAGGAAAAGGAGAGAGGGCATGGGAACGAGGTTGACTTGACACTTCCCTCACACTTGTTTTATACCTGTTACAACAGATTTAGCTAGGAGTCTTGATCTAAACCGTCCTTTTCGGAACAAGACATATTTACCAAGTACAAGATGGGTGCATTTATCGTTGAATCAATGTGAAAAATGCTAAAAAAACAAATTTGTACTAATTATAGCAGCATTTATCGTCGAATGCGGGAAATGCTATAGCGGTATTTGAAGTGCTGATTACTACGGATTTGTGGTTAACTTTATTGCCTCGTAACTTAACTCCAATTTCCAAAGTGGTTTTATGATGAGGTATTGTGTTGTTTAGTTTCAACATTTTTGCAGCTAACAACAAGAAAGTACAACCTAACAGCTTAACACTCCTTACAGGAGTTTATATCTGTCTTTACAGTCTTTAGCGTGCATGCCTTGCCTTTTTTCGCCGCTATATTACATCATATTCGTGAATGAAAACGCCAAATGGTATCTGCATCACGCGAAACGATAACCAGCGATTTGTCATGCTAAAAACACTCAAGCACACCTGCAAGCTATTACACTTTGTTTAGTTCATTTAGCATCTTCATTAACGTGTGTTTTCAAAACATTCCTTTGTTTTGAAAAACAAGACTTCACAAAGAAGATTAATTTTAAATGAAACAGAGCCTAAGTAGGGAATTCAGTTACACCATGCATCACGTAGTCTCCTATAGTCCCAAGAACTAATGGAAGAAAATCCAGGTCTCTTGGAATCAAAGGGGTACCGAAAGAGAGTTAGATTTCTAATGAATTAAACGAATCTAGCTAATTTCTTATGGCGGACTGGACGGAGCCGGACATATTAGTTTTTTATCTGTCTAATCTAGATCACCAATTTTCAATTTTGAACTATTGGTTTCAGTTCTTTCATGCAAGTTTAATTAATACCGCCGCCACAGTCCTCTAGATTGCCGCGTCAGACTTCTTAATACTGACCATACATTCCGCACTTTGTTACCAACTGAAAATATGTGATCACAAATTATCTGTAAGTTGTATTTTGAGCAGAATAGGTTGTTAGGAAAAACACCGGTAGGGTGCGTGTAGTAATGTTCACCAGCTCCAAGGTTAGCCTTGCATGTTAAACGATTTATAAGCTCATCACACGGAATGAAAAAGCTAAAAAAGGAACTTTGATGAAGCCGAAATGTCTGGTGGCCGGCCAGCCTAACAGTGAGTGAAAATTGAAGGTCGTTTACAAGCTATCAGGAGTCTCTTGGACGCCTTTCCACTGCTGCACGGTTTTTTGTTTGAGGACGTTTCAGACATTTGGGTAATTAAGCCCCGTTTTTCACTGCCGATTAAGTTATCTAGATCGTTGGTTGGTTTATCGACATCGAGAGACCCTATAAGTGACTCCAAGGGGGCGCCCTTATCTTCAAAAACCATTTGATTTACAAATCAAGAAACTTTTCAGTAGCAATTTAATTTATTTCATATGAAAATAAGTATTGCGATCTTAAAAATTTCCCACGCCTCCCATTTGCAGCGGGAAACGTATCCACAAATCTGCTGATGATTCCTCGAATGAAGAATCGGTTATTCTAAAGGTAGGTATCTGTACCCAATGGAAGCCAAAATACCAGACATGCAGCATCTTGTTTCGATAAGTTAACAACCATTCCTTATTACATCCAAAAACACAACCCTGCATCAGGATTCTACTATCAGTTAATTCTGGGAGGTTTAACTCCAAGGCGAGAATAGTGTGTTGGTCAGTGTGTGAACAGCGCAGGAAAAAGGGAGAACAAACGGGGCCAAGAGGAATGTCCACTCTCGTCTCGTTTCTCTTTTCGACCGTTCTTTCCGCCCTCTTCCCCGTTTGCGCCCCTGATCAATGGCTATGGCGAAGAGTGTAAATGTAGCCGGCTTATTGCTATTCGAGGTCTCGCTAGAATCATATACAATAGGAATGGGACAAGAGTCACCTCCAACACCTCGGTTTATCCCTTCATTTCTAATCTTATTTCTGCTCATAACAACAGAGGAGTGACACCGAAAGGTAATTGTCTTGTCATGTTAACAAATTCTCCCAACTAGCAACACAGGAAATGGATCAGAAATGGTCACATGCAGCAGTACGGAGAAGTTGCATTTTGACATGAAGAGCTCAAGGTAATGAACCCGTGCATCCCAGCAAGCACTAGTGCATTAGCACGTCAAAGTTACTAAGTAATCAGCCTGAGCATAAGCTTAGTACAATCTACAGTATTTTTTGCACACATAATCAAGAACAAAGTATCGTTTTGGTGTCTGATCAGTGCAAAGCTGAAATATCAGTCCAAAACCAACAATTTTAGCCAATAATCAAGAATAATTTGCCATTTTCAGAGCAATGAGCGCGCGATCGTGTTCTATCGGCGACGAACAGAAAACAACGGGAGAACCAATCAGATTCGCCGATAGTTAGACTACAAGCCCGAATTTTCTTTGAGCGAATATTAAACGAAGCAATACCGAGTTTGTTATCGCTCATAGAAAACGAGGGCGAGTACTCTAATCGTTTTAGTGGCTACAAATGTATGCAGCTAGAGTACCAATCAGGTTCGAGGATAGTGACGTCGGTCTCGAGACATCAATCAAAGTCGATAGAACCGAGAGGATGCGGTCTGGTCGTTTCAGCTTAACCAGCTGCAGCTATACTACGCAAGGAATATCTATAAAGCCCATTCCTGACAGTTTTCAAATTTTGTTATCACTTTTTGGCCATAATGCACGAACCGCGCACGAACTCCGAGAAACTTATTTAACGATTGATTGATATAGTAGCTGCCGTGTAGCCAATTGTATTGCGAGTTCCTCAATAGTCAGCCGCTATGTTACGCTAAAACTCATTAGATAGTGTAAGTATGTATTTTTATCAGTATAAATTTCTCACCCCGGTCGAAATTGTTCTTTTTAGCCTGGGGTCTCATGGACATAACCACTGTAACCACAAAATGGAAAGTTGTACAATCCTCGATACAAGCCTACAAGTCATAAGTAAAGATGGAAAAAATAACTTTCAAATCTGCAAAAACACATACCTCGTAATGAGTTAGTAATGAGCAATTATATTTAAGTGCTTATTCTAAATTTGGAAAGGAATTCAAAAGTTCTGATAGCACATGCATAATACAGTTTCTCGAAAAAAGCATAATTGTTTTTTTCTTTGTCACGGCATATTTTTATCCTCTCAAAGATCGCCGACTGCTATTGATTCACAAGTCTGTTTATCAAAAGTCCTGTTACTCAAACAATTCACACTCGACGTCATTATATTTAGGATTTAAAGCTACGTTTAAAAGCCAATTTAGGGACGGACCCTTAGAAATAGCCGAAGGGGGGGGGGGGGGGGGGGGGTGACTTCTCACAAAAATTCCTGCAAGGGAAACTTGTCTAACAAATTCCTGCACCGAGAAGTGTTTACCCTTCCCCCTCCTCCGGTTATTTCTAATGGTCCGTCCCCTACAGCTTATGTCTGAGAGATGATTACCGTCAGTGAATTCTTGGGGCGACTGTTTACTGATAAAGCAAAGACGAAAGAGAAGAAAAGGAAGTTTACATAGTAAAAGTAACTGGCCTTACAAAAACAAGAAAATTGAAGATATTGTAACAAACATAAGTAGCTAAACGGGGCCAGCAGTGAGCTAAATCGTTTCTGTTAAGCTACATTGCAGATGTACTTATTTTTGTGCATCAGTTGTTGCCGGTACCTGAACGTTTTTAGATGAGGTGTTGTTTTAACCATCTTTAAATGATCATGACCGCAAAGTTGGGTGAGCGCGGTTGTCGTTACAAATGAGGTCGGTGGTCGTCATGCAGCATCTTAAAAAATCCAGCAAGTTCTTTGATCATAAATCACCTGAATATTCCCCCATTTTTGACCGTCTCAGTTCCTTTTTGATTTAGCATTACGTCTTTGGTGTTTTCTACCTCAGTAAACTGTAATTTTGAATTTTCAGCGATTTGAATGTAGTTTTGTGCTTAGGAAAAACTATAGATGTATGCATAGCTTCTTCAACAACGCTACGGCGGGTAAAATCTGTAACGTGAATCTAGGAACACGGAAGCCTACGTCGCATGCGCAGATAGTCTAAACCGCTGGTGTAGTCCTATATCGAAGATTTTGTGACATGCCCGGCTGCAACGCAGGCTAAAAACACGGCGGCAAATTTAATTTCCAAACTCAAACAAAGTTCAGGCCCGTGGATTGAAACTGGAAAACGCAAACATGGCTCTCGTTGAACTTGATGATTTGTACGCTTTCTCTCATAGTTAGCCATTCTCACTTTCCAAAATAAAATCCTGTCATTAATACAGTACTGTTCCTGAATATTAAACCATTGTTGTTGGGTTTTCCATGTTTCTTGACTGATTTTCTTACTGTTTTTAACATCAATTATTCAAAAGCAAGGGATCCATTGAAAGACACTATTCAGGTCATACGAATGCGCTGTAAATGCCAATACAGAATACAGGCATTCTGTACTTTTGATACAAAATTTGGGCGATTGATTAAATAAATTTACTGTCTTGACACTTCAGTAGCAAACAATTACACATTCATTTCACAAGTCCCATACAATATTCACGTCCGATTTGTGTGGGTATTACAATGGCTCGCCTTCGGCTCCCCTTTGTAAATACCCATAAAGATCAGCCCCTCATATTGTATCTGTCACTTAAAAGTTTACTAAGGTGACCTTTAAACATTGGTTACGGTTATTTTCATTGAATTCCTGGATAGATTTTGGTACGTTATGCAACTGACGCAGGGGAGAGACTGGGAAAGAGTCGTCGTCTGTTTTTCCCGAAGAATCACTTTTGCAAGATTGGCTTTTGAAACTGATCACCACATCTTGAGATGATACAGGCGGTAAAACCCCAATAGAAATAGAAATCCGCATGCAGAAATAACATCTCTTTTGAACGTATTCTTAGACAGAAACGGGGCTAAGAATTTTACAGAAAGGAATGCAGTGGACCTGTATTTCACCACTCTTAGGACTTTGACCCTCTTACTCACCCCCTATCCAACCTGTCAGAACTGCGTCAGAACATTTTTGACTGCCAAACAACCCGTACAACTTAAACGTCGTTTTGGTCTGGGAAGTTTCGTCCGCGAGACGGATTTATCTTAGCCCTTGGTAAAGAACACTGTCGCAGACGGGATTTGAAGTGATTGCAATGAGCTGCCAAACGCTTATAACAGAAGCAAAACAAAGATCAAAATCAACAGAAATCAGACAGACATTGCGAGAAACCACATCAATACCCGTTTTAGACTGAAACTTAATGCACTATAAACAGTTCAGATCCCATTTATCCTATCCGATCAGAAATCTCACTAACAGAGCCTCTTCTTTGAAAGTTATTCCATCAACAATTTAGTGAAAAACAAGTTTGTACTAACTTAGCCGCAGTTGTTTCCTTACATTAGTCCGGCTGACCCTCAAGTACTAAAATTTATCAGCAACAAATTTCTTCTAATAATATCAATTCATTTATAAGCACACAGATGACTAGAGATAAAGGAACAGCGTTAGCTATTATGTAATGCCATATCCTCAAAAACTAAGGATTGAAGGAGTATAAAACGTTACGTCCGGGCCGAACGAGGATGAGAGTTGACTCTTATGAGAGTTTTCGTCAACCCTCATCGACTATCATCAATTTGGGCCAAAAGAGAAACGAGACTTGTCGAAAGTCCATCAAGATTGACTACAAAGGAGAGAAAACTCTAATCGACTCTCATGAAAAATTTGAGCATGTTCAAAGTCGATGACAGTGCATTAGAGTTTCAGGCCAAACGAGAGCAAGAGTTTGAATTCTCACGAACTCTCATCCTCGTTTGGTTCAGGCTATAGAAACTACACATACAGCGTAAAACTAAATTTCTTCTCTGTTTCCGGCAAGCACTGACTGGGTTTAAAAAGAGGGGGGCGAGACATGGTTTGTGGACTTAAAGCAATGTTGTTCTACAATCTATTTACTGAATAGCAAACTCTTAATCGATTGAACCTGTAAAGACACGCACTCCGGTCAATTATTCAACTCGCTATATTTCTCAGAAAGGAATTCAGTACGTCCATTTTTGTAACCGTTTGACACTCTAGCCAAACAATCACTCACAACCCGCCCACAAGCGTTCTGTAAATGTGTCAGTATTTTTCATCAAGGGGGGCAGACACACCCATGTTGGACCCACGTCAGTGGTAACCCATCAGCATGCCATCTCATGACCTGACGCATTTGGTAAGAATCCGGAAACAACTTATCATGAACTAACCACGAGTGTTCGCCGAGGTAAAGTAAATGATTTTTAAACTTCCTATTATGGCTTCAGTGAAGGAGAGCACGGGTGATCGCGATTGCAAACAAAAACTTAGGCTGGAGGAATAAAATTTCTTTTAAACAGCGAAGATCAAGCTATAACTAATAAGGACACAATTTTCTTCAAGGAAAAAGAGAGAAATGAAAACGAACTGTCCAAAAAAAGATCGGTTTCTTTATAATTTAGGACTCCGAGGACGCCCAGTGTAGCAGATGTGCCTTCTGTTTCTACTCCGATCGCCAAAGACGAGCAATCGATTTGTGGAGCTTTTAAAATAGTAAGCCGCTAACTGGTGATAAAGAGATAAAGATTTCAAGCAATGGGAAAAAATTCCGCCTAGCTGAAGCAGACCCAATATTTTTTGTTTTTGTCTCCTCTAAGCCACTCACCCCATCAAACGCTGCCTACAGTATAAAACGTTTATGAAACAATTTTGCCAAACTGTTACAAAACCAGCCAGCTATTGACGCAAATCCGCCTTGACTGTTTGACGTGAACTAGCAGTACTCAACTAACGAAAGATAAGGGATCAAAAGATCGCGGATGCGATACAAATCACAAGCGCGCGATCTTTCAGGTTTTGAATAGCGGCCTTTTAAAACGTTGAAATGAGCAGATGTGTATATGTACCAGATGATAGAGCGTTTTGTATAAGATCGCTTCCTGTGTACGTTTAACTGCACGTGTACCTTTTATATTACACACTGAACTTCTAATGTGGCGACCACAGGAAGCCGCGAGCACCTGTCTTCTAGCCAGTATAATGGCGTACAGACCGAAAACAGCTTGCGCATTTTGATCTTAATGCAACACGTGTTCAAAGAATCAGGAACCAAAGGATTTTAGGGCAGCCATTGTGATAACGCACTGTTACACAATGGACTCGAGTGTCACTTGATATTCACCAAAGCTCTAAGCGAAGCATTTTGCTTGTTTTCTTTTGCGAGGAAACCGTATCTGCTTCTAGAGTTACGTTCGTGAAAGGCTAATTTGTCAAAGGATTTAAACCCCTAATTGATGCGTTAGCCGCAACCTTTGCCCCGCTGTTGTGTTCTGATGACTAATAGCCAATTACATCGGAGTGTGATACTTAACGCCCCAAGACAGCCCGTTTTGCCATTAACCTTTCCAAACCCTTGATTTTACAAAACGAGAACACTGTGGAACAAAACAGAACAATTTAGAATAAAATAAATGCGTCACAACATACAAAGGAACAACACAAAATTACTCAAATTCAAGATAGCAGGCAACTATCGCCATACTAGTGTTATCGTAGACGGATTTTTGCCGCAAACCGAACCATTTATTTTCCACCCTAATGAGAATGCCACCCACCAAACCGAGATAACAGTTCTGTCGAAAAGTAATTGCTTGGACATCCGCCGGTTTCTCTTCTTACACGAAAAAAACCCTCTGCCGGCCGAAATAAAATAGGACACTGTAATGGATTTTATAAGTGAGACGCGCATGCTTTAACACATCGTTTCAACATGGCAGATTTGTCGTAAGCCCATGGAGATCGCAATTTTCCGTATCGATTTTATCTTAGAAGCTCTAGAACACGTTGATACAAGCACAGCGTTTTTTCAAACCAGAAATAACTTCTGCATCTTTCATCTGCCAGATTAATTGCTGGCGGTTTTCAGAAATCGTTATTACGAGCTGTCATTTGGCTGCGTGTAATCGTATAACTTCAATTATGACAACAAGACAGACCGAGCGGGTTCATCGGCTATGCAGCGCGAATTGATTCGAAATGTGCTTATAAATGTTTTCATACACAACTAACAAACCCAAAGTCTGGGACAATCAATTGATAGAGGATACAGTGGGAGTCACCGAAAAAGGCGTTTATAGACTTAACAGGAATCGCTTAAATTTGCACAGCTACAAATATTTTTTAACGCACAATTGACAACAAATTGTGTAAATCCCTAATGAAGTGTTTCCTGAATACTAAACGACGTTCTCATAACCCAACCAGAAATCAAGTAAAGAAGCATTGATCTTAGAATTGGGACAATTTTCACTGATCACTACACTTCTCGTACGCTTATGAATCCAAAAAGTTGGAAAACTAAATCAAAAGTTCAGATGAATCTGTGAATTTCTCTGCTGAACGAAGGCACGAGCGCTGTTTATCTTGCTCCTAAAATCCCCCACGCACAAAAAAAGCTCTTGCCATTGAAGTATTTTAGATCAATTAGCAACACCTTACTTAACTACAGGAAACAAGACCTTCAAGAAGGCTTCGCAAACTCCTCGAGAGCAAAATGTCCTCCTCGAGACTCTCTTTACTGATCTTATTTAACAACATGCAAGAAGTCAAAATAGATAGCGGACCGCTAAGTTAGTTACACTGTTTTTGTAGCACTTTGAGTCATGTTTGCTCAACAAATAAACTTGGCACAAATCCTGCCCGCTGGATTTCCTCAAATCGACACACAGTTCGATCAGGTATACAAACCCAACAGTGAGGTTTGCTCGCGGGCAATGTTGCGCGGTGGAAACGAAATCGGTGATTTTTATCGCACGTAAAACAGAGAGTAGGCTCCATTAGCCAACACCGACAGTTAACCAGCCAAATGATTACCAAGAGAAGCCGACTTGTTCTGGAGACGATGAGCGCACTGCAGGATGTTATCTCAAAATGTGCATCTAATCTACCGCTCTACAGCAACCGAACGACAGCTTCGCATTAGCTCTGGCTAACAAAACGCAGACACTCGTTCCGTACCACTAACAAACTCTCCGAGATTTACATGAAACAAATTTTACGAGGTAAGCTTGTCAGAGAAACTCACTTCAACAATTCTGATTGTTCCGTTAAGTGTCTTTGAACTAGGCTCTTGTATGCCAAGAGACTGACCACAAACGTACGTGGCTCCTCGGAAAATAATGGTATATAATCTTATAAAGTCGATCGCTACAGCTTACTTTGATTTGCATCACGTTTTGTGTATAGAAAAGTGGACGAAATTACCTATTTTATGCTACTTTGAAGTATTTTTTATTTGCACGAAAAAAATGTGCAAGCAAATACATTGTGTGGTCAGTTATTTAAAACGATCTAAATTATGCGTCGGAATGATTTAAATCTTTAAAATTCCTGAAGGGGATGACTTCAGATTACTTCAAGCCATTAACTTCTTACAGATAGAAAAATGCGCACGGATAGCTTACAATGAAAAAATTCCAGAAAAATAAATTCTGTTGCTAAAAACTGTTGACTAACTGAGTTTTCTTTTTGGGCCGGGTATGTAGAATTTTCATAGTGAATTAAATCGTTTAGAAGCGAAAATCATAAAACAAAGAGCAACGGAGAAGCTAAATTCTCTGGTTTTCATCATTGTTAAGTCGATTTTTTAATGCCTTTGTTACTAATCAGAATATTTTTACAGCCTCTGAATTAAACTGCATAACAAATAGACGACAAAATAATAAATAAACACTAACAAGGGCTGAAAGATTCTGCGTATGCTACCTGCCGGGACCACGCAGACCTTGACTAAAAAATAGTCAGACTCTTCTGAGTTACCGACGTTTATAAAATATCAGACTCTTTACTTATCTAAAGCGTCAAGGCAAACCTGGTCTCTTCCATGAACTAAATGGACAATGAAATTTGGTAAACTTGTATCAAAATCACAACTTAATTTAAGAGTCAGTTTGTTATTGAGTCCTGTTATTGGCCGAGAAGGCATTTTGTATTACAATTCAACGTCTTGTACGTTTTCAAATAAAGAACCTTTATCGATTATCTTGTCTTTTGGTTTTATAAATTTAAAGTAGAACTATTGAACATCTAGAAGCCATATTTTGCCAGTTGATTTCTAGAAGTAAAGACTTGGGGTACTAAAAAAGCCCTTTCACTCTGAGGGTCAATGTTGTTCTAACTTTTTTTAGTCTCCAGACTAATTAAACCCTGTGACCGTTCAAATGAAAGCTATTGAGCAGAACTTTCTTATGGTGCTGTTTGCTTCCGACTTTTGTACAAAATGAAATTGGCAAGGGGGAGAACAGGTTTTAACGAAAACGGGTCCACGAAGATACGTAACCAGATCATCATCATCTTTGGAACTCTACGTCAACGGAACGTTTTGCTTTGTTCGTTATCCGGCTTTGAACCAGGTCACTGTACAGAAATCACATGTCTTTGGCTCAAGCCTATGCGAATCATCATGGTTATAGTGAGGTTCGTGAATTTGAACTC
This sequence comes from Meandrina meandrites, assembly GCA_963693305.1. Taxonomy (NCBI): domain Eukaryota; kingdom Metazoa; phylum Cnidaria; class Anthozoa; order Scleractinia; family Meandrinidae; genus Meandrina; species Meandrina meandrites. The sequence goes on from OY855903.1 coordinate 23,473,654, forward strand.
TGTTTTAGTTGGGTGGTAAGCAAGCCAGAACTCAATGGCGGCGCCTGCCCCTGAAACTATCTCAAGCTTAGACATTTACAATTCGTCAAAGCAATGCAATAACCTTTTTTCCATGACAACTGATTTTGCAACCATGCAGAAATTATTTATCGAAGTTATTTAATGTTATGTTATACTCTCTCAGTTAAAAAATTGAAAAACAACTATTTTTGATAGACAAAGCAGTGCAAGGTTTGTTAAAAGTTTCTTCACGTAACATATAAATAGATAAATAAACTCGAAACCCAATATGGTTTCCGTTCGATAGCCAAAAAAAGATGAATGCTCAGACCCGTTTGAGCTTCTTTGGAAGGCTCAAGATGTTACAGAATTAGCAGAACATTGAGCGAGAAACGCATTCAAATGAGCATTACTCTAAGTACATGACAAGACTACAGTAGAATGAAGTGTGTGGTCTTTGTATGTAAATAAACCTCTACGCAAGGAGGAAACGCTTCGATTCCACTGATATGCGGGCACTGTTGTGAAAATTTGCGTCATAGTCCACATTTCTGGAAGTATCGGGTCCTGTTTCAAACAAATTAAGATGAAGCAAAACCGTTAAGCAGGATTTTAGGTCGCGACGAAGGATTACAGCAACTAACAGACGACCAAGATTGATTTGAATGTGGAACAAGGGAGTGGCACGAACAAATCACCCAAAATTGAACATGATGATTGAATGTTTTGACCTAGTGAAATTCTCACTCTGTTTATCAATGCTGTTTTAGCTTTGTTTCTTACACGCAGTGAGCAAGATTTGAACTTCTGTTCCTGCAGTGGTCTACGCGTGCCCTTTCCGTCTTTGAGTATTTGATTCCCATTAATCAGTTTAGTTTTTTTCCTCTGTGGAATTTGGTAGCAGTAGTTTCATTGAATTTCCCTGGGTATGTTAATACATCTACAACTAGCAACTACAAATTTAGTTTTGCAGAAAACCCAAACGCGCACAATTCGTTCCAGGCGATAAATGAATAATCCGAGCTAGGAAGGAACGATAAGACATCCATCCTCTGAGCCAACACATTTGCTGTGACCGCATCACCCACAGCACTTCCTTCCCTAACTAGATTTCCTTCACACCCCGACTGAAAAAAACAGCACGGAATAAGTTTTGCACTGTGCCATAATCACGGGAATGTCTCTTTAAAAACTATCGGCTCAAATAGAAAGGGTTGGTTTGAGGCGTGCAGAAATCGATCACTTCAAATCAGCACGATCACAGGCGCGCGATCGATCGAGTCTTCACGCAATTTAATTTATCATTAAAAACGTTTATAAATATGCGCAGTTGAATTAAAGAACATTGTATTGTAAATGTCATGAAGTAGAGAGAAATTAAATCAAGGAATTGCCACAAGTTGTGTTGCGACTGGACTGTAAGAGATAGATATCATTCAAGTTAAAGTTAGTGTAAGTTATCTTTCCTCTGATCATGCCCACCCTGCTGTGGACAAACTAACATTCTGAGGAGAGAGAGCAGAAAAATGAAACAGCGGAACTATCGTTCTTGATGTGTTTCATTGTTTAATAATAAAACGAGCTGGTTCGCCGCAAAAATTCAATGTTGATGAAAAGTTTGGCCGTCTTATCAAGGTTTCAGCAAGTGGTTTTGCGGCACGCGTGTTGATATTACGACCACACCGAGCGAAACGCAATTAGAGCTACGGACATGCAGCTTCTTCAATGCCTGCCGTCTTTTGCGTGAATGTTTTGAAGTCTAAAAATTAAAAAAATTGCCCTTTCCTGTTGCTAAGTTGCGATGGAAGGACATCAGTTATAGGATTATGAAAGGGGTGAAACCAATAAAGAGATCTAGCTGGCTTAAAGCTTTTAATTCCGTTGTTGGGGACTTGTGGAATTTCTCACGTTTTATCTCAGGTTCCTGCCTCGTTCCTCGCATGAAATTCTTCGCGTTGGTTTTGGTAGTTAAACACGTTTACTGCCGTTTTTATCGCGTTTAGCGTTTAGGGTTGAAAAAACCGTGAAAAAACCTGTTGTGATCTGGGCGCAGTCGTAAATCGTACTGAAATAGGCGCGTGATTGATTAGTTAATCCAACGAAATAATGCACTTCGCGGGAAAACCTAACAAACTCCACACGAAGAACATATGACAGCGTGTAAAAATAGTAAAATCTTTTCGATTTTATTTTGTAAAATCACATGCAAATCATGTCTGTACAGTTAGACAGCTAAGTGGTGTGAAAAACGTGTGAATAAAAACATGAGTACAATCATGTACACAAAGTCTATTTTGTCTTAAAAAACTAATCGCTTTTGCTTTTTCTTGGGATTTTATATCAAGAAAAAATCAGATTGAAAAATAGCTCTACTTCATTAAATATAAAAAAATCTTTCAACCGTATGTACACTTAGTTCTAAGCGTTAATTTACAAGGCCGTTCTACGCTGGCTATCACAGTAATCACTGACATAATTGCTGGTATAAGTTTGATTACAAAACAAAGCTTTCCTTTGAACTGCGGTTCTTTAAACACACCCTCGTAATGAAAGCTTTCCATCGGTTTGCAACAACTTTTTTTTGGCCCAAAATTTTAAAACACGGATAACAATTTTAACGAATTGCGTGCTGGTTTTCACGACTGGCAGCTTGCGGTTTGGAAAAGCGGGTTTGATGACGAACTATTTAGCTGGGCTCGATTGATCGCTCACTCATACTGTGAGCGCTGTGGGCGACACATAGTGAAACACTTGTGAAGGGCGAATTGAAAGAAAACATTGCTTGTTGCCCTTAAGCTGTACTAAAAACAAACTTCACCGGTACACAAATCAACTGTCAAATAACTTGGCGCTAAAAACGAAACTCAAAAATCAACGAGGAAAAGGCCAACGTTTGGTGCAAACTTAAGGATCGCACAAAATTTTATAGTATATTCTTGTCGTCACCGTTCTAAATAACACCTCGCCTACACTACTGGTCACAAATAGTCTTCCTCTTTTGTACATCTGTCTTGAGTATTCAGTTCCTACTTAGCAAAACGTACAGAAAAACTAAGTGGCTCTACATACATCCGCCAAGAAAGGTACTAAACCCCTCCTAAGTGTCTTGTCTTAAAATACTCTTAGTTCAGTGAGACGATCAAAGATCAAAGAGTGTACTGAGGCACTGACGCCGCGTTTGCCGAGTGATAAGCAGCACTAGTACTTCCAAACTGACCTTGAGTGGCTTGCATGGCCGCGGGTACAGCTTGTCCACCACTAGGAGCAATCAGTCGCTGCGATTCAAACATCTCGCGTACATTAGGGAAGCAGTTGTGGGCGCTGGAAACTGGCGGCTCGCTGCCGGGGTAGCTCGAAGAAGGGTACCACTGTCCCGGTCTAGCTGCTGTTTCGTAGTCCGCTGCGTATTGTTGGCGGTGTACCTGCACCTCTTCTACGTGCGGGCTCTGAGCGGCTTGCTGATTGTAGTGGCTCAAATGAGGCGAGTAGCGACCAGGGACTGCAGGAGGATGCTCCGGGCTCATCGGAGGCTCGTAGCGGTGAACGTAAGCCCTACCATTGGGCGTGTTTGTGCTAGCGTAGGAAGGAGAGTGGCACACGGCGTACGGTGCGCTAGAGTAGCTGCCACTGCCTTGTTGCCCATTTTGCGGATAGGAGGGGTAGTTTAACGCGTACGCGTTCTCGTAAATTGTGCACGGTGGAACCGTGGGGAAAGACGGCGGCGTTGGAGCGTGTGGATTTTCACTAATTTCACCAGAAGAATTACTACTCTCACCCTCCTCGGAGCTAATCATGCACTCTCGCTTGCAGGACGGTGGACTGGCCTTTGAGGCGGGCGTCACTTTGCTCTCTGATTTTGAGGCTGACTCTAATGATTCTGCCCGAGCGGTCTGCGTGCTAGTTGAGAGCGTTTCACGCTCGTTAGCCTTTTCTTGTGGAGCGGAAGTTGTTGTTGAGTTTTCAGAGCTTGTTGTCTTTGTGTCGGCGGAAGTGGTATGCTCCTTTTTGTCTTGGTTCTCGGCGCTGTTATTGCTTTCTGACGATGTCTTGTCCTTCTTTCTAAATCGCTTTCGTCTTCGCAGATAGCTTCCATTCTCGAACATGTTCAAACTCTCGGGATCCAGACTCCAGAAGCTTCCCTTGCCAGGCTTCTTATCGTCCCTTGGCACTTTTACGAAGCACTCGTTGAGGGAGAGATTATGTCGAATCGAGTTCTGCCAGCCTTGTTTGTTCTCCCTATAGTACGGAAATCTGTCCATGATAAATTGATATATTCCGCTAAGTGTTATTTTCTTCTCTGGCGCACTCTGGATAGCCATAGCAATGAGCGCGATGTAGGAGTACGGCGGCTTGACCATCTCGTGTCTCTGATGTGGCACATGTTGAGTGCGTGGAATAGGAGGATAAAGACGATCCTGCCTCGCTTGATACTGTCCGTGCGCGGGATAAACGGGGAAATGAACTGAAGAGTAAGGAGACGCACCGGCTCGATAAAATTCGTAGCCTTGATTTCCGTACATCGGCGCGATCATGTTGTTGTTTGCCGCAGGCGAGTTGGCGGGATAAGGATACATGGACATCACGACTACTCCAAACTATGCCCCGCTTTGAACCTGGTCGTAAATGATTTGATAAAAGCGTCCTTGCATGCACTTTGATTGATATCTGCTCTTTGCGCGAGTCACGCGCACTAGACACACTATAATAAGATGTAAATTCGATTGTCACCTCTTGATCGAATTACACCAGTTATGTAGTTTGACGGTTATGCAATTTTAACCGCTCTAGCCAATCGCAGCGAGCGCCCCTATCTCAGGGCCACACACAGTTACCCACTCCATTAGCCGAACAGAAATGCCGTTTCATTGCCCTTTTACGTTTTCGACCAATTGCATTATTTCTGCTGTCAACACCATTTCAACAAGTAGCAATTGTTCAGCTTATGATACGCGCAGCCAAAAAGTATTCGAGCGGGGGCGACCTGCCACAAGGGAAGTACTAATTGCTTGTAACGGAGCACTTCACAAAGCGCAAAACCATGCGTGCTATTTCAAACTTAACGCATTCACCCCAGACTACGATTCCCAAGAGTTCAACGCCTAAATTGGGTTATGTGAACGCTGGTGATTTTTGTTTGGTTATGTTTGTCCTGAGATAGGACAATAGGGAACCATCTGGAATATTGACAAGGACAAAAGTGAATACCCGTAACATGTGGGGTACATCGGTCTTTAATGTAATAAATTGATTCCTTTAGCGAATGCTTGATTAATTACAGGCTCGGTTTTGTCTCCTGAGGATGAATTTACAGGGAAAACCCTGAAAAAACAAGAACTTAAACTATTATTGTCGCTTGATTCGAAAGAAAACAAAGGTGACAAATTCGAGCTTTGCAAGTGTCACACCACACCAATAGAACAGAAAAACCGTGAATCAGGCAGACAGAAGATTACTGAGCACCCGGGAATTTAATAGACTCATCACGAAATCGGCTTTTGATATTGGCTGAAAATAATCAGAAGCCATGAGACTATCTGACGCAGGACACAATAGGGCGCGCGAGTGAAGAATCTGTGAGGTATGATTCGGCGGTTTTTTGACACTGTCAGTAGGCGTGACTGGCCGAGGGCTTATCTACCGCGATAATGAATAGTACGATTAGCATAACTCGCAGTCAGCACTCACGGCTCGCTGATTGACTTATGGACGGATTGTCAGATTCTTATCACTCCGTTTGTGTTATGCAGCGCGTTAGATTTCTGGAGCCATTTAAAAATTGATTTGAAATTTCACAAAAAACCTAGCAAACGTCCTTTGTTATTAGGCATTGCGTTCTCGGATATACCACAAGGTGCTTTTTTATGATTTTCTAGAGCTTTTTTTTTTTTATCAAACCGGCCAGAGCGCGCCTAATTAAAAGTTAGGCCCTTGCACTTGTAAAGGTCTGAACTAAAAATACGCAACCGAAAATAGCTTCCTTTCATCCCTTTACTGCCAAATCCCTCACCTGACACAAGCCAAATGCTCTTAAGAGACAAAACGCGCGATTTATGATTAAAACTGCACCGGAAAGAAATTCTGATATTTCTAGACAAGGAATTTCTAAAAAACGTTTCAATGAGTGATGTTTCGCAATTTCAACGCTGCTAAAAGATTTTTAGCGTTTTGCGTCAGCTCCTGCGTAGGTTCACGGCTGGGTTGCCATGTCATCAAATGGGATATTAGTATCAGTATCACACGCGCGGCAACAATGTCCCTTTTTGACAGCGCACGGAACGCCACTTGCTATTATCAAAAGTGTTAGCAGCAGACAAAAGAAGGTGCAGGGGTCAAGAGCTGTGGTGGCGAAATGCTGCCTGTTTGGATAAGTAAAAGTTTCCTTCCGATGATCGAGTTTTTCCGTTTAACACCTGGCTAACAACAGTGGCCTTGGTGATGATACGATGAATGGAGATGCAATTCTCATTTTACTTGCGATTCCTGCCTCGACGCGTTCAAATAAAGCAAGATAAATGAGTTTAGGTTGTATGTATCCTTGATTTCCTTAAAAGCCCCCAAAACGGAGGTCAGTGGATCGCCTACATTTTTCAGATACTTTTGCGCTGGTGTCACTATTTTTGAGTACAAAAAATTGGCGATTTTAACAATTGTATTTGAAAAAAAAAATTGACGGAAAGGCTGAAATGTCAGGTACCATAACGGGGAATTGGATTAACAAACAATTTCTAAAGGACTAATTAAAAAAGCCTAGACTGACTTCAACGAGAATGAGAAAAAGATATTGAAAACGGAGAGCTTAATTTCACCCTAAATAATCCCTAGCCAGTTTTTATAAGTTTATAATTTCAGTCACAGTGAAGCGCAGAGACAGCTCACCGCCAAGAATGCAAGACGAAATGGAATCTGTCGCGAATTCCAAGCGATCACGATTTAAGCTGTCTCATTCACAGAGCTTTAGTAATCCTTCCTTGACGAACTTCCAGCTTTCTCGATCAGTCAGTTACTTGAGCCTCAATCTCCTTAGTTTCACATATTATATTCGTCTCAAATAGTTCGCCTAAAAATAGCGCCATGAGACGGGAAATAGAGTGTAAAAAGTCATTTTGAAAAGCCGGTATTCGGCATTCTAAGAGATTATTGTCAGTGTTTATTAAATCTCATAAAGTGAAGGAAATTGCGCATACTTTTTCCATCATTCGGGGACAGGCGAGGAAAGAATACGAGAAGAAAATGCATTTTGCTATAACAACGGCTGCACGCAAATCAAGCATTTCACAAAGGCGCTCCATTTTCACCTTCAATTCTTATAAGAAACACTGGAAAACGATTGAGAACTGGAACAAAATAAAGTGCGCAACTCGCTGAAAACAAAACTACTTTCCTGACTTGTGAAATCTATAAATAGAGTGTGACTACATGATCACGATATTTTCTGGATTTCACCCAAAAGCATTCACTTAGTGTACTTGACAAACTCACGTACAAGGATCATCACGGCACATTCAACATGACCGCATAACGAATAGCTGTTTTATCTTCTTGGATCGTGTCCTAAATATTTCCAAAAACATCGCAAGCTGGAATACTTTGGTCTCCAAAGCAACATGGCAAGCTCCTCTTGTCACGTTCCGTTGGTAAACGCATGCTACCTCCTGGGAAAGCTTCAATGCATGCAAGACTGAGTGGCTTTCCTTTGCACTTCAATGCAAAACAAAATCTCCAAGTAACTCCCGAAATATAAACAACATAATTTTGGACTATGGCTTGCATTAGCCCAGGATAAACTGACCTTTTACTTTCCATACACTAAGAGGTTTTACTTGTTTGACTCGAGACATTTTTTCATCTACAGAATAAACTTACAACACTAAGCGATCGCATTTTCGAAGACGCGAAACCACCGTGGGAAAATAACGCTTAAATGTTCCCACAGCTACCGACACTCAAAAGCTTTACTCAACTTTTCTGTAAATATTTACATTTTTTTGAAGTGCGAAAACGGAAAGCTACTTCGAAGTTTCCAAGTTTTGACTTGAGTTCATCCGGGGTATCTCTGACCTGCGCTGTATGCTCTATTTCAGGCGATTGTGTCTGATCCCAGCCATGTATTATAATAGATTTTTGTAAATCGTTCCTTAAGCTTTAAGAAGATTGTAGTCTAGAAATAGATTAGGTTGTTTGTTTGATCTGTTGCCTGTTTTACTTTATCGCTTTCTTAAAACAGCACCAAACAGATCACAACACAGGGCAATCACTTAGGCTCAATTTAGACTCAATAGCTCGGATTTTTTTTGCCATTGAAGAAAAGTAAATATGGATCAAATATACCGTGGGAAAATAAACTAGAAGCCGATAAAGTGCTTTCTCTTTTAAGAATTCTTTTTTTTAACTCAATTGAAAACTTGAACTCGACGCTTGAAGCAGAAGATTTGTTAAATATTTGTGTCGTCATAAACTAAAATGTTTACAAAAAAACTGAAGAATGCTCCATTCTGGAGCATTCTGAGTGCCCCTCACATGTACAGTCAAACTTCTCAGTTTTCGAGATCAAAGTCAATATTGTCTTTGAGTGTCAAGATGGTTTTTCTGTCATTCCATTTAAACTGTTTTCAGTGGAGTTTATGTTACAGCCTACTCCGTCACTGGCTTAGTACACGATTAAAATACTTGTTTTGTAAACTTTGGAAGAGTAACGCAATAGTTCTAGGGCACCTTGACATTCCTACCTTTAAATTTAAAGCATCGCAACTGATCAAAAGCGCTCACCATCTGACTACAAGGCACCTTTCGTTTGACTTTTAAAACCACACGTACTAGATTTCTAGCCATCGAAAATAAACATAACAAGACTTCTGACAAATGTTCTTGTCTAAAATACAAAGAAGACTGAAAACGAAGAAAGGAATTTGGTGCATTTGATTTACGAGCGACAGGTTTATACTGGCATCAGCGCGGAACGAAATGACTGATCACGTGATCTACCTGTTTCAATTACACAATAGTCACTATCCCCCCCCCCCCCCCACCCCCCCCAAAAAAAGAACTCTTCTTTTCAAATTGGATTTCACTTTTCTGGATATTTATTTTTCCTTGTTTGAACGCAAGCCATAAAAGCGCTTAAAATGATCTGGAAGCTTACTAATATTCTGAAGCTCATAAGTTACTCCATATGTAATGAGCTTTTCGGCTTCTTCGCGCGCAAAACTCCGAGTTGGTCCTTTGTCAAACTTGAATTCTTGCCGCGTAGAAACGGCTGGATAAAAAATTGATTAAAAAGGGATCAGTCAGGTTTCATTCACTTGTCCTTTCACTCAGTAGTGACTCGGGATGTCTCATGCAGGTAGTTTCAGCTTTCCCTTGTACCGTTCCAGGGTGTTTCCGGACAAAAGCTCACACGTGGCGGGAAATGAGACTGGTGTAGATCCAAGAAATAAGCGTGCATGAATCGAGAAAGAAGCGTTGCACAGTGCGACATGTCGTGGCCTGTCTGTTTTATGGGCTTAAATCGCTGTAGTAGCCAAGCATATGTGAATAAGCCGGTATGAGAAGATATCCTCCCCGATCAAGGGCAGAGTAATGGGCTCTTGATCTGGCTGAGAACTTCCGATTGGAGAACAGTACGAGAGTTTTTAAAAAAGAGTACAGAACACCACATTAATTAAATAGTTGGCGACAGAGACTGACACAAGCCATATGCGGCTTTTGCACCTTAAAGGCATGGTATATTTTTTTTAAAAAATTAAAGATCTTCATATAAACGTTTCTCTATTCAAAATAAACAAGATGGCAGTAGGTTAAACTTTCTGCCATCTATTCACCCCTGCAATTGCCGTTTTCGAAGTGTTTTCCGACCCTCATTATCTCAGTTCTCTACATGATCAGACGACGGTAAAAAAAAGAATGTGCAATAACGCTGAGCCAGAAAGTTCTGCCTCTCCTTGAGTTGCACTGAGAAAGGGTGTTGTTTTCGTGATAATCAACGACTGGAAATTTTGATCTAACGGTTTCCCTTATGCTTACAAGCTTCGCATAATTTCAAATGTACACAGACAACAGGTAGCTTCTTGAATAGTTGTTCCACTGTTAGGAATGTATGGAAAACGACTTTTCATAATTTGTGCGCTTTTGATTATTACACAAGCAAGAAACTCCAGACCGAATTACCTTTCTCCGAGAAAAGAAAATCCTTTCCATTAACCGCAAAGATCGCATTGTTCAAATCGAATAAATGACTGCACGATTTGCGCGTTTTTTTTTTAGTAACAGCACGCAACAAGAGTTAAGCTATAAGAAGGAAGAAATCCAAAGGGTCTCAGCACTACTGAAAAAGGGCGTAGAAAGGAATTGAGGAAAATTTATTTTTTGTGTCCATAAAATCGGAAATGTAAGGCAACCTGTTTCGCTTTTAGTTTTATTTTCTTCGGAATGTAACGTGCTCGAAGACCGCCAGTTATGCAAGCTGGAAAAATGTACATAATCCAATAAACTGGTCACGATTGCGAGCTAGACTGAACCAATTTTTTCTGCGGAAGTACGTGTAACGAGGATTATGATCACACACAGTGAGCCTCCCGGATAAATGTACTGCGTGCAACCTAAGACTAGACGCCATGCTGGCTGATTATTCATCAGCTGGATGAAAAAAAAACTCACACTGTTTCATGCGAAAATCGACACAGAGAGAAAATATCTGTTTTTTAATCTCATATTAGAGATCCATGGGCTTTAGAACTGGCCAGGCGCAGAGAAAAGAATTCGAATGCTGCGCGTATTAGAGCGAGTGTCCCGTGCTCATTCATAAAACTCATCAGTCAGCTTATTAGCAGCGCTCATCCGATCCGTCTCTGCTCTTGAACTCCTTCCAAGCCACAAACAATTTCCGCAAGAACAATTCCCTATTGCGTTTAATACGTTTGGTCGCTGAAAGCTTGCTTGTTTGCTTTGCTAATAGTCCTCTTGTAAATTAAAGTTATTCATAACAAACCAAACAGTTATTAAAATACACCGCGTAATTATAGTTTAAGGGGTCAAACGAACCGAAATGATTAATTACTGCCACTCTGCGATGATGGGTTATGTCCGCGTTCTCGAACGATGAAATAAATTGCCTGAGGCTGGGTTAAATTTAGTATCCCAAGCATATGATAAAGAGAGAAAATACCACTATACTTCCCTTTTACTAATGCTCTAAGTATGACCTCCCTTAAGACTCACCCACTGCGTTTGTTCGAGATTGCCAAAGGTTTGGTGGTGGCCGGATTGGATCTCTCAATTTCTGCTTAAGCCTTTAAAAGTGCTTATTCAACTCTTAGCACGAAAGTCCTAAAGGAAGTAAGCTCTCGTTCTCTTATCATACAAGGTCACAGAATCATGGAGAGCAACGTTCAAGATAAAAAGAGGCATCGATAATTCAGCAAGACAGAACAAGAAATCTGTTGTTTTATCACTTGATTTCAAGAGCCTCTTAGCCTTTCAGTGAACAAGAAAACAATCGGAACATCTAAAAGGCAATGAGCAAGAAGGTAATTGCTTAAAACAGATCAAAAGTCTGCCAGAGATAAACAGATACATGGCTTGGTATCATTAATCTAGGACATGTGTGAAAAAACAGTTTCATACCTGCAATCGTGCATGTCTAGGGAGCTTTATGTCTAGGGAGCTTTAGATAAATCAGTTTCAGCCAATGACGATGAACATATCTTGTAAATGAAACCATTCAGTGAAGTGGTAATGAAAGCCATCCAAAAGACAAGGACTGCAATTTTACCGTGAGAGTGTTTACCGGGAGTGTTTACTGCGTTAAGATTGTTTTCTTTTTTAATGACCAATTTAACTGATTTAAGCCAAGTCAAGACGAGTTGAAATTTTGTGAGACTGATAAAGATGAAATGTTCAATTGCCACGAGCGTGGGACAAAGAAAACATCTGAGTTCCCGACGGGAATCGAACCCATGGCCTCCCAGATACCGGTTGGGCGCTCTAACCACTGAGCTACGAGAGAGTCATAGTGAGCTAGGCCATTTACTCGCCGGTTCATATGTGACACGTGTCCTGCATACTGCTAGGATCAACGATATCGATAGCATCATATGTGTATTGCATGTAGTGGATTTCGAAAGATTTGAGATCTGTGGATTCCTATAGTAGTGTACAGTTTGGTTTTTTTATTTTGGAACAGAAAGTTTGTATCGTGTGTCACGCGCCCGAGAGCAGTGGAAAGGTTAAAAGAGTTAGACGCGTTGAACATTAAAGTGGCCGAGAACTGGGCGCCATACTGTATAGTGACAATAGGCTTTTCGATGGAGCGATAACTGTTTTGTGCGTGTACGGACACTCTGTAACACACAAGCGGGGGCGTGCTAAAAACACGGGGGGAATCAACCTCCGTAGAGCACTACTTGACTTGTAGTAGCAGCTCTCGCAAGGTCTTACATGAATGACTCGCTATCCTTCGAGAGAACACCAGAACAAACAACAGTGAAAACGCCCCTTTCCTCTAAAACGATAGCCACTGCTACACTAGAGGGACCAGTAGAATTATAAGCTTACGAGAAATGCCACGCTACTGCTATTTCTTGGTAACTGGAATCTTGCATTACGGAACTCTTGTACAGACGTCAAGGAGAAGGGTCGAACAGCAATTTCTTTTAATTCAAAACACGTACGTAGTCAGACAGTCAAAGATGTAGTCAGACTGTTTTCAAGATTGCACTAACTGACGTCCCCTTGAACAGAACTCCATAAGAATTGTGATCGGAAGGGAAAACGTCCGCAAAAGGACAAAGAATTCCAACTGCAATTGCAAAAAGGGCGACCAGTCAAATTAAGAGTACAGGTGCACTGAGCTACAATGTACAGTGTAGGTTCGCAACATGATATACTATTATCATTATTGTTATTATTATTAAATTCTTACTTTCCTTAGCTTCTAACCATACGCAGTCCATGTCTCATGTCTGCTGCCGCCGTTTGCCTATTATTTATTATTTATTTTTGTTTTGCAAATCCTGAATAGCACAAATACAGAAAGAAAACCAAGAACAAACATTTTTTGAACTTATACATGAAATTGATAATCATACCTAGTCATGACAGTATATTTGAGCAGGGAACTTTTCCAATATGGGACTGTCTCCAATTGATGATAAGAAAAGTGGTGTTTTTGCTTCAACTTTATTTACAAGCAAATTAATTGGGTAGAAGTTTCGAAGTGTTTTCTATGTCTCAAAGTAAAATAACAAATTTATCGACAAGTAAATGTCATTATGGAAAAGTACAGATTCGTCGACGTTGAGTACGAAAGGACCCTGGTACTTGACAGAATCCGGGTAAGGAGGTGACCCTGTTTAAGAAACGAATCTGCCTGCCTATTTTTGATACCCCGTCTAATACATTTGTTGTAGCGTAATCAAACGGGATTTACGGTTGGTATCAATACCAAAGTCAAAGGACGTCAACACTAAGAAAGAACTTGTAAAAATTGGGCTTGTGGCTCTAAAAGTTCGTATAAAATAACAAAAATGCTTGTCTTGTTAAGATATTGGTCCATCAAAAAGGGGTTAAAAAGATACCGCGTTGAAGGCAAAAAATCTTGAAAACCAAACCCTGTCGGGCCGCACGTCCCCATTAACTGTTAAGCTCTTATAAGGGAGTAACGCCTCCCCTCCCCCAGGGACAGGACTGAGTAAGAAATGTCTCCTTCGCAACCGTAACTCGTCACACAACGCTTTCCCGTTGCGTGACCACCAAACAACGGCTGCAAAGGGGGACTATGCAAGTAGAGAACAGGTGTTGTAGTTTGCAATCAATATTTGGCGGAGTTAAGTTGACGATGTTGCATACATAATAAAGTCAGGGAGTCCAGGGCATGAAAGAACCTTTGTGCTATTTTGAGCATTCTGGCAGAATCTCTGCATTATTATAAAGGCCATCATTACAATACTTAGAGGTAGAATTATTTTCAGTGACCCTCCCTGAATCCTCCCTTATACACCATATTATTTTCGCTCCCCATTTCTTTGAAGCCACATTTTTTTTTTGCATGGCTCCACTGAAATCTCACCAGCTCCCCCCCCCCCCCCACCTCATAGAGAATGAACAGCCAACTATGTTTGTTGTATAGCAGCTACATAACTGGACCAGCTGGTTACCAGGTTTGCACTCCATTGAATTTGATATCAAAAATTAAATTTCTGTAAGAATAGTTGTGTCATCTAATTAACAAAAATGCAAGGTGAAGCCAGAGTTTCCAATGAAAGAATGGTCATCAAGGCACAGCCAAGTTTACTTTTGTTCATAGAAAACAAGGGCAAGTAGTCTACTTTTTGGGGAGTTTATAAAGGGTATCAGCTAGAAACCTAAAATTCAGACATGATCGTGTTCTATCAGTGATTAGTATCACCCAACTAGTGGACTACTGCAAATCCTGCATTTTGATTGGCTATGCTACTAGAGGACTATTAGTAATAGTCATTGAGTAACGAAATTCGTGACGCTTTCTTTCGTTTTATTCCCAAATAAATCTTTCTTCAACTTGCATTTGCTAACTTTATTATTGCTTTTTCTGTCCAACTAGCTGGGCGATATCAAAACAATTAGACCCTTCGCGCTCAAGGGCCATGGGTCTAATTGCTAAATAGACCATACGTTGATAGGAGAAACAATCAAATCCTATCAATTTCATATAGTGTCTTTAATAATTAAAAATAGGCCATAAATTCTGCACTTTGGATAGAAAATAGAAATTAATGCATATGTAATAGTGTTAACCTAGTGTAATGATGTTTAACTCAACAAGTTTTTTTCAGTACATGATAATTTGAGGGAGAAAATGTAGTTAAACGCCAGGGCCCAGTTGTTCAAAGGATGGATAACGCTATCCACCAGATAAATCACTATCCAGTGGATAAGTGTTGACAAAATAAACTACTCTATCAACTGGATAGTGATTTATCCAGTGGATAGTGTTATCCACCCTTTGAACAACTGGGGCCAGAATAAGAGCGTTTGTACAGACAGGTTTCTTTCCATCAGAGAATTTGTAAGAACTTCCCTTACTTTTAAAACCCTGACTGTCAATTCATATTTTTACCAAACATTTTATAAAACCTGCTTGGTTTATCAGCTGTTAGGCAATGTTCAATTTGGATGGCTTACCCCTCCCTCCACCATTTTTTTTTTTTAACCAAATCAATAGTTATTATACCATTCTCTAGTCATCTCTTTATTTTTTTAATGAGCTGTTAATTAGTGGCTTTCTCATTATCAAAATGCTATTAATAAGAGAAAGTGATTGGTCAAGAAGATGACTGACAAATACTTTAAGTGTTTTAAGTATTAAAATAGGAAATGTTTTTACCTCCCAACCCCCCGCCCCCTCCCAAATAAAAAAAAGATTAAGTGTTTCTGTCACAATGTGACGACACTAAACAGACTCTATAAACAGCAGTTTACAGGCTTTACTTAGAAAAAACACACACTGCATAAAGTAATATAAAGAAAAGAAAACATGATTTTAAAACCAGCTTTTTAATGGGAAAATGCAAGCCTGCATACACACAAAGTACCGGGTACCTTGCAAACCCAAGTTTTTTGCAAAAGAATTTTGAATAGTGTGCTTTAGAATTGACAAGTTGAAAACAATTGTCATGCAATTGCTGTTAATTGCTGCTAATCTCAATTCCTTCCTGTGTTAGAAGGAAATAAGAAATGTCTCCACACAACCTACTGTGATAGAAGTTGCACAAAAATAGCATAGAGAAATATGCCTTGCATATTTTTTGTTGCATTGAGTATTGCACAAAGGACCTTATTATATTTTTGATAATGAAAACAATAGTACTGCAACAATGATTTTAAGTGTTACAACAAAATATTTTTCTTGACAAAAAACAACTTACAGCAACTGATCTCATGTTAATGTCAGAATTACAAAAATAAAAGGGTCATTGTAATAACACTCAGGTAGTTTATAGGGAGTCATACAGAGATATGTACAAAAAGTCATATTGTTAAGCAGACCTTTGAAAAGTTTCTGGTTAAATTGAGATAATATATTGTCATTATTTTGGATAGTTATTGTGACAGATATAGAGGATAATACATGGTTTCGCGGAGATATGAAATTTATCTTCGAGTGTTCAAATCGATATCTCACTCGTTCGCTGCGCTCACTCGTGAGATATCGGATTTGAACACGAGAAGATAAATTTCATATCTCCAAGAAACCATGCATTATTCTTTTTATTATATAAACCTACTAATTACGATGTTTTTGACGATTTTCTGAAGATTTCCGACCATTTCCGAAGATTTTCAAAATGTTGTCCGAAGGTTGTACGAATGTTTCCGAACATTTTCCGAGAATTTCCGAAGTTTTCCGAAGATTGCCGAGGAAGATCCGAAGATTTTTCGACTTAATATCGATTTACTTTGGCTCATTCAGCATTGGAACATGGCAAACTCTGCAAGCTGATTGGTCAAAAATGATATCACACATGTGTGGATATCATTTTTATCCACACATGTGGGATACCATTTTTCTCGATTTGCTACCACTCGCTAAAGCACTGCAGTTTATATAATAAATATCAGTATGTCTATTTCTGATAATTTCAAGTAAATATAGCACACATACTAGTAAGTAAAATAATAAAGTATAAATCTTATTAACATGTATGTCAATGTAAAGTTCAAGAGAACACATCAATACTATGTTTAATTAGACAGATTGTAAGCTATAACCTTATTTATACAAATCACAAAATGTCGAAACAAAACATGTTTCAATTTTGACTAAATCCAAAAATCTCTGAATAAATTAACTACAACAAACATCCCTTCAAAAGTGATTCAACACAACTGTATCTTTGTAATGTGAGGCAAACCCATCTACAGTATTTTGTTTGACTGAATTGAGAGCCATGATCAATGAGCCATCTTTAAATTGACTGCAAGTTAGGCTTTGACAGTGATGGTGCCTAGAAAATAAGAAACAAACTTGTTCACTAGTTTGGTACACTGCCCATAAAGTTTAATGTGAGTTTCAAAATAATCATGGTTTACACAGCTATAAGTCACATGTAAGGCCATTTAAATTGAATACTTGTAACATGTCAAACATTAAAATACGTGGGCAATGTTTTAAGATGGGTTTCTTTTAAAGCCCTCTCCCTGGCTGTCACCAAGCTATTTCCTGGCTGTTGTTTAGGAGGTTTAACAACATTTTTTAAAAATTTGCCGTCCATTCAGGGTTCTCGTTAGTAGGTGGCAAAAGGCAGATTTTACCTTCTGTCAAGACAAAAAGGGCTTGAAAATACAATGCTTTGTACATGCAGCTTGTTTTATGCAGCCACTTCAATCACCTGGTCAAAAAACTACCAAGACCCCTGTTAAAAAACGTTTGGATGCAGAGGACCACGCAACGAAGAATAAAACTACTAGACTTGTCTGTTGCCGGATCTCTTGTAAAAGAAATACTCGTACCAGACGTCACGTTAAGTGTAGATAAAACCAAATTGATTGCAAGGGCAAAATTTATTGGCCAATAAATTTTGCCCTTTCGCCGTAGTACCAGCCTTGCAATCAATTTGGTTTTATCTACACCCCTGTTATCTGTAACCTTTGCCTCTTGCATACATGCAAGAAGCTTATAAAAAAAACTCTGACATTTAGGCAGCTATTGATGTCATTAAATGGACACCTATATGGCCACAGTGTAGTACTCCAAAGAGGTGCTCTTTGGAGATATTCTCGAAGAGCTTGAACATTTTCAGTTTGCTATGGGTGTTGCCTCACAGCAGAATAAAAATAAACATTGGTTGATACCTAAATAAGCAGAGACCTTAGACAGTACATTTATTATTCAAAGAGCTGCTTATCCCTTTAGGAGTTAAGCAGAAACACCATTTGCATGAGATGAGAAATCAGTGTCATTCAAATGATTGCTTGAAAACCAGAAATCTTGTTTTATTTTTTAGTTGACAAGAACTAAAATATGGAATATGCAATTTTGTCTATCCTTTAGAATAGGGCATGGGTTTTACAAGTTGTATTAATTTTTATACCATGGTTTGCTAATTTGACAAAACTCACACAGTGTGTTATGTCATGAGGTTGACATGTTCCTTTGGAGAAATAGAAGCTCAGAAAGACAACATTTGGCATTCTGAGCAACATCTCAGGTTTGTAGCAACCTGCCCCACAACAGGTGTGAGACCCTGCCAATCTACATGTATGGTAGCTTCATGATGACTTGTATAAAAATAACCATTTGACATATGCCAACTTGTGAAAATGGAAGCAAAACAGCCAGCTACATGTATATAAATCAAAGAAAGCCAATTAAAATAGTTACTGAAAGACTACAGATTAATACAAACTCCTAAAGATACACATGTTAGGGCTTTTGAGTGGTTATATACTAGGTCAGTCCTTCCCTAATATCAGGCTGCACATTGCGTACTTATGTTAATGAGTGGCTAACAAGAAACCCCTGTATTTATCAGTAACAGTGTATGCTACTGACAGCTGCACAGTCCCGTTTTAAAATCTTAAAAGCACTGACTTGGCTTACAACAACAATCTTCAATTCCTTGCATGCTTGTCAATATATATGAATCCAAACATACCTCAAGGCCTTCTTAAGGTGAGACACTTCTGTTTGTGACCAGCCTTCCAGTCCTTCTTCTGGCACTGGGGGGAGCAGTAGACAACAGCTTTGCATGCACTGCACTTTTTCAAGGTGATACCTTCGGTAGCCATCTGTTTACAAAAGGCACAACAGCGCGTCTCGAACTGGGCACTTTCTTTCCAGGTAATTTCCTTGAAGTACATCATTAGCTTAACCTTCAGCATGGTGTACATCTCACAGCAGGCAAACTGGCACAAACACGCAAGTCTGGGGCAATTAGCAAACTCTTTCAAGTTGTCAGTGTCCATGATTTTCTCGTACATATACATATCGTGGCTCGAAATCATGTCATCAATCAACTCTCCTGAACTGTCCATGATCAGCCCTTCACTCAAGGAGACAGTTCCTTCTGGAGAACAGCTTAGAAATGAAACTGGGTTGTGTCCACTTGACAATAAATCAACAACATAATCTTGAAATTTAGCCAAATCCTGACATGTACATTCTTTTTTCCTGCATGCTTGTGTGGAGTCGAGATCTTCGTTGGCACACTCAGAAACCTCTTTCATTGAATAACTGTCATAAACTTTCTTTGTTGCAGCAAGCAGATCATTGAAACTCCCAGTAAGTGCTTTCTTCTTCTCTGTACGCGTCATGGTTTTCCATTTGAAGAGACAATGGTTAGCAATTGAAGGAGAAATGGCCCTTGCCACCATGACAGAACTTAGCTGATGCAGGGAGGCTTCATCATCACAGAGGCTTGAATACTGTGGCAGTTCTTCGATTTCCTTAATATTTTGGACAACTTGACTCTTCAAAGCCTCCCTAAATAGCTGTCCAACTTCACTGATGTCCTTTTCTGTAAGCTTCTCATGACAATGCTTGACCATCATTTCTTCCAAGATAGTAGTGCAGGATTCTGCCCATTTATAAGGATCAAAACTTTCACAATCAATCACATCAACAAACTTAACCACTGCTTCTCCAATGAGTGCTTCTGTCATGGGAAGAGTTGGTTTCTTCTTCCAGTATAGATTCACAAATGAATGCTCCAAAAAGACTTCCAGGCTTTCTTTTAAGTTATATTCAATGCAGGTCTTGAACTTTTCCTTACTTTTAACTTTCCTAACTACAGCAAGTGCTGTTATTAGAGACTTTCTGGTTGTTTCTGTTCCAATTTTACCTTTTCCTTCTCTATCCACACATGTCAAAGTCCAAGTTCCTGGGGAGTCATCGTCATTTCTCTCTTTTGTTGCTGATGCATGACAAGTTTCACACAGATGCCCATCTGACAGGTGCCAATCAACCTTGCCGGACTGGCCTTCACACTCTCCCATCTTTGCCAACTTGATTTGTGTCAAGCTTAGAAAGAGGTCTACAACTGGGATCCTTGCATTAAGCATCCTTCCGGCATTCTGATCATCACAAATTTTCTTAGCTGATTCGAGCATAGTAATGCTCATCTTCATATCATCTTTCCAGGTATACCACAGAGCCTGGTGCCGAGACATACCATAAAGTCTTTCAAAGTTTACTGGAATACTTAACTTTTCCAGTGTTTTGTTCTTCCAAATTGACATTTTGCTCCTTTGATTGCTGACAGCGCTCATGAAATCTATCATGCTGTCGCCACCGAGGAGAAGTTTCCCAGATTCCAATTCCTGAAATTCTGTTGGGACCGGGGGTAAGGAACACCCTAGATGCTCTAGTTCCGACCTCTCCATCCACCAGGCCTCCAATTCGGGACGGCGAAGGTCCAAATGAGCGAATGGTTTCTTCACTTGGCTTCCACCCTTAGCCATAATAAATTCTTCTTCGTTGCTGTAAGTGCAAAAACGGGAAACGCGCTCGTAGAATTCAAAACTACGTTTCACTTCCTTGTTGGCGAAAACGTCAACTCCTCTAGCTTTCGCCTTTTCATAACAAGGAAGAACCAACAGTTTCGCAGCTTCTTCAATGGGAGCTGGCTGAAGATATGCTTTTCCCACAGCCATACTGAAATTAGGCTCAAGTATCGGAGCTAGCTCGCTTTCTCTCAACTTTTCCACGAAGAAGCCATCACGAATTTCACCTCCAACATAGCAGAGAATATTGACGAGGTCGTAAGTCAATTTTGAAGCCTTTTCCCTCTTGAAGATTCCATTAACAGAGAAAATGCCTCTCCCATCCACATTTGACACATACGCTAAACCATGCTTGTATTTGGACAAAATTCTGGGATTAAATTTCAAACCGTGATGAGTTGCCATTTTGAAAGCTCCCTCACAGCCCCTCACAGCAAAATTTTGCGTCGTCGTCGCCGCGTCGCGCCAGTGCTTTCGCGCCAAAATGTTGAATTCACTTGCGCGTAGAGCATGATGGCCTTATGATGGCCTGACATCATGTTGATACTTTAGCGGTGGGGGAAGGGGGTGGCTAAACCAAAATAAAAAGAGACAAAAAGATGAAATATTATTTATCAGTAAACTATTCAGAGCTTGTCCACTTATTTAAATGCATTAACTTGCAAAGTTACAATTATAATAATTACTTTTGGTCATGGATATTGCTCTTTCTGTTGGATCGGACTCACTAGGCCCCCGTTAGTAAAGTTTGGCGGGAGTTGATACCCACGTGGTACGTACTCTGCTCGCGAAGTGACAGCAAGATGGCGTCCTTGCCTGATGGCTACGAATCGGGGCATTATCAATCCTCAGAATTTACCACAGAAACTTTATTCAGGTACAAGTATGGTGTGGCGTGTGTATCGAATGTCGACGGACGGGGAAATGTGTCCATATATGCTATGACGAGGAGACAGAGGAAAAATTCGAAACCCATATTCGATTACGCCAACATTCTGATCTATGTCGGCGGCGAGATAAGGGATGGATTCTGCAACGCAAACTTAAAGGAAGGTGAAGCTCTTCGTTTTATGCAGACGCATATTGAGCTTTCAAGAGGACGCACCATCAGAATGATTTCTGTACCCGTCGAGGAAGTCTCAGCCATGTTCGTGCTTCCGCTTCGCAAGAAATCTCTTGAGAGGGGCCTGGGTTTCCCTGACACAAACACAGCAAGCGCATTTGAATACTTCAAGGAAGTTGCTAAGTACTGCCCCTACGAGACTGTGGAGGAGTTTTTTGATGCTAAACTTGGGAAAGGTCCTCGAACGACTGACCGTACCAAGTTTGATGGTCACAGAGGAGAGCTAGAAGCATGGTGGCTGGAAAGGTCCGAACTGTTGTATCATGACTGCCCCCTGCCACCTTGCCCACCCACCCTTAATCTCACTAATCTTGGCGCCATGATGGGAGGGATGAACTTCATGTCTGGGCTCATGGAACAGGCCAGCCAACTGAGTAGAAAACATGAGGAGACTGAGGCGTGGAAGAAAGTTGCCGTTGAAAAATTTACCAATGCCCTCAACTACGAGAGATTTAGTGGAATGGCTAAGATACAAGCTTTGTGGTACATCTGGGTGGGAGATTTTGGAAGGGCTATGGTTATGGTGGAAGCTTGGCAAGGGCTTGAAAGAGACAAGACAGCAGGAAAAGTACTTGACCAAGGCAATGTTGTTGTTGAAGTTATTTTAGATTCAACTCTCGGCAATCTGTCTGGCCGGGGGATGTGTGTGGGTCAGAGCACGATAGATGCAAGGTTGACACCAAAGAGCCAGTGTGACACTTGTTTAAGTCCTGTGTCTCCAGCAAAGAAACGCCAAGGCCTTAACATGTTGACTTGTCTTGACAAAGATGCCAATGGTGAGTTTGGCCATAAAGGTGTTCGTGTAAATGTGGCAAAGTTGCTCTATGCAGTCTCCAAATTTGGCATCAACAAAGATTTCGAAACATCTGCCAGCCACTGCCTCAAAGAAGCTCTTCACACCTTTCTAGAGCATTCATTTACTGTCCTGTATTGGAGGATCAAACCCACTAACCCTATGACGTCAGCTACAGAAAGTGAGGCAATTCCCCAGTTTATTGAACTGCTGAAAGTCAGTGAAAAACTAGACGTCCATGAATGGGTCAATTCCTGTACCACTGCATTGGGAGAAGCCCTTTCAAAGCACTGTAGCAGCAAACTTGGTCAAGGAGATGTGAACAAGTTGTGTGAATTGTTTCGCTCAAAGATGAATAAGATCTTGACAGAGTTCAACAAGCTAGTTAAAGATGAGGCGACTACAAAACCATCTGAAGTACTCACTGAGAAAGATGTGAGCATGGATCTCTTGAGGAAAACTGTTGCTCCCACCATGGCTCAGCAATTCAAGCGTAAATGGAGGCTGTTATCGACTGCAAAAAGAAAAAAGATGTTGACAATAGACAAGCAGTGTTTCATTGAAGCTTGCAGTGATAGCTTTAAGCAAATGGAGTCGATTGATGAAGGCAATGAAGAGCAAAACACAGAAGACCAAGAAGTGAATGACGGTAACAAATGTGAAGTCAGCGCAACTCCAATCTGTGTTGAAGAAAGCCAGGAGGTCAAAGAGGAAACTAGCTGCAAGGAAAACAAGTCAAGAATTCCATCCAGCCAGACAGAACCATCAAGCAAATCTGAGGATGATCTTGAAATGGAAGTCGACTTTCCTGACAAGTGCAGTGGTGATTCTTGTCCATGTACAGATAGTCAAAAGTTCTGGCAGCACTTAGTTGGAGTCTTGTCCAGTGAGAAGAATCCTATTCCATTCTACAAGTGCCTTCCTAATGGAGATGTAACATTAAGGGGAGACCTTCATCAGGATCTGGAGGGTAATTTCTTTGACGACATAATTGCCCTAAATGAAGAGTTCATATCTGGTGCCATTATGCCAATTGAAGATGAGATCTTTTCCGATTGTCCCAGACTGTCCTTACTTTGCAAGATGGCATGTCACCGGATGGTTCCATCGCTGCTAGTAAGCATTATCCATGAGTTTGCAGAATTGGAGAAGAAGGACAACATCCGATTTGAATGTCAGCCCTGTCAAAATTGTCATCAGCTTGAGAACCAGCCAGGTGACTTCAAGAGATGTGGTGGATGTAAAAGTGTTTACTATTGTGGAAGAAAGTGTCAAGCTCAAGACTGGAAAGCTGGGCACAAACAGAAATGCCAAGTACCAGCTAAGAACAAGTAGTATATAGGTAAGTTGCCAAGTGGCATTCATCTATGATTTAGAGCTAACCAAAAGTTTTCTTCCTTGAGTTTATATCATCTATATTCTTTTACTGCTGAATCTGTTAAGGACTTTCACGCTAATTGTTTTTGCGCATCCTTACTGCGTACATAATTTATGTCCCAACATCAGGCCACCTCATGCATTGAGTGTGTGCGTTGAGAAAACTTTTAAACAAATATAGGGCTGGTTGCCATTGCGTTAATTTTGCTCGTAGTTTACTGTCTCAAGTTGTTGGTGACCCCCAGACTTGGTTGTATAATTTTTTTGGTGAAGATCAAAGTTGCTAGGGAAAGAATTTCGCTCAAATTCACCATTTCGAGCCATAGTGACAATGAAATAAAATAATTGAGGTAGATTTATGTTTATTTTGAGCTTACATGTAGACATCACTCGCAATATTTTCACAATATTAAGAGCCTTTTGATATTCTCAAACATTTCTTTATATTTTGAACATACAAGTGGTCATAGTCACACTGCTTGTATGGGTCCCCTGTGAGTGTGGCGAATGAAGAAAAGAGATATTATAAACTTGTCAGGGCTACCACAGGTCAGAAAATGGTAGCCATGGAAAACTCAGGAAACTTTATTCAGAATTAGGGAAAATTGACATTATAAAACCTCTGACTTAATACCATTAGTTAGTAAACTTTATTTTTAAAACCAGGGTAGCCATGCTGCATCTAAAAAAATTTACATGAAAATTTAAAAAGAATAAAAGATACTAAGCTTATTAATTTCAATGGCACTCAATAACGATGATATTTACAAAGAAATTTAAAAAGATAACAAGTACTGAACTAAACTACAATGATATTACAAAAGAAGGTTAAAAATAAAAACATTACTAAAATATCACTAGTAGTTATCAGAGATTAGGGGAGTGCATTCGATCTAAGAAGGATGGTCAGTCAGTGGCAAAAGAGCAAGATTGCGAAGAGAGGAATCTCATCACGCAATGTTTTGGAGGACAGATTGCATGACGAGCCAAAAGAACATCTGTGTGCAAAATAAATTGAAATATGTCCTTTTTTTCGAAGGGGTTTTTTTGACACTGCAGGAGTTCTTGGTATGTTAAAGCAGAATTTTTCTTTTCTTGCAAGCTATGTTATCGTAATTTCGATGTTACAGAAAAAGCCATTCGAATGATGTATCGGTAAATGATTAATGACTGGTCGGAAACACGATCCATCATCACATAAGTCATAACAGTGATTGTTTACCAAAGGTCAAAATGAACGGAACAGCAAATTCTCATTGATATCAGAATAAATGTAAAACAAAGTGAAGTCGCTCCTGACAATTCATGGGACATTCACAAAGTAGAAACGTACAAAGTCACAAATGCATGGGCGATTAGCGTTCATTTCTCTTACACTGTAATTCGTATAGAAAAGAATTATCATGTACACGACAAATAATTATTTATTTCACTTGAAAAGTTATCTTTTGACACCAAACAACTAAAATTCCACGGACTTCTGCAAATTCTTTCACTTCCATTTGAAAATACAGGCACAACACGTCAACTTTTCGTTCATAGTCGATACATTCGTAATATTCAATATAATGATTTCCTCGTCGAAATGCCTTAAATTTCTGCACATAAGAATATATCTGCACAAATTCAAAGAAGCGATAAAACAATTTTGATCCTATTTTACCCACTCTCTTCACGTGAAATGCTATATACAACTTGTAATTGTAGCTAAGTTTGTGAAACGTATTGCATGTAAACACGCTGGTTTACCTTGCCTATAAAACAATGAATCGACTTACTCGATTTGCACTCCTTTTACGATCTTCGGTGGCTGACTAAAACTCTTCTTTCCTGGATTATAACCCTGTAATGCTTTAACTTTGCGCACACCCTTCGAGCGAAAAAATGTTTCCCGCGATCGCATCGTACCAGCTTCCCGGCCGAGACATGCCCCTGCAAAATTTAAGCGGGGGACACATTTTTGTAACCTTACAGGAATGTGGAATTTTCCTGCCTATAACCGTGCACAGGACACCAGCTATCAAAAACCACAGGCCAAAATTAGGTTTGCATTCTCCTTCATCTAACGCAATGATAAAAAGCAATGTTTTGCTAGGCAGCAAAAAGTCTCTTGAATGAATTGAATGCTGGAAGAAATATTTCGTGTCAATGTGATATCAGCAGTGTTTTTTTTGGAAGAATTAAATGAAGGCTGCTACTATATCTGACATTTTGTATTGATCAGGGAAATTTTATTTTTATTTTATCACTGAGGTTAAGGTCAGGGAATTTTGAAAACTGATGTCTGCAGTAACCATGCTTATGATTTTAAATGGAACTGTTATCAAACTGGCTCTCATTAAACTAGTCAATGTGACTTGGGTTATTTTTTCTTAATACAATGTTTTATTACTGTATTTTGCTTCATAGTGACAGAGTGTTAAGAAAGTGTTCTGCCAAGATCTTTTCAAGCTTCAACATACTACATGTAGTTGCTGGTGATTAACACATTAAGCACTCGAAAGGAGTAACAATGCCATTTAAGGTACTATGAGCACTTAAAAGTTTACACTGTATGTAGCGTTTTCGACATACTTTTATACATTTGGATCGCAATAACGAGAACCCTCAACAACTTGAACCTCCTGCTAACTTGAACCTTTTCTAATACCCTTAAGATCATTTTCTTACCTATTATACCCTCAATAATTTGAACCTTTTTCAATTTCCCTTGAAGATTTGAGTTATTGGGACTCAAGTGTAGTATTAGTTGAAACTTATTTTATCTTAAATCCTTTCAGGCAGTTACTTGATTTTTTATTATCAACTGTGCACTTGACTTTTACTGTTAACAATAATTTTCTCCGTAACATGTATGTTGGTCACTTTATTGTGCCAAGCCATTAGAGAATACTATTAATTTTTTAGCAGTTCGTGTTGGCATAGATCGGACTAAAGTTAGAGGTCAGGTTGTTGCTGTTTGGTTTTGACCTTAATAAATTCTAATGTTTTCACTTGATTTTAGAGAATGATAGATTTCAGTTGGTTACTGAAAAACTTTTGTTAAAATAACGTGTAAGTGAATTTAAAAATTGATTTCAGATTTGCAATAAATTGTTCTGGCAATAAATTGAAATATATTTTGTTTTAAAGTGATGAATTTTTCCAAGTTATTGTTTAGTAACATAAAGTTAAAGAACTTTTTAGACTTGGAAATAGTTGTTTGTTGGTTTTCAAAACCCCTAATAAATTCAGTGATCTATGATATTTCTGTGTCTGAGGAGTCCCTTGGTGCTTACCATTTAACCAAAAAATCCTGGAAATTTTCGGTTGGAAGGGAAATGAAACAGCAATTTTCATGAAAATCCATTGGGATATTGAAGAGTATGTTTTGAGAAAGTCCTTTCATTTCGGTTGGTATGAGCTGTCTGAAAATTCTGTTTCATTCGTTCATTTCTATGGATTCCAGTCTCCTCCCATCAAGGCAAAACAATAACCTGAAGCCAAATAATATGGTAAGCACCATCTCCTTCAGTCAGTAGTTTGCTTATTTTGAACGGTCATTCTGGCTGGTATATTTTATTTTTCTGGCAAATAGTAAACATCCAGTATATAGTTTGGAAGCAACTCTGATGATTAAAATAGAGTTTGTTTATAAGAGTTTTTTGGAGATTTATATGAAGGGCTGGTATTTCATATGATGAACTGATGATTGCCAAGGCAATTCAAAGAAATAAGAAAATCGAACCCGGATTGAATATTGTTCAGTGCAAGGTTCTCAATAACTATTTTGTCAGCCATTGCGTATCAGTATACTCATGTATGCATAACAACATGACATATGGCCAACAGGCCTTCTTTACTTTGTGTTACGGCACAGAGTTGCCAGGGGTTTCATTAACTTTTGAAGTAGGAGGGTTCTTTTGATAGAGTAAGCGGGCACCCCCAGTGAGACGAGGGCCGAAGGCCCGAGCCAGTAGGGGGGTCCGGGGGCATGCCCCCCCGGAAAATTTTTAAAATTAGACTCTCGGAAATGCATTTTCCAGGATTCTGAGGAGGAAATTTATCATTCTACATCCTCATTTTGCCAACACAAATTGTGAATAATTTAATGAGCTTTTTACCCACTGGCACAAAGTGACTTAATAAAAAACAATATTGCAACTGTTCACAGCTTCAGAGAATTTAGTAAATTGACAAACATTGTGACTTAATTAAAACACTACTACAACTGTTCACAGCCTCAGAGAATTTACTAATTCGACAAGCATTGTGACTTCGTTAAAACACTACTACAACTGTTCGCAGACTCGGGGAATTTACTTAATTCATAACATGAATAAAAATTATTAAATCTAACTCATTGGCTTATATTGTTTACTTTGTTTACAAATAAACAGTGTTAGGTGAACTGAACTAAAAGTCATCGAAATCAGAGCCATAATCTGAATCATCACCATCATCTGCAGGTAGCTCCAGTGCTTT
Source organism: Meandrina meandrites (assembly GCA_963693305.1). Lineage (NCBI taxonomy): Eukaryota > Metazoa > Cnidaria > Anthozoa > Scleractinia > Meandrinidae > Meandrina > Meandrina meandrites. Next base: position 23,501,886 of record OY855903.1, read on the forward strand.
GGAAGTTGCATCAACTTCCTCTGCAATTGAAAGGTGACTTGGCGTGACACTGTCACCCTCCGTCTGTACACCAGCATCCTGCACAGTTACAAAGTTCTCACTTATATCACCTGAACTGGGAACCACTGGTGTGCTGAAAAACTTTGGAGGACACTTTCGCCGTGGTTTTGCAGCTAACCAAGCTGTAACGGAAGCATCAATCACTTCTTCAAATTCCTTACTTCCCAGTTTTGGACCATTAATGAGAATGTGTAGTAAGGCGTTGAGCATGTCATTCTTCATCCTACTTCGAAGCCTTGTCTTCATCAGTTTTAAAGAACTCGCACCCCTTTCTGGCCATCCATTTGAGACTGGAAGAGAAATCACTGCCTCTGCCACCTTTGCAACCAGGGGGAGATTAAATGGAACCAGGTCCTTTGTGAACATTAGCTTCTGGAGGCACCAATCAGTTGAAGTGACTGTAGGTTTGCTCCCACCAGGGGGCTTTCTAACTTCCTCAGGCAGCTCATTCTTCCATTTTGCCAAGTCGTACTTGAATACCTGCCACTCATCCATCAGCTGCCTTTTGTCGCTGTCTTCATCAAAGAACTGCTCAGCCAGAAGTTTCACTGATGCACTGCCATAATCCCTAAATCCTGGCTGGCCCCTTTCTGGAACTAGTGCAGGGTCGAATATGCTAAAAGCAGACAGGAGGGGAAGGGTGGGAAATCTACTGTTTAAGCTTTTTTTTAGTGAATTGACATATTTCACCAGGAAATTGGTGAGAAACAGCTTATGTCCATCAGAAGCAATGAGATCAGCTTGTTCCAGTCTGCCTCCAGGTGACAGATCTCTAAGAAACTCGGTGACTGGTACTCCTGTCTGGACAATCTTGTCAAGATTGTCAATACACTTCTGAATTGCTGGCTCTATATGGGAGAAGGAAATCTTTCCTTCCTGGAAGGTACAGCTAAGCCTGTTGAGAACAGGAAGAACGTGATGCATGACTGTTACCACCCCAATGAATTTCACTTTGTACATTTTTCCAAGGAGACCAGATGCTTGAGCATCTTTCTGGTCAAGTTGCCTTAGTGTAAGCATGAGGGGTACGTAATCCTTATGTACACCCTCTACAGCCTTGGCAAGAGAGAGCCACCTTGTGCGAGTAGCTTTAGCAAGTTTACGGACGCACTTATCTTTAGCCTCTTTAGAAGGCTCTTGCGGCTTTTTCACAGAAAGTTGGGTCTTCAGATATACTGCAAGTCGTTTGGGGGAATTTTCAAAAAATTTCCAGACCTGGAAAAGCCATCTCTCAACTTCTTGCATGTATGCAATCTCGTCATTAGTATCACAGCAAGCAAGTGAAAGTTTATGGCAGATGCAGTGAATGCTGACAAGGTGTTTGTTTAACTCTTTGAGTCTGGTGGCTACCCCACTGGTTTTTCCCGTCATCACTGATGCTCCATCCGTGCAAAGGCCATTAAGCTTTCCAACTGATAAGTCACCCTGATTTAACTCCTTTACAAGAGTGCTTGTTATGGTTTCTGCATTTGCAGAATCAGATTCAACAAGGAGATCATTAGCACTAAGAAACTTAATCTCTGTGCCACCAGAAGTACTGTTCCAAAACTGAACGAATGTGATTAATTGCTCAGTAACAGCAATGTCTGTTACTTCGTCAATTAGAAGGCCATAAGACCCTGCTTTCTTTATTTCTTCTATAATCATGTTCTTGACCACGTTTCCACTTGTCAGGAACATTTCTCTCACTGCAGCGGGAGATTTGTAGCTAAAATGTTGCATTTTGTCTAGACCAACAGCACGGAACAGATTAAGCAAAGAGAAAAACTTAACATTGGCAACTGCCTCCTTCGCTAACCAGTACAAGGCTGCAAAAGCATTGTACAAAACATCATTGCGAACTGCTTTCTTTTCTTCATACTATTGATGAAACATTGACACCCTCTGATTCATTTCAGCTTCCACAGCAGCTTCATGCATTTTGGTTAAAGAATGTTCTCTGATGGCCTCTTTCCTATATCTTGTGCTGGGTGTAGTGCTGAATACTGTAGCATTGTTCTGAGTGTTCAAAGTTTTATGTTTGCAGCAAAGAAAACAAAACATGCCTTGGTTTTCTGAGAAAAGAAGCCACCAAATGCGTGTGGTCTTATCATAGGCTAGTTCTCTTTCTTCGACCCAGCTGTGATGAAATCGTCTCTTGTTCAGCTTCTTCTGCCTGGCCTCTTCTTCTTCTGAGAAATCTTTGCAGCATTTCTGTTTGCACTCATAGTAGTTGTGCAGGTTAGAAAGTCCACATTTCTCTATTTCTAATAACATAATGTCATCTGCTATTGCTTTAGAAACATTTGTCCCACGAGTTTTTTCTACTCGCTGAGAGGTATCTGAGACTGCATCATTAGAAGACTGCATTTCTGCCTCTCCAGTTTCCTCTTGTTCCGAAGGCATGGTTGAATTGTCTGCCAAAGAAATGTTCAATATAACAATGCATAAGCCTAACCTTACCAAGTTATTGTAAGTGTAAGTGATATTATGTATTGCAAGTGGCATAAATTTAAATATTGTATGTAATGTAAGTAATGTAATGTGTTGTAAAAAAATAAAACAAATTACAAAAAAAAAAAAAAATACGCCTCACCTTGTCGCATGTGCTGAGTTCACATGTTTTTGCAGATTTCCATTGCAGAATTATATTTACCTTTTTGTAGTCGTTTTTTGTGTCGTTTGTCTTATGAGTTTTGAAGAATCATCAAAACTGTACGTGTACCCGAGGTTTCAGTCAAAAACCCAGTAAACAACTTAATATCGAGAAAATTAAGCGCTTGAAACAGTGCAAAGAGCATATCAAAAATCTGAAACCAATCTGCAATGTTCCTCAAACAACATTCACGCCGCGTGCTCTCATGCAGTGTTTGTTTATTTTTTAAACTGGTAGTAATTCAGCACGCTTGAAAGTTCTCAGGGTTCTCACAATAAGCAAAGAAGAGCCAGTCTTTGATTAGTTATATTTGTATGCATCCTCAGAGACACAGGGGGCTGATAGTCAGGGCGAAATGAAGTAAACAAAGCGGCGAAATCGGTGGCGAACGAAAGTTTTTAAGAACGGCGATTTTCATGATTTGTTTGTATGAAAGGTCGTCGCGGTTCACTGACTCTTTAGACATGCAAATGCACTTTATTTATACCCGTCAGTGCAAGGTTATTATGTTGAAAAAATGACCTGTGAAGTATTAAGAACTCACCTTTTGACCTCTTTGAAACGACAAAAAAATTGTCAAGGACTCCTTGAGCAGATCGTTTATTCCTTGCGGCCATTTTAAAACCATGTGCTTTTCAGTCATGTGAAATGTCACGTGCAAATGTTATGCAACAGCTGATAAGAGAGGGTCCTGGTGACTACTTTGATATCGTAGGCGATGCGTTTCGCCAAGACACTCGATGCGATCAAACTTTGAAATTGATTACTTTGCTTAAAAAACCCCTCTGTAATCCGGACACAGAAATTTTGGTTTTCATGAGAAAAAGGACTGCATTCGGAGATATAATTCCTGGTTAACTAGACTCTGCTAGCAAAGCGGGAGAGTGGTGGAAAGATGTTTCGGTTTGTCTGAGTATTGATAGATCTAGTATTTGTCCACTTGAGACCATTATCGTGAAGGCGGGTACTGTACTCAGAGTAGACGGGTGCCGGTACCCGGGTCCCGGCTTCTAATAAAACCCCTGAGTTGCACAGCTCAACACTCACTAGTGACACTCCTTGCGTGTGTTCGGGGGGGGGGGGGGGGATTCCCGTATGAAAGGGACAGGGATGCTTGTCTCGCTTAGGGGTGTAAATTTCAGATTTTGGTCTTGCTTAGGGTGTTCTGGGTAAAATGCCATTATGTTTAGCCATCAAGGTCTCATTTAGGGTTGCATGCGAAGAAATAAAAAAAGAAAATTTTGATTCATCATATTTACTCCATTCATCTAAAGTCCATTGTAGCAAAATGTCTTTGTCTATTGTTTTAAAAGTCCGTCTTTTAAACTGGCCTCTTTTTGGGGTCTGCATAAACTTGGGCCACGCCCAGATTGGTCTCCTTTAGGGGTTAAATTCAGAATTTCCAAGGAGCATCCCCTCCCTTCCATATGGGACTTCCCCCCCCCCCCCCGGCATGTGTCACAGGTTATTGATTCAGCTGACAACACTACAGAGCATGGCCTACTTGTATTATTGTACTTTAAGAGAGAAAAGGAAAGACGTCTGTAAAGATTTGTTGCAAATAAGGCAAATCAAACTACTTTAGCATTCCCTGGCAATTGCCACAAGTCACATGAAAACCAGCCTTAACAATACCTAAGTAGCAAAGCTTAAAATACTTTATGATAAATTGAGAGAGAGATTTACATTTTAAAGTACTTATTTACTATGAAAATGAATGATTTTTGAAAATGTCTGCTAGGGTTGCATTTGAAATAGTTTTGTTTGATCCTTTTGAGTCTTAAGAGGCAATTGGGCTTGATCCACTTAAATTTTTCATTTTCCTGAAAGTGCACTGCAAATATTCTTTGTAATATCCATTTTTGTATTCACATTTCTTTAAATGCAGTGGAAAGGACCTCCAAAATCTAGTGACTGACAGTAACTGTGCTTTTTTAGATTAAAGAAAGCGACTCAGTACTTTCAATAAGCACCGACTGTTGACAAAAAGTGTTGGCTACTTTCTCAGAGAAGTTGACTACTTTTAACTCTGAAGTAATTTAGCCAAGATTCTTTCAAACAGTTGGTGACTCTACTCAGACCAGCTTCCTACTTCAAATTTTATTGATACCCCTGGTGACTGTAATAATAAAGTGGTCATAAACAGGGTTCTACTGGTATTAATGATTCTGCCTTCTTTTAAATAAAATTATTTCATCTGCAGCCTTAAGCATGGTTATTTGAATAATTATCAGCAAAGTTGTTACAGTTCATTTGATATATCTTGTAAAGTTGTTACGTAAAACATTATGCTATTACAGCTGTAATAAAGTGACTTTTTTTCAGTCAAGCATTGTCTTATTTTACCAGATAAGGTGGATTTGTGAAGGGTGTGTGGATTACTCCCGGGGGGATAAGGGCACTATCATGCATTTTTTGTCTGAGAAAAATCAGGCCCTAAACCCTGTCTAAGAACATTCATGTCTTCTTCCCAGGGGGGGGGGGGGGGGGGGGGGGGGGGGGTATACTGTACAAAGTTTTGCTGTGCCATCAAATCTAAACCCTAACCCTTTGATATACCATTCTTGACAGAAAAGGTAATTCTATCTTCCATTGAAAACGGCACCTACATACAGAAATACTCCCTTTTCAAAACTTTTACCTGAGAAATATTATTATTATTATTATTATTATT